>CP137674.1:29439264-29593209 GCA_037976565.1 Mesocentrotus franciscanus | reverse complement strand
TATTGTCCACTGATTCATTTTTATTTAATGAAATATATTTAATCAGGATAACAAGAATCAGATATACATTGTAGATACAAAATCTGTTTTACATCCTGGTCCTGCACAGAATAAAAATGTAATACACGGAAATATAAATAATGAAAATCACCAAAGTTCACAAGCAAAGGTAAAAACAGTATAAAAATAATATGTAAGAATAATACGCATTTGAAGTAGTAAAACGCAACAAAAAAAAACGACAATGTAATAATTAATTTAACAGCGGAAAAACATCAAATTACTTAAAAGGCATTAAAATATCACCAAAAAGATTAGCAGAGGAAAAAAGATATAAGGAAATTGGTAGAAAGTAGAGAAGGAAAGAGAGAAAGAAAGAGAAGGAGAGAGAGAGAGAGAGAAATAAGCCATATCAAGAGCAGTATATGAATAGGCATTGTATATCACACAGGTTTTAAAATATTTGTCCTTGTACATACGTTTAAAGACATCGATAGATTTAGCATTTTGAAGAGCAGAATGTAAAACATTCCAGATTTTACCACCAGCGTATCTAAAACAATTCATAAAACATTCAAGAGTAGTCTTGGGTAAAACAACATTCAACGTATTGGCAAGTCTAGTGTTAAAACCATGGCCCCGTATTACAAAGAGTTGATATCAATCGTTAATTATTAGCGATTGATATCAATCGCAACTATGTACATTAGAGATGGGAGACTGCAAACTTGCGATTGATTGGAGGACTTACGATTGATTTGGATCAATCGTAACTCTTTGTAAGACGGGGCCCATGTCTGTCAAAAACCATTTCCACTTCATTTCGTTGAAACATACACCTTTAATATGATCATTTTTACATATCTTGTTAGCAAAAAAATCAGCTACAATTGGGACCTACCTTGAACTTGCTGATACAGATTCTAGGTGTATGATTTACTTGTTACGCTAGAGCTTACTTGTAACTGATTTGATACAAATACGAACATGATGATAAATGTTCTCACCTGATGGATGACACTATTTCTTTGATAGGCTGGTATATGAGATTCATCTGTCACTTCTTGGAAGCCATGCTTGGTGAACAAGATCTCAAACTCGTCTCTGTCTCTTTCATCAAGAATACTATCAAGGTCGAATGCAGCATCAGGATCGCCTAAGTCCACAGTCTTCACGCACCTCTGCAAAGTTGCATTCTAAAGGAAAGAAGGGGAAATAATGCATTTACTGTGTGAATCGTCCAAATAGTGCTAACTCCAGTCTTCCCCCTTCAAACATGCACATGATGGTAAATGTAGATATTTTGTGGTCTAGTGGATACGTAAGTTGATACATATAGTTAGAATGATTAAAAATGTGACTAATGATTTGCACGTATTTCATGTTGAATTATTGTCAAAATTTAACAATTAAGCGCAATTCAATGACGTTCTTTTAACTACGAATACACACGAAATATTTTGCATCAAACACGATCGCAACTACTCTAGACAAAATTCAACTCAAGGGCAATTTCAATACCTTATCGTGCATCCTAAATAAATCATATTCTGATTAGTTATACATCATTGTAATGTGCGCGTATTTCACAACGTGATGGAAAGGGCTATTAATATTGATTTTACGAAAGTAGTTGCGACTGACTTATCATTTGGTTAGTTTGACTGCATGTTTGAAATTATTTATTTAATGTGTTACATTGGGCAAACGATAATGTTAAGGATTACAGTATTACCATTGATGTCGCCATGATGCTGGTTGGGAAATGAGAGGCTTTCCCTATAGGAAACAGGGAAAAAAAAGGGAAAATAGGAGTGTTGGTTAGGAAATATGTTACAATGTTGGTCATGTAAATGACTTTTTGATTTGCTTAGTTAGTTTTTGTTCTGTATTCTAGTAATAATTACAATAGGGAAACAATCTAATCTTTCCATTAACGCTTAAGATAAGACTGTGTTTAATTGTTATCATCAGCATGATCAGATCAATATTTCGGCTCGGTGTAAAATTGTTAGAGGTAAAAATGTCAGAGGTAAAAATGTCAAAGGAAAAAATGTCAAAGGAAAAAATGTCAAAGGTAAAAATGTCAAAGGTAAAAATGTCAAAGGTAAAAAGTATCAAACAAAAGCATGTTACAGGTTGAATATTGATGATGGTTGTATATCAGGCTTATCGAAAAAGAATAACGAAGGATTCTCTGGAGTCATTATTTCAGCGCTGCGTTATTTTCTTCTTTCTTTAACTTTTATTTATCTTTCGGCCCAAAATTGTGACTTTTTGCCCGATTTATTGCCGAGGGGAGGCGGGGGTTTCTCCCGTCCCCGGCTTGTACGCCAAGGCCATGAATCACAGAGGAAAAAAGCATTTGTGTCTTTTTATTAATGTTTTCTTGTCATAACAGTCTTTGCTGGGATGAACATGAAGATGGGTCTGATGACTGAAATTGTGGAATTTCTGTGCGATCTTTATAACTGATTCCCTGTTGTATCTCATTCAATCTTAATATTCTATGTACTTACTTCTTCAAAACCAAATAAACATTAAAACATCAACCAATTTAAAATATCGAAACATGTTAGAAATTCATATATGCAAACCTGATCACAAAATATAAGTTTCAAATTTATTTTACATATTATATTATCCTCAGAACATGTACGAAGTACGATTCAGTCATTTATAATTACAAAAAATATACATTATGCTATGGAAGAAGGAAGTATAATAGACTAGCCCAGTAGCTTAAGTCTCAACATTTTGTGTGATAAAGTGCTGGGATATTATGACGGCACTGATTTTTACCCCGACATTTTTTTTGTACTTTTGACATTTTTACCTCTGACATTATACCTCTAACATTTTTACCTCTGACATTATTACCTCTGACATTTTTACCTCTGACATTATTACCTCTGACATTTTTACCTCTGACATTTTTACCTCTGACATTATTACCTCTGACATTTTTACCTCTGACATTATTACCTCTGACATTTTTACCTCTGACATTTTTACCTCTGACATTTTTACCTCTGACATTTTTACCTCTGACATTTTTACCTCTGACATTTTTACCTCTGACATTATACCTCAGTCTGACATTTTTACCTCTGACATTATTACCTCTAACATTTTTACCTCTGACATTTTTCCCTCTGACATTATTACCTCTGACATTTTTACCTCTGACATTATTACCTCTGACATTATTACCTCTGACATTTTTACCTCTGACATTATTACCTCTGACATTATTACCTCTGACATTAATACCTCTGACATTTTTACCTCTGACATTATTACCTCTGACATTATTACCTCTGACATTATTACCTCTGACATTTTTACCTCTGACATTATTACCTCTGACATTATTACCTCTGACATTAATACCTCTGACATTTTTACCTCTGACATTATTACCTCTGACATTTTTACCTGGTACCAATGTTTCAAAGATCACTGGTAATATGAGACTAATTTGTCAACATAGTGAACTCATTCAAAGCGCAGGGGATGAGAACGTTCAAAATAAATAGATGCGAATAATAGGGCAACATGAGAGTATCAGATAACTGGTACAAGTAAGAACAAAAAACATTTATATTCTCGCTCCTCAAAATGTTTGAAATACTATCAACACGGGTAATACTAACCTTTTTTGCGTCTATACGCAGCTGCTAAACATATTAGTATCAACAATGTTAAGAGCACGAGGATCAGAATGATGGATACTACTATAGCGGCAACACGTGCTTGATAACAAAGACATGTAGTAATTGTTTCTACCGGGGATCCACTAGTCGACGGTACTTCTGAAAGTAGACAATATCAATTAATTGTTTTTAAATGAAGTAAATCACTATAAACAGTCACACACCGACGTCTCTGCTCTTCACCTTACGGTGTTAAGTACTAATAATAATCGTGTGTAAGAAATAACAGGGAGACAACAATAATCCTGTATCTATGAATTCAAAATGTGCATTTCACATAGATAGTACTTATTGATCACTGGACGAAGAGGTGAAAAGAAACAGATAGAGGGCTAGAGGAGGAAATCTCGTTAATCATGTTAATGATATCTTCTTATCCCAATCATCTATAGGCCAGCTATTGTAAACGGGACAAAGATCTAAAACCGACGATAGAAGTGCATACATAATATGGCGCCAATCATGTTTCCATTGTTATAACCCGTGGAAAAGTATTAGGAAATATTTTTTTCTTCTATCCTTCAAAATGTTTGCTATGAAAAACCTAGATGCTATGCTATAAAATCGATTTCATTGATGTAAGCCATATATATACATTTTACTTCAAAAAACATCCTTTACCTTGCCATCTATAATTTCATAACCATTAATGATCAAAATTATTAAATAGTAAAGTAACAAATGTAACGTTACAAGCTTAGTGAATTTGTGTATAGAAGAACAATAATTCATTATAAAAGTCAAGGCAACCTACCACGCGCATAGTAGACGCACACGGTTTTATTTGCCACGACACCCTTCAGATTCTCATCCCTTGCCTTGCAGGTGAGAGTGATGTTTTCATTAAACCTTGTCAAGTGAACAGATGAGAATTGGTAGATGATTCTGTCCTCCTCCCAGGTGACAGATGGAGGATGAGGAAAACCTGATGCATAACACCCCAAGGATGTAATGTTTGAACCATTGATGGAACAGCTACAACCATCCACCTCCTGCCCAGTGTCTTTGCAGTGGCTCACAGATACGTCTAAAACAAATTTTTTTTTTTTTTTTTTTAATATATAAAATATAGAGAATATCTTTAACAAAAAAAGCAAAACACAAATTGCTTTTTTTTTAAAGGAGATGAGCACAACGTCTACAGTTAACAACTGAACTATTCATACCCTTACCAAGTTTTTGTGATGTTTTAAGTATGTGAAAAATGTAAGTGTCCCAATTTATGTTTCTTAAGAATGTGACATATTCAAGCTTACATCTGAAAGTATTCAACAAAGGCCCTAATGCAACCAGTCCAATTGTCATTCTTGAGATATGAAAACACAAAAAACATCAAATTTACAAGGGGTAGGAATAATTCAGTTGTTAACTCTATACCGATGTCGTAGAAGCAAAGATTTATTAAAACTTCCACATGGACAACAGCCCCCTCGCTCACATTTACATTCCAGGTATAATGACGAGAGTCCGATTCGCGTCTCAGACTTCCAAAAGCGGTCCCTAAAGTTCTGACTCTAGTGTGTATACATTTTGCCTAGACTAATATGGATGATTAATATGCAATAAGGAACTAACAACAAAGCCTTGTTGTGTAATGGAACCCCTTATGGACGCAATGGTTTGCCATAAACTTACTGAAATGATCTTTGCACATGAGTCATAATTTTCCTGACGTATTAAGACTTGTTCAGAAATCACGCGTCGAACCGCCACAAAAATTCCTGCCGCGGTATTTAACCCTAATAAGGCCGGGGGCCATCATGGCCCCCCCTTCCGCGATTTTTCGGATTGTTCGGGAACGCATACGGATGACGCCCCGCCGCTTCATGACTTTATTCTTTCAAGTCTTGCGCATCTTTTAAAACAATTTTTTTGAAAATCGGACCTACCGTTACAAAGTCACGTGACCTTTTGTCTTTACATGTCGGCCCGAAAATCGCTCATTTTCGTGATTTGTGTACAAAACATATGGAAATATCATATTTCCTAAAAAGAGATAAAACATTGGTTATTTGGAATATTTGGTCTTGTTTAAAGTTTAGGTGTTTGTTTTGGGGGTCAAAATAGTTAAATTATAGTTAGAAATGAAATAAAACAACAAAAACAATGAAATACTTAAGTTAAAAAAACAATGAAATACATAAGAAATTATCAAAACAAGAGATAACATAAGGAATAACCTAGTTTTCCAAAAAAAATTTTCGTATTATTATTCCAAATGGTCTAACAAATATATGTAGTGGAAAAGAAAGCTTAAATATGAAGAATATATGATTTATGGGTAAAAATATGAATTTTTTGACCTTATTTGCATAATTTACCATAAATATGCAAATGAGTAATTTTTTCAAAAAATTGAAATTGCTATATTATTCTATACACTTCACTTGACATGCATGCAAATTTTCGCGGCGATCGGCCGTTTCACGGCCGAGATCTTAAGGGGCCATAATTAAGAACTCAAATAGCCCGGCCTTATTAGGGTTAACGTGCAAATAATTGGCAATGTGTAATCGTCCATGACCTAGCATCGTTTATCAATCCATGAATGAACCTGCATTCAATCAGCAGATGTATTAGTTTTATTGTATTAAAAGAAAAACAACGCTCCTTCTCTCCCCTTTCTTTTTCTTCTCTGCAAGTCACTCTCCTGCTTTCTTATTTATATTGGTGTATCTAAGTTGAGGGCTGCGGGCACGTCAAGCTACTTTGCTTATGCTGTAGCCCTCCTGCATCTAATGTATATTAATGTAAATGTATGATGAAAAAAAAAAAGATGCAGAAACCAATAAATCAAATCAAATCAAGTGCGCGCCAAAGGAATGTGTTATAAGAAAGAGAAATGTGAAGCATATATACCGTGCAGACAATGATTGGAAAATGGGCAGATCACACAATGCGTTGAATAACTCGTGTTTGAGTCAACTGCCTCCACAGACCTGATTAGGGCAGGTAATAACGCAATTGAGATGGCGCCTCGTGTGCAACGGGAAAAGTTTTAAAGGAAACAATTTTGACGTATAGTGGTATTGTTAAGCAATGTTGGATGAGCGCATGAGAATTGGTCACCATTAGGACTTCATGCCAAACGCCAATAATATGTGAAAATAACTTAATTGTGAGAGTACGTTATAACTTTCCTTTTCATATCACTTTTACTTAATACCTATCACGTATAGCTGCATGATATCACTTTCTTCAGTTACAAGCGACTGCCGAACAACTATACAGGAATAGTTTCCAGCGTCGCTCTCCATGACATCATGTATGACGAGAGACGCTGTGTCAATGACCGAGTACTTCCCATTAGTATGCTCCCCAAAGCTTGTTCGGGAATAGATTGTTGTCCCATCTTTCCGCCAGTAAAGAAACAGTAGATTAGAGGCCTGGTTTGCAATCTGACATGGGAGAGTTGCAGTCTTCCCAAATGACGTCGTTATAACTGGATCAAAATAAACCAGAATATGCACATGACCCGTCGGATAGAAGAGCAACAATAAAATGCCGGTATATTACCACATAAAACAGTCAGGAATAACGATGGTATATATATATGGAACCTCATAATTTCTTCTGTGTAATGAAATCTAAAATCATAAGATAAATCATTATTGAACATGTTGTTGACAGTATCAGATCCCTGTTTATGATTACACCTGGTACTGGAATGAACCCATTGGCCCACCTAATAAACTCTGGCTTAACTTAGACTGGAGTTTACGTTCAACACGAATTCAGAATACAGGACTATATTCTTCTTTCATTCTAAAGAGTTACAAAAGCGTAATAGTAAACACAGCGATTCTGCATAATGTAGGGTTCATGTCAAGTATATGCGTAAAATTAGCATGCACGTCATTTACTCTGTTACTGAAATTGTACTAGACACTATATTATTACCAGATGTTTATAAGTGATAAGCAAAGAGAAAACAAAAAAGATAGAACTAGTTGCATTACAATTAAGCAATGGCAGAAACAAATACACCGCTAAACAGGAACTGGTACCCATGGTCGCACAGATCTAACTTTTATTAACTCTTTTGTTATTAGATCATATCGAGTATTCTGTATCAGTAATCGTTCATGATGTAATACAAACCATCTGCACGTTCACCTTAAATTGATGAAAATTTTTTTTTTCGTTGCTGTTGACACACTGTAACTCAAAGATAATTAACAGTTTTGTCAGTCTCTAGTGAGTTAGACTTTGTCAGATTACCTTGTGATCCATAAGAACTAGAAACACTGGTCAAGACAGACACGGCGAACAGTATATAACAGATTCCCATCTTAGGAGACAAACACCTGTAAAACAACAAGAAAGGGTTGAAGTGATTATGAACTTTGAAAATCCGAAACTCCTTCAAGATAATTCCTTATATATACATGCACTGGCGTACTGGTGGGGGGGCTTGGGGGGGGGGCGCCAGCCCCCCCCCAAATAAAATTAAACCATGACTTATTTTCAATTCCATACAAGTGATTTATAAATGTTCGTGATATCACATGATTTTCAACAAAATGCGCGTTTCTCCATTTCTGTTGCAAACTGACACATTCCCAAATAGCCAGGAAGAGCATATGTTTTTTTATAGTCACTAATGGGCCTTAGTGTCCACTAACAGTAACACTAGTAGATAACCGTATATCCAGTTTAGCGAAAAGTCTGGATACCCGTATGTCCGGCCTAGAGAAGAGCTTAGAGATGACCGCGGCAGCTCTAGTGGTACGCGGGGGAATGCGCAGTCGCCTGCGCCCAAGGTATGTTTTGGATGTGGCGAGGAGGGTCATTTCCAGAGGGAATGTTTCACAGGCGCGGATCCAGGGGCAGCGGGCCTTGCCCCCAAAGAAAAAGGAACAAAAAGGGAGAGAGAAGGAAAAAAGGAAAAGAGGAGATAAAGGGAATAAAAAAGAGGAAGAAGAAAAGAAAAGAAGGGGGATATCGGTTGCAATTTTCCCGCCAACAACATGTGGATCGGGGGGGGGGGGGCGAAAGGCCCTTGCCTCCCCCAAGCAAACCTAAAGGGAAAGGGAAGGGGGAGGGAAGGGTAAGGAAAGAAAGAGAGAAAGAAGATAGGTAGGGGAGATCAGTTGCGATTTTTCCCGCCAACAAGGTGTAGATCGGGGGTGAGCCAATTAGTGTCCTGTTAGTGTCACAATAAAATTCAAACGTGGTTCATTTCTAATTCGATACCGGTGATTTACAAATGTTAAGTGCAAATATGGTGAGAAGATATTCAACTCATCTGGTAACTTAACCAAACACATGATAACTCTGGATATTACTGTATATTAAACTGTTACTTGATTTAAAAGGACGTTATCACGCACTGCTTTTTATGGTCTCCAATGTGTTAGTAGATGCCAGGAAAAAATCACTTACGGGCCGGGGGGTTCAAAATAGCCCCCTAAAAAAAAAAAAAAAAACGCCTCGCCGCTACGCGGCTCGTGGACGATGCTCTGCATCGTCATTGGGTCAAACTGTTTAAACTGTTACTTGATTTAAAAAGACGTTATAATGCACTACTTTTTAATGGTCTCCATGGTGTTAGTAGATGCCAGGAAAACATCACATACGGGGGTTCAAAATAGCCCCCAAAAAAAAAATCGCCTCGCCGCTACGCGGCTCGTGGACGATGCTCCGCATCGTCATTGGGTCAAATTGTTTAAACTGTTACTTGATTTAAAAAGACGTTATCAAGCACTGCTTTTATGGTCTCCATTGTGTTAGTAGATGCCAGGAAAACATCACTTACGGGCCGGGGGTTCAAAATAGCGCCCAAAAATTGCCTCGCCGCTACGCGGCTCGTGGACGATGCTCCGCATCGTCATTGGGTCAAATTGTTTTAACTGTTACTTGATTTAAAAAGACGTTATCAAGCACTGCTTTTTATGGTCTCCATTGTGTTAGTAGATGCCAGGAAAACATCACTTACGGGCCGGGGGTTCAAAATAGCCCCCCAAAATTGCCTCGCCGCTACGCGGCTCGTGGACGATGCTCCGCATCGTCATTGGGTCAAATTGTTTTAACTGTTACTTGATTTAAAAAGACGTTATCAAGCACTGCTTTTTATGGTCTCCATTGTGTTAGTAGATGCCAGAAAAACATCACTTACGGGCCGGGGGTTCAAAATAGCCCCCAAAAATTGCCTCGCCGCTTCGCGGCTCGTGGACTCCGCATCGTCATTTGGTCAACCCCCACCAGAAGCAAAAGCAAAAAGCAAAAAGCTAGATCCGCCCCAATCCACACCAATTATTAGTGTCTTGCCAGTGTCACAAATAAGGTATCAAAAATGCTCATCTGACCGTAATTAAACACCTAAAACCCCTGAGCTTCCGGGGGCTCCGCCCTCTGGACCCCACGCCAATTGGTGTCCTACAAGTGTAACAAATAAGATATCAAAATATGCTCTTCTGACCGTAATTAAACGCCAAAAACTCCTGAGCCTCCAGGGGCTCTGCCCCTGGACCCAACCAATGGCCCTAAGACGGGCCCCTGGATACTTATTTAGCCGTAATTTATTGCCTAAAACCCCTGAGCTTCCGGGGGCTCTGCCCCTGGACCCAACCAATGGCCCTAAGTCAGGCCCCTGGATACTCATCTGACAGTAATTTATTGCCTAAAACCCCAGAGCTTCCGGGGGCTCCGCCCCCTGGACCCCACGCCAATTAGTGACCTGCCAGTGTCACAAATAGGTATCAAAATATGCTCATCTGACCGTAATTAAATGCCTAAAACCCCTGAGCTTCCGGGGGCTCCGCCCTCTCGACCCCACCAGGGAGCCTAAAGCTGGCCCCTGAATGCTCAATGACCGTTATAAAATGCCTCAAATCCCTGAGTTTCAGGGCTCAGCCCCTGGACCCACGCCAATTAGTGACCTGCCAGTGTCATGAATAAGGTATCAAAATATGCTCATCTGACCGTAATTAAATGCCCATACCCCCTGAGCTTCCGGGGACTCTGCCCCTTGACCCCTGCCGGGCTTTGCCCCTAGACCCCACGCCAATTTACACTACGCTCTATACCTGATCGTAAATACTTTAGCCTCTCCCCACCCACTTTGAAAAACGTTCAGCGGGGCCTGCATGTAAGAGTGGGGTGGTGCGGATTTTTTTGTCTGCCAGCCCCCCCAAACTTTTTTGCTCATTACGCCACTGTATACATGTATATAATCATGGACCTATTACGGATGGACATTCGTCGTTTTCTTAACGAATTCATTGTGACAGTCGATCTCCGTCAAAGTCGTCTCAATAACATTCCGTACATGTTTCTTCACTTTGATCTCATGATGGTCGCCGCCAAAAAGCCGGGACAGAATCAAGATAGTGATTTTACACATGTTAATCTACATGCGCAGAAGATAATAACTCGCTTAAATCATGAAAAAGCGATGAGCAGTTCTGGTTTATAATCGGGAATTGTTGTTCCGTGTACTGTATTTTATTTTGAAAAACATGTTGATATTACCAGATAGAGGTTATATTTGGATTGGTCGTGTTTTAAAATCCCGTTCCCCCCAATTTCCTCATAATATTCCAGAGTTACAACGCACAGGGCTCATAAAGATCATGGCCTTCTTTGTTTTATAAGGTCAAGGGTGTGTGCGAAAGTGTGCGAATCAGTAATAATACATTTCATATCACCAAAATCGTCTGCTTTTCAACTTTGCTGCTCCCCATTGGGGATGTTTTTATTTAAGAAACACTCTTGCAGAGCACACCATCCAAACAAAACCACCCAAGAGAGGGAATCTGCTCTTTGTCAATGACCGAAAATCCTTACGCAGTCGTTATTGTTAAAACAGCTGAAGATGCACATAATCCGAAGGCTGCGACTCTCATTGGATCAAAGAAAGAATCACGTCGAATGTCCATCCGTAATAGGTCCATGATATAATAAAGAAGGTGAAGGAGGAAGTGAAGTATTTAGTAATTATGAAGTAGTAGTAGCAGTAGTGGTAGTAGGTAGTAGTAGAAGTAGTAGTAGAAGTAGTAGCAGGGAAAAAAATACATGGGGGCTCGGGGCGAATTCGCCCCCGAAATGCCCAAGAAGAGCCCCCGAAAGTCATAAAAGAGCCCCAACAAATTTGCATAGAGTTCAATGCAAAACAAATTAAAGAGTGTTATTTTCATGCAAGCAAGCTTGAAAAATAGCCCCCGAATTTTTTTAATAATTTTTTCCCTGAGTAGTAGTAGAAGTAGTAGTATTTAGTAGCAGTAGTTAGTGGTAGTAGTTACTGGTAGTAGTAGTAGTAGTAGTAGTAGCAGTAGGAGTAGTAGTAGTAGTAGTAGTAGTAGTAGTAGTAGTAGTAGTAACATTAGTTAGTAGCATTATTTAGAAGTAGCCGTTCGTGATAGTAGTAGCAGTAGTGGTAGTAGGTAGTAGTAGAAGTAGTAGTAGAAGAAGTAGTAGCAGTAGTAGTATTTAGTATCAGTAATTAGTGGTAGTAGTTACTGGTAGTAGTAGTAGTAGCAGTAGGAGTAGTAGTAGTAGTAGTAGTAGTAGTAGTAGTAGTAGTAGTAGTAGCATTAGTTAGTAGCATTATTTAGAAGTAGCCGTTCGTTATATTAGTAGTTAGTTGTAGTAGAAGTAGTAGTAGTTGTAGTAGTAGTAGTAATAGTAGTAGTTAGTGTTATTATTATTATTATTATTATTATTATTATTATTATTATTATTATTATTAGTAGTAGTAGTAGTAGTAGCAGTAGCATTTAGTAGCAGTAGTTAGTAGTAGTAGTAGCAGTAGGAGTAGTAGTAGTAGTAGTAGTAGTAGTAGTAGTAGTAGTAACATTAGTTAGTAGCATTATTTAGAAGTAGCCGTTCGTGATAGTAGTAGCAGTAGTGGTAGTAGGTAGTAGTAGAAGTAGTAGTAGAAGTAGTAGTAGCAGTAGTAATATTTAGTAGCAGTAGTTAGTGGTAGTAGTTATTGGTAGTAGTAGTAGTAGTAGTAGTAGTAGTAGCATTAGTTAGTAGCATTATTTAGAAGTAGCCGTTCGTGATATTAGTAGTTAGTAGTAGTAGTAGTAGTAGTAGTAGTAGTAGTAGTAGTAGTAGTTAGTGTTATTATTATTATTATTATTATCATCATTATTATTATTATTATTATTATTATTATTATTATTATTATTATTATTATTATTATTATTATTATTATTATTATTATTATTATTATTATTATTAGTAGTAGTAGTAGTAGTAGCAGTAGCATTTAGTAGCAGTAGTTAGTAGTAGTAGTAGCAGTAGGAGTAGTAGTAGTAGTAATAGTTGTAGTAGTAGTAGTAGTAGTAGTCGGATCCAGGAATTTCTTACGGGGGGGGGGGCACAAAATCGCATGGGGTGAAATATATGAAAAACGATGGAGCGAGGCGTCAGCGGCGAGGGTGCGGAGTAATATGACGTAAAATTGCTTTCTCCTACCCCAAGACTAGAGATCCAGGGGCGGATCTAGCTTTTCGCTAAGGGGGATTTGCTATTTTGAACTCCTGTAAGTGATGTTTTCCTGGTATCTACTAACACAATGGAGACCATAAAAAGCAGTCCACGAGCCGCTAAGTCCGAGCCGCGATTTTTGTTGTTGCTATTTTGAACCCCCGTAAGTGATGTTTTCCTGGCATTAGGGACTTTTAGATATTAAGGTAATGTGACGTCCTTTTAAGGCACTGCCGGGCACGGGCCAGTGCCTTGAAAGAATGGCACACGTTGCAGTCCACTACGTCGACGTGCAAATCTAAAAGTCCCTATTTACTAACACAACGGAGACCATAGAAAGCAGTGTATGATAGCGTCTTTTTAAATGAAGTAACAGTTTAAGGGGGGTTTGACCCAATGGCGATGCGGATACTGTGTGGGTCTGGACACATTATGGCGTTTTCTATGCACATCACATTTTCACTTGGCAGCCCAATGGGGAGGGTTAAACCCTAACCCCCATAGATCCGCCACTGGGATCTTTTGCAAACTGGAAGCAATAAGCATTACATGTAGGCGATGGAAAAAAGTGCTTGCGAAACGGATAGAAACGTTGTGGTAGGCTCTTCGCGGCCACAGGGATGACAGAAAATAATATGACAACGAAACCAGCAACTGTGGCAGGATTAATGGCGGGGACAATCTGCTGAAAGAGCACTTAGAATAGGTTTATCGGAAAAGTCATTTAAGACTAAGTTATAAGTTAGAAGTGAGAAGTTATAAAGGAGATAAAATCTTTGGTATGATGATAAATCAAGTCTTTATTAGAGATCATGCACACACAAAACCAGGCCCGTCAACCCAGTGGGTTAGGCGACAGGTTATAGTCAACAATATTATATTCAATAGCAAAGTACATTAACAATAACAATACAAATTACAATGTAATAATATATGTGATAACAAGGAGCACCGGGATAGAGAGAAAGTGAAAGGGAAGAGGTGAAAAGGAGAAAAGGAGAAAAGGAGAGAAAAAACAGAAGTGGTATAGTACAGAACAGGATAAAAGAAGAAGATTGTAACATCATGGTGAGGAAGGAAATATCCCCATACATGATACATTAATCAATAATGATATAATTGAATCGAAAGAAAATACGTATTAAAATTGCATGCCCCCCGCCCCTTTCCCGGTAAAAAAAAAACACCTTCTTATAATATCATCCCACTTTCAATCTTTTCTCTTCTCATTATTCTCCTTTTCCCCCTTTTCTCTCCTCCGTCTTTCCCCCTTTCTTCCTTTTCCGCCATAATTTTCTCTCCTCTCTCTTCCCCTTTCTTCCTTTCCCCCTCCTTCTTCTCCTCTCCCCTTTTCTCTCCTCCCTCTTTTCTTCTTCTTTCTCTCTTCTCTTTTCTTTCTTTCTTTTTCCCCTCCTTTTTCTTTCCCCCTCCTTTTTCTCCTTTTCTTTTTTTACCGGGGGGCCTGTGCCCATGTAGTAGTAGTAGTAGTATTAGTAGTAGTAGTAGTGTAGTAGTAGTAGTAGTAGTAATAGTAGTAGTAGTAGTAGTAGTAGTAATAGTAGTAGTAGTAGTAGTAGTAGTAGTAGTAGTAGTAATAGTAGTAGTAGTAGTAGTAGTATTAGTAGTAGTAGTAGTAGTAGTAGTAGTAGTAGTAGTAGTAGTAGTAGTAGTAATAGTAGTAGTAGTAGTAGTAGTAGTAGTAGTAGTAGTAGTAGTAGTAGTAGTAGTAATAGTAGTAGTAGTAGTAGTAGTAGTAGTAGTAGTAGTAGTAGTAGTAGTAGTAGTAGTAGTAATAATAGTACCAGTAAATAAAACATGATATTGGCTCTGTACTCTCTGTTATGATAGAGATTAAAAAGCACTACATATTATAGTTCGTGAGTCGTGACATATATTCTTTCATCTTAATAATTGAATTATGTCATGCTCATCACTTTGTAAACCTCGTAGCAACTGATAGTATTAGTCCGTGAGCCAGGGGGGTCAATCTAGCTGGAAAGGAAATCAATTTTCATGTGCACAGTGGTGGGTGTGACCAGGGGGAGGCCCCAAAGTGGTCAAAAAAATTGAGCTAGATCAGCTGGAAAAAAACCCCTATGAAACCCATATGAGAAGATTCGCCATAGTCTCGATGTACATGAATTGACAATGCCAGACGTTTTAAGTGGTGGAAGGTGCCCACCAGACGCCCCCAAAGAGGTCAAAAAATTGAGCTAGATCAGCTGGAAAGGAAACCCCATGAAACCAAGAGGAAATTGTTCGACAGAGTCCACAGATACACAAATGACCCCTGCCGGACGATTTAAGTGGTAAGGAGTGCCTGCCAGACGCCCCATAAAGTGCCCCAATCCCCAAAATTGAGCTAGATCAGCAGGAAATGAAACCAAATATGAAAAGATTCCCATTAGTCCTACGGTACATGAATAGGCACTGCCATACGCGTTTTAAGTGGAGTGGTGGGGGGTAGGAGCACCGGAAGCGGGGGGTGACAAACGCATTTTCGCCCCCAAAACCCCACCCCCGAAAAAAAATCAGCAGTATAGGAGTAAAAATGGTTTGTATTTTTTAACCCAAAAGAAAAAAATAATATTATAAAACCTGAATTGAATCCTTAAAAAAAAATTTCCATTCAAAGAAAAGGAGAGTAAACAGGAATTAAATTTCCTAAAAATTCTGCAGCCCCTAAATAATTTATTATATATTATATAATTATATTTGATTAGGCAACTAGATATTGGCGCTTTATAAATACCTGGATTGGATTGGAGTGGATCAATGGAGGATTTGATAATAGCGATACGCACATATCGTGGAAATATTGTGAGAGGATGGGAAAGCGTGTGTGTTTTTTGTTATAGGGGTGAGAAGACATGAGCCCCTGACCATTAGCGTACCCCAACAAAATTAGAACAGGATTTACAAATGTTGCTTAAATGACATGATTTTCTGGGATTTTTTCTCATTTTTTTGTGTAAATTATATTTTTGTATGCGTTTGTTGGAAATGACAAATTCCCAAATTTACAGTTAGGCAAAATTTATTCTTATTTAGAAGCCTTCATTTCAGGGCCTGAAGAACGGCCGGGCTCGAGCCCCCCCCCCTCACTTTTTTGAAAAAGTATGTTAAAGGGAGAAAAAAAAGAAAAAATAAGTGACCTGCCAGTGTCACAAATGAGGTATCAAAATATGCTCATCTGACCGTAATTAAATGCCTAAAACTCCTGTGCTCACGGGGGCTCTGCCCCCTGAACCCTACTAAGGGCCCTGAGGCGGGCCCCTGGATGCTCATCTGACCGTAATTAAATGCCTAAAACTCCTGAGCTTCCGGGGGCTCTGCACCCTGGACCCATCCAGGGGCCCGAAGACGGGCCCCTGAATGCGCATCTGACCATAATTAAATGCATAAAACCCCTGAGCTTCATGGGGCTCAGCCCCCGGGAACCTACGCCAATTAGTGACCTGCCAGCAGTGGCGGATCCAGCAAAAAAAACACCCTTTTTTTTGAAAAAATAGAAGATGGGCCCCCTCCCCTGGCGCCCAAGGGGGTGGTGGTGAAAAAAAATAACCCTTCCCGTAGCGAAATTTTTTTTCGGGTGCCCCCCAAAGAAATTGTGCTCACTATCCCCCCACTGAGTGAAAAATCGGCCGGCACGATTTTCAAATTTTCGCACGAAGTGGGCCCCTTTTTAGGCCCCCTCCCTTGCCGCCGGCTGGATCCGCCCTAGCTAATCCGCCCCTGCCTGCCAGTGTCACAAATAAGGTATCTAAATATGCTTATGTGACCGTAATGTAATGCCTAAAACCCCTGCAGCTTCCGGGGGCTTCGCCCCTTGACCCCCGCCGGGGCAAAGACCCTGGACCACGCCAATTTACGCTCCACTCGCTACGCTCTATATACCTGATCGTTAATACTCCACTTTGAAAAGCGTTCCGTGGGCCTGCATGAAACATGTAAGAGTGGTGCCGATGCAGATTTTTCTTCTGCCCCCAAAAACGTTTTTGCCCATTACGCCACTGCCCCTGAAAGGTGAGCCCCCTGGAATGTTTGCCCCCTCCCCCAATCCCCAACTACATCCGGCACACCTGGTGGGGGTGTCTGCCAGACGCCCCTAAAATACCCTAACCCCAATATTGAGCTAGATCAGCTGGAAAGGAAACCCAAATGGAACCTATATATGAAAAGATTCGCCACAGTCTATTTAAATGGTGGGGAGTGACTGCCAGACGCCCTTTGATGAAACATTGCGGGACTCAGGCACGTACGCAGCGGGGTTTGGGGTTAAACCCCCTCAAATTTGTTTAATGTGTATGTTTCGGAGAAAACCCCCCTCACTTTTTTTTTTTTGTGTGTGTGTGTGCTAAAGGGTGCAAAAACAGACCTTAACCCCACTGAACAAAATATCGGTTGGTATAATTTTCCAATTTCCGGGACCAAAAAAAAAAAAAGTGCTCTTACTGAGTCAGACTTATTTCTAATTTACCTTGCCACATTTGCCTACGATTGTATTATTTTATAGTATTGTTGTATGTTGATGACTCTCTTTCTTCTTTATTTTCCTCACCCTCTCTCTCTCTCTCTCTTCGTCAATCAATCTCTTTCTCTCTCTCTCTCTCTCTCCGTTCATCTCCCTCTATCGCACTCCAAGTCCTCTCTACCTTTCTTTCCCTCGCTACCTCCCCCACTCTCGCACTCCAAGTCAGGGGCGGATCCAGCCGACGGCAAGGGAGGGGGCCTAAAAAGGGGCCCACTTCGTGCGAAAATTTGAAAATCGTGCCGGTTGATTTTTCACTCAGTGGGGATAGTGAGCAAAAAATTTCCCTCCGGGAATGGTAATTTTTTTCCACCGCCCCCCTTGGGCGCCAGGGGAGGGGGCCCAACTTCTTTTTTTTTCAAAAAAATGGTGTTTTTACATGTTTTTTTTTCTAGTCCTCTCTCTCACTCTACCCCTTCCACCTGGTTTCCTTTTACGGTCTTCACTTACATCACATAATACTATATTGAACCTTCACCTAAAATCATACTGCTAACTTACTGGTAGACTAACTTGTGCTCCTTGGTATTACACTCATGAATAATTTACAATTGCATATTGTTTACTTGTTTTATTATAATTCTATATAGTGTATTTTTTATCAAGTAAATACTTTTGTACAAATATTCTACAATATTATTCAGCCCTGGACTGTGATACATATCTAAATAAATAAACCATTATTATCATGAAAGTGTTACTACTCAAAAATGAAAGTTTTAGTAATCCAAAATAGATAATAGCTGCGTAACTCCGTATCATAAAACGAGAAGGCTCCACCACCATCACCACTACCTCCACCACCACCACCACCAGGTAACTCCCCGCCTACCTATGCCCATCATATTATGTGCCGTAGTCATTATACAGTGAGTGAGATTGGTTTCTGCCAAGTGCTGTACTCACTCAGAACCAGAACACATTGGAATAACTGCTGGTCATATAGTTTGTGCAAGATAATATTATGTAAACTAATATGGATGGTTACTCGATATACAAAACTTACCCCGTGAGTGATATATTTGTTAGCAGATGTCAGATGTATGGATGATCCTGTTATGTATAATCAAGTAAACAGTAGCAATAACGTTGAAAAGGTCTAACATATATAACAATAAACAAACAGCTAGTCTAAACATTTCGAGCTGAAAGCAATATTCTATCTGTTACGCACACAATTACAAAGAAGGGGGTTCCCCATTACACTTTGTATGAGTAGTCTGTGAACACAGCCTTTGAAATGTATCAAATAATGACGGGTACTTTTCTAGTGAGGTTTCATACAAAAGCAGTAGAGAAACTTGAAATCAAGCAAAACCTACTTTTGAAAAGTAAATTAGGCCTACAGGGTATAGTTGAAAATTTCATTTTACGCGATAGGTTTATTTGCTTGAGCCCCTGAACCTGAACAGAACAAGACTGCTAAACAAACACAACTGTGCGCAATGCTATTGCACTAAATGGTAAGTTAAATAATTTCGCAATGGTCATATATTGTATGAGGAAAAACACTTCGAAGGGCACGTTGACAAGAGTCATGTTGCAAAGACTATTTTCTTCATATTTTATAGATAGACGTAGATCAGATTCTGGTCGTGTGAGATAATACCTTTGAGTGTGCATGAGCGACTCCCCACGAATTCACCTTTAACATTGAAATGCGTGCGTAATGCTCTTGTACATAATTATAGCTAGTATGTGAGCGGGCGCGCGCGTCCCTAAGACTTACATGTACGAATAGAGAACATTCCAGACCAAAGCGTGTGTTTGCTACGTTATTATCTACCTACACGTACACACCATGGAGCTAGAAAACAAATGTTTTCTAGCTCCATGTACACACTAAGGAGTATCATCATGACAGCCATTAGTTTTTTTTTTAAACAAGGTTCTGTGAAAGCCTAGATACAAAGCATCATTTCAAACAATGAAGCACTGAAGCCCGGGGCATAATCCTTATTTTGAAGGATTTAACTGAAGACCAAAAGTAAGCATAAGGCATGCGTAATAGGCCTGACCCATATTCGTTCCATCAGCCCAAACTTGTTATACAAGGCGATTTTGACAATCTTTTTTTAAAGACCCTCGTGCTCTGTCACCCGAGGCAGAAATATTATGATTATGGTGTCATTGGACAGAAAACAACTTACTCTTTATCATGAGATAGATTATAATGTCATATTGGTTATACATTTTTTATTAGGATCTACCAAACTTGGGTATATATTTTTTTTAACGCACTATGTGGTGAAGAAGAGGAGTAGAAGTAGCGGGAGATACGACAATTATCACTCCTTCGATAGTTTTCTGAGGGTGGTGGGAGTAATTTAAAGGGTGTAGTTGTCGACAAAGAAAACAAATACAGAACCCATTTCTCTGACGCTAAACCATCTAATCATTATAAGCATAAGGGCACATGTATGCTTGTCAGCACAATCTTTCCAGTTTCAAACTCGAAGAAAGTTAACAACCCCCAAAATGGGATGAGGGGAAAAAAACGGTTTATTCTGGTAAACGTGTTCTTTCGTCATCTAAATACACTAAAGAAGATATAGAAATTGTCGCTACTCGAATGGGGTTGGCTTCCCGAATATCTAAATGTTGATGATCCTCGGGGTGCTACACACACCGCCACCACCACCACCACCACTTAACACCACCGACACCACCACCACCACCAACACCACAACCATCACCACTACCTCCACCACCACCACCACCACCAGGTACCTCCCCGCCTACCTATGCCCATCACATTATGTGCCGTAGTCATTGTACAGTGAGTGAGATTGGTTTCTGCCAAGTGCTGTACTCACTCAGAACCAGAACACATTGGTATAACTGCTGGCCATAATTATAGTTTGTGCAAGATAATATTATGTAAACTAATATGGATGGTTACTCGATATACAATTAAACTTACCCCGTGAGTGATATATTTGTTTTCAGATGTCAGATGTATGGATGATCCCGTTATGTGTAATCAAGTGCACATCAGCAATATTAACGTTGAAAAAGTCTAACATATATAACAATAAACAGTCTAAACATTTCGAGCTGAAAGCAATATATCTGTTACGTACACAATTACAGAGAATGGGGATTCCCCACTGATCTCTACGGAAAATCAGTGGGATTCCCGCATTACACTGTCTTGAATGAGTAGTCTGTGAACACAGACTTTGTACTGTATCAAATAATGACAAGTACTTTTCTAGTGAGTTCTGGTTCAATTGAGGTTGTAACTCAAAATAAGAGGGCCTAGATAAAAATGATTTATAAGAATACTAATAAATACAAAAGCAGTAGAGAAACTTGCAATCAAGCAAAACCTACTTTTGAAAAGTAAATTAGAAAAGTACATTAGTACATTATTTGCTTGAGCCCCTGAACAAAACAAGTCACTGCTAAACAAACACAACAGTAACTATGCTATTAAACAAAATGGTAAGTTAAATACTTTCGGAATGGTAATATTGTATAAGGAAAAACAATAAGTTATCTTGCAACTTCGGAGGGCATGTTGACAAGAGTCATGTTGCATATTTTATAGATAGACGGAGATCAGATTTTGCGTGCGCCCGCTCCCCCCATGCCGAAATGCGTGCGTAATGCTCTTGTACATATTTGCAAAATGGCGCTTCCGATTCGCTTAAAGGTATTATTCAGTCATTTTACTGAAATGCGCTAAAACCTCAAAACGTAATCGTGTGTTTGCTACGTTATTATCTACCTACACGTACACACTAAAGGAGCATTAAACATCATGACAGCCATTAGTTTTTCTTTAAACAAGGTTCTGTGATAGCCTAGATAAAAAATTGCATTATTCTAAATAATTGAGCACTGAAGCATGGGGCATAATCTACATATTTAAAGGATTTAAGACCAAATAAGCACAATGCATGCATATGGCCTGAGCCGCCTGACCCATATTTTGTTCCATCAGCCCAAACTTGGTGTACATGTACAATGCGATTTTGACTATGAATAGGGTGTCATTGGACAGAAAACAACTACACTTCATCATGAAAAAGATTTCAATGTCATATTGGTTAGACATTTTTAATAAGGATCTACTTTTATACGCACTGTATAATGAAGAAGAGGAGACAATTATCAATCCTTCGATAGTTTTCTGAGGGTGGTGGGAGTAATTTAAAGGGTGTAGGCTAGTTGGCAACAAAATAAAAAAATACAGAACCCATATTCATGACGCTAAACCATCTAATCATTATAAGCATAGGGGCACATTTATGCTTGCCCGCATCATCTAACCAGTTTCATACTCAAAGAAAGTGAACAACCCCAGATATGGGGTGAGGGGAAAATAAATTTTATTTCTGGTAAACATATTCATATTTATTTATTTAAAAATAAAACAGCGTAGCCCATTCAACAATAAGTTGGTCTCCAATGGACCCTGTAAGAATATACAAATAAATAAAAGCTTAATTGAACCAGGGAGATGTCATTTCCCTGATTGAACAATCAACATGTTCTGTCGTCAACGAAAAGCAGATATAGAAAATGTCGCTACCCGAGTAGTGGTGGTTTTCCGAATATCTAAACTTTGATGATCCTTGATGGGGTGCTACACAAACCACCACCAACAACAACACTAAAACCACCACCACCACCAACACCACAGCCCCAACCACCACCACTATCTCCACCACCACCATCACCACCACCACCACCCCAACCCCCACCACCACCAACACCACCACCACCACAACCCCAACCACCACCACCACGTACCTCCCCGCCTATCTATGCCCATCACATTATGTGCCGTAGTCATGCATAACAGCTAGTGAGTGTGATTCGTTTCTGCCAAGTGCTGTACTCACTCAGAACCGGTCTGAACCAGAACACATTGGTATAACTACTTGTCATATAGTTTGTGCAAGATAATATTAGTAAACTAATATGGATGGTTACTCGATATACGAAACTTACCCCGTGAGTGAATATTTGGTTGCAGATGTCAGATGTATGGATGATCCCGTTATGTGTATTCAAGTGCACATCACCAATATTAACGTTGAAAAAGTCTAAAATATATAACATTAACCAGTCTAGACATTTCGAGCTGAAAGCAATAAGCTATCTGTTACGTACACAATTACAAAGAACGGGGGTTCCCCATTACGCTTGAATGAGAATTATCACTCATCCGATAGTTTTCTCGGGAGTTTTCGGAGGGAGCTAGGGTGGGAGTAATATCAAGGGTGTAGTTGTCGACATGTAAGATGTTCGGGGTAATGGTCGATAGGGTAATTGCCCGTTATTGTCTGCGGATATGAAATAATCTATCTGGCTCGATTTGTAAATTTAACTAAAATTGAAGGTAATATCAATTTTGCAGATTTTTTTAAATTGTAAGTTTTGCAGTCCCACCTTTCCCCCGCCCTCGTCCTTAGATTCAAATTCATTTCAATTCAAATAATTTATTGAAATAAAAACACGTTTTTTTCTTCCCTCTCTCTCTCTCTCTCTCTCACTCTCTCTCTCTCTCTCTCTTCCTCTCTCTCTCTCTCTCTTCCCCTCTCTCTATCTGTCCTTGCTCTCTGTCTCCCTCGGCATTCTCTCTCTCGCTCTCCCCCTCTCTCTCTTCATATCTATCCGGCTCCCTCTCTCTCTCTTACTTCGAGTCCCCTCTCTCTCTATTTCATTCTTTCTCCATCTCTCCCTCTCTCTATCTCTGTCTCTCTTTCTCTCTCTATTGTCGCCATTCGAATAGCTAACGATTAGTATATTCATTAGCCGCTTACCCCTAAGCCGTTTAACCACAGTGGAACGAGTGAGAGCTTGCAAAAGCGGCCAAAGTGTGATTGAAACTCGTTATTACTTTGCTCTTCTTCAACGTAAAAAGAGACGACTTTGTGCTGGATAAATACGTTTGTTTTTTTCCGACAAAACTACAGAAAAATTGCATATTGTCTTTTTATATTATACTTTTTGAAATGTTACCCGAGTGATTCCAATGCTGGAAGGAAACGCACATTTTTAGAAAACTTCACTTTTTCATGGAAAATGCTTATTTGGTCTATGCACGCAAGTCAGATTGAGCAGATGATACAACGTTTCCATATGCCCCCACCCGATCCACACATTGTTGGCGGGATTAATCGCAATAGCTGGATATTTCAGCCATCTCTGAACCGATTTTGATCAAACAAAGATGATTTTATCATTTAAATTGTATATTCTTTCAAATATGACACTCAGTTTTTCATTATCTCACAAACAAATTATTGTGTGTAGCACCCTCTGCAACAAAACTCAACTATCCCTTTAGTTACAAATACCAAGTATGATGGGGAGCCCTATGCACCGAAAATGAGACTTGAAATCGAAAAGATTTTTCATTTAAGTTCCCCATATGCATTTCCCCTTTGTTTCGGATGTGACTTTATAGGACCTTGTCAATGGCAGCCACTAGGGAAAATATTATTTGAGTTAACGCCCTTCTGGTTTTATACAGGGTTGTATCCGTTGCGTCCTTGTGTAAAAAAAAAAATGTTTGTGCTCTCAGTCATTAAAAAAATATCTTGTTTAATTGTGCGTCTAAAAAATCGAACGTCTCTATTATCATATTTTAAGACTGCTAGACCTTCCATGATAAGCTTTGAGTAAGCCAACCCTTTTCCTTAGCTAGTCCCATGGGGATAGGGGCTCTTTCGGGAGGGGCGGGGTTGTCTGAAACTCTGAATATAAAAAAGAAGACATTCAGCGTAAAGTGAAATTAGGTCGCCCCAGGTATCTGGTCCTGTTTCGTGTCTGTCTAGGGACAGTCGATCTATTTCACCTGTTCATCATTAAAGTGTCCTTGGGTTGTTGAAGTTAATGTTTCACATGCTTTTCCTGTGAATCACAGCGATGCAGACGATTTATGTCTAAGGGTAGCTCATAGGGGATGTGGGCGGGTCAGTATTGTCGGTGGGGCGAATAATCAGGTTGCCGAATTGTCAAGTGGCTGTTAACCAGACATCTAAGTCCAATTTGATAAAACAATGAATTGCATCAAAATTAATTGGTTCAAGTACTCTCAAGAAACCCCAGAGGACAGCTTTCCAAAGTTGCTTTTCATTATTCTATTAATTTTGAATGCTCTTATTTTGATAATAAGCCCCATGGTAATTAGATTCTGCTGTAAATTGATGAGACAACTGAAGATGTCTATAAATGCCCTTCACCAATCATCTCCTCTTTGTAAATCATGATACAATTTATCTTCGACTCAAGCTACCTGTAATTCTCTTTATCCTATGAGGCAGAAAATATTTTTATCTCCTACTTGTTATTCTTTTTCATATAATGGGCCGTATGCATAAAAAGTAGCAATTGCTTGTGCTAGCCTTTTACTTGAATCCGTATGCATAAACATAAGCAATTGCTTGCAAGCAAATGCTTTTGCTAGCAAGCACAAGCAATTGCTTGATGTCCGCAAGCAATTGCTTAAAGATCAAGCAATTGCTTAAAAACGTATGCATAAAACGAACCTTTGCTTGTTCTTATAAGCAATTGCTTACGTTTTCAAGCTCCGTCATAGCAGCTTGAGCTCTTGCTTAATCGGGACGTTCGCGGTTAAGCATCATGTTTATGCTCGTTAGAGAAAAACCAAAGTTGTACAGGAGTAGAATAAATCGAGAAGAAATTGCTCCCGAGACCTATCGGAAACTATTAGGTTTCGACAAAGAGAACGTTGAGTGGTTAGCACACAGGTTCATACCTGAACATGATGAAAAACGGGGAGGATGTCATCCTGGAATGTTATACTGCCATGTCAGGAAAGGCTACCCCACACGCATGACATTTGAATACACTACTAGTATGCGAAACCCGCCTTTGTTCTCCCATGAATGATGTTCGCACCGGCGTGACGTCGCTATTGTTGAGATCGTAAGCAATTGCTTGCTGGAGGCAAGCAAAAGGTTTGAGCACAAGCAAAATGTTATGCGTACGGATTTAAGCAATTGCTTGAGCTTGATCTTTTGCTTGACAAGCAATTGCTTGTGCTTGAAGCAATTGCTACTTTTTATGCATACGGCCCCGGTCTTTGTCTATTTTCATCTCTCTCTCTCCTTCTCTCCCCATCTCTCTCTGTGTCTCTCTCTGTAAACGTGTTCTTTAAAAAAATAACCTTCAGTTAGTGTTTCACATTTTTCGTTCGAGATGTTCATTGCATCATGCAATTCTTCTTTTTGGGGGAGCAGGGGTCACCTACAATAATTATAATCAATCAGCAAATTTATTATTACTCATGACAAATTCATCGTTTTTAAGTTTTCTTTAACGAATGTCTGATAACAAATCAAAGGACATTCCATTTGTCATATATTGTAAAACTTTGTTTTGCTGTTGGCATATTAGGTCGCATCCTTGCCCATTCACATATTTTTAACACACCTACATGTATGCTACAACTCTAGGGAAAATAAAAACTAAAAGATGTAAAAGAGTACATGACAAGTATGTACTTTCATAAATATCTTTATTCATTATTACTTACTGTCCATACAGTACATGTACATACCCATTTTTCTTATAGTTATACAGTGGAACCTCATTATAAAGAGCTCTGATATAACAAGGTATATGTTATAAAAAGGTAATTTTCATGGTCTCAAGGACCTCATTATAACGAGGTTCCACTGTAGCACTATACTGTACAGGTAAATTTTAAAATCATTACATTTTATTGATTGGGTATCTTGGGTGATGTGTTACTACAGCGTACCAATTTCTTTAACCATCGCAAAGACCGTCGCTCTATCCCTTGCTATCACTCAAGGCCAAGCCCAAGATGATCATTATACCTCATGTGTAACCGAGTTTGATGGAATAATTCACAAAAATGACATTGATGCTATCACTTTTAATATTGGACACGTCAGCACTCTACAATGGCTATAAACTTGATACAATATTCAGATAAACTTAATATGGGACATAATCTTGGAATTTCACTCTCTTACATCCCCCCTCCCCTCCACCCCCCTTCTCTCTCTCTATCCTTTCTTTCCATTCCCTTTAACATGCTGCCCACATGATATTTAGTAGAAATAACTAGAAGTAAATTAATAACACATAATTTGATGTAACACCACTTAGATCAAATAATGAACTTCATGATGCATTCATTGTAATTCAGCTTCAAAACTTTAAAAGACAGTACATAAGATACTGGACGCAGTCACGGATCTCGCATGTGGTATTTTTAGTTACATGTTCATATGTTCATATGCATATTTTGAGGAGCACTGACAACATTGAAACCTTTTCTGTGAAAGCTTAGCTTCAAAAGAACCAACAGTTCACATTAGTAATTCAAGACTAATGGGGCTCCTGATAAAATCTAACCTACTTAATGACCAAGTCTAAGACATAGAAAAATGCAAAGGAATGCAAATGAATAAAACACAATCCCCTCTACAATGTTACCACATGGAAGACATTCTATATGTCAATCTTTTTCCATCTGTTTTCTCTCAATTTCCTCCTCAAAGGTCAGCCAGGCCTACACTATAGAGCAAGTTCCACCATCCAGTGGTAAATAGCTCGAATGCTTCAGAATACAATCATTTTCATTTCAATATATGCTAGTCAGTGGGGATACACTGTAACGGACTGTGAGTGCAGGCAGGGCTCACAGACCATGGACCATCTACTGAGCTGTGACACGCTGCATGACAGAGGACAACAATGTGCCTCTTACTTTTGCTAGATATTTAGGAAAAAACTTTTGACTTTCTGTGGAGGGGTCATGGTACAGTGGTTCACTCACTTGACTCTCAATCTAAGGGTTGAGGGTTTGAATCCCAACCCGGCACTAATGTCCTTTGGCAAAACATTAATCCACATTTGCCACTCTCCATACAGGTGTAAATGGGTATCTGGAAATTGCTGGAGTAATCATAATTGCAGGACCTTTAGGAAAAACAGCATTGAAGCTGATCGAGTCTTTCTTGGGAAAACAAAATTATCATTATTATTGACTCAAAATGATGATAATATATGCCTGATATCATTTCAAAGGTAGAAGATTCTCATCAGCCTGAAAACAACATTGCAAATATAAAAGGGATTGATAGAAACACAATTAGGACTGAGATACTGGTATATGCAATCCCATCATGCAGCTCTGTTTCAATGTCACCTGTTCGTAGAGTCCACTCATGCTTCAACCTAAAGCACATAGCATCCACTAGTAGAACAGCCCTTTGCAAGCATGACACAAAATTTGTACATTCATGATCTTGATGACATGGGATGCAAACTGATATATCTCGATATGTCAAGTTTGTATGAACAGAGATGGTAGAGAGCAACATTACATCGCATTCTCCTATAAACAGTTTTTAAACTCTAGACTAATCTAGAGTAGGAGTGTTCCTTCACTTTCCGACGATCAAAAGGTCAAAGGTCTTGGTCGTCTGGGTGATATAACTCGCTTAGCAGTCTGTAGACGTAAGATGGGGCATTACCTCCACTGCAATCAAAGAAAACAAAGATTGCCATAAAGTCGATGCTAGTGTACTTTGGCAAGACATTTATCTACATTTGCCACTCTCCACCCAGGTGTTAAATGGATACCCAGTAGGATGTGCATGTTAAAGTGGTTGGATTGGCATATATTATGTGTGAATGAGCAACCGACTCAAGTGACTGGGGAAATAGCAATTACAATCACTTAGAAACGTAGTATTAAGCACTATACATATGTAACTCTTATTATCATAAAACCATATCAGACTCATATTTTTCTAAAAGTATTTCACTTTTGAAAAAAAATTGTTTAAATTGGAACAACAACAATTGGAAAGGCTTCATGTGACATAATCATATAAGCCCCTGCGGTTGCAAACACTTCACGGTAACAAAACGATATATGAGAATTTTGTTTTCCCTATCCAATATTAACATTGTGTGATTTTTACACCCCATTGACTGAAATTACTGAGACGTACAAAAAGCAGTAAGGTGACTTACATATTGGATATGAAGAGGGTAACTAGCTCAGGAGGTACGTAGTCAAAGACAGGGTTATAGATGTGTACCTTGGCGAGTAACTCCCCATCAGAATAATCCAGAATCTCTTTAGGTGACTCAAATTTGTTGAAAGCATCCTAAAAAATAGACCCCCCAAAAGAGATTTTTTTTTTTAAAGAAAGAAAATGGAATGTGAATAGAAGAGATGTCCATACAAACAGACACAATGAGGCAAAGAAGAAAAAGATGAAAAAACAAGGAGAACAACAGAAACAAACAAACAAAAAGGTCAATATTTGACATACTAGCAGAGAGACAAAGAAGTACAAGGACAAGTTCATGGTTTCAAAGGATTAAAAACCGACAAATGGGAACTAAAAGAAAGGGAAACAACAAAACAACAAAGTATTTCCCTAGGCTCTCATTACATAAAAGAAAAAAATACAGAATACAAAGGTGTTGATCATAAAAATCCCATTTATATGCTTAGGTATTTATCTTTTTCTCTGTATCTTTGTCATGATAATCCCATTAGCTTCAAGGATGTCTCCACCAATATTTACATCATAAAAAAGGTGAATCAATTTATTGAAACTAAATATCTGTTCTCTGTGTTTCCTAGAAATGCTTGCCCGAAATCAGCAATGCAGAATAGAACCTTCATCGTATACCAATTTTGCTTTTATCCATGCCCTCTTAAAAATAGTAAATTTATGGGAATTATACAATGGGTACTACAATGTAGGCAATCTAATGAAACAAATCATTGTTTTGAAGCTCGTGCATTAGTGATATGCAAAGCACTCAGTTAGGTCACAATGAGCCGGATAATGAACTCAGCAAGACTCATTCATTATCTGATTGCAACTTAACCTGCGTTCAGTGCATATTCACCAATGCACTCACAAACATAATTTATTCGTACACAAATTTTCTCATGACATTTGTGCTACAGCCACATTAAAAATATAAATTCCTAAGACTACAGAGTTCTGGGTTACATCATAATCTATAGACTATGGGGGAAAATTCATCAAAATATTTGTGAATCACTTCCCTTTTGCATCTTTATTTGAGTAGCATTGAAGAAAAAAAATTGCGGAGGGACTTGCTTACCTGATCAATACTGCATAGGTACTCTGGTGACAGCTTGAACATTGGGGTGCATACTATCAACTGTCAAAAATTGAAACAAATGAAAAATAAATGATAATCAAGCAATCTGATATTTCAGGTTTCTAGGGACCATCCATCTCAACCACTCTTGAGATCATTACACTGGCTTCCTTTGAAACAAAGAATAATTTTTAAATTACTCCTGTTTGTATTCAAAATACTCAATAATCAAGCTCCACAATATTTAGATACATGTTTGAATTTATATACACCTGCCAGGGCGTTGAGGTCAGCCAGTGATCCTCTCCGTCTCACATATTCAGTTACCCGCACATTAGCCGGGGATAGGACTTTTACTGTTTCTGCTTCAAAATACTTAGAATTAGACAGTCTCCATCAGTTATTACCTTCAGAAAAGCCTTAAAACACATCTTTTTTGCAGTTTGTAGTTATAAGTTTTTCTTATATGTATTTATGTAATTTTCATATTCATTCAATGTAAGCGCTTTGGGCCTTAATGGGAAAAGCGCGGTATAAGTAATAATAATAATAATAATAATAATAATAATAATAATAATAATAATAATAAAAAATCACATTTGCAACTTATGTTACACAGCAATGAAATCTAGTGTAATGGAAACTGTTTCCTAAAGCTTTACAGTGACAAAATTTTAGACTGGAAACAGTTTGCCAGCAATTATCTCATAATTCAACACATAATCAGAATAGGTAAAATAAGAATTTGAAAAAAAGTGAACAAAGACAAACAGACAGAGAGAGACAAACATGAATAGCCAGAGAGAGAGAGAGACAGAGACAGAGAGAGAGAAACTGAGAGAGAATCAGAGAGAGAGAGAGAGAGGGAGATAGAGAGAGAAATAGAGGGAGAGAGAAAGAGAGAGAGAGAAATAGAGACAGAAGTAAAGACAAAGAGAGACAGAGAGAGAGACAGAGAGAGAGAAACTGAGAGAGAGAGAGAATCAGAGAGAGAGAGAGAGAGGAGATAGAGAGAGAAATAGAGGGAGAGAGAAAGAGAGAGAATAGACAGAAGTAAAGACAAAGAGAGAGAGAGAGAGAGAGAGAGAGAGGTGAGGAGAGGGAAAGAGATACTTACAGGTACTGAGTGATGTTTGGCTGCTAGTGCTAATGCATGAGTACCACCAATTGCCTTCAATCTGAAATGACCACAAAAACAGCAAATATAACAAAATTAACATTCGTATCACAAGAAAATATACAATTGTCTATTAATATACAACTCAATCCTATAGATCCTAATCAAATGATTGGTCATGCCTGGTCACGTGTGATTGATTTACTGAGACTATCCCACGTCTTTCATGAAAAAGCATGCAATAGTTTCCAGTTCTGTCCAAAATTTTTTAGTGTGCAGCCCGCGTATGAGGCATGTACATAGATCCTATATATAGGATCTCTATGGGCATGCGCGTATGAGGTTCATGCACGCCCATCGCGGGCTGCGCGCATGTGGGCTCTGTTGTTTAGAACCAGTAACCAGGACGACAAGCTTATTTGTCAGCCATACTGTCGTGAAACAATCTTGAATGAATTCTTTTTACATCAAATAACAAGGATCTAGGAGTTTCGTAGTATAAAACGGCTTCGTGCGATAAATACACACAGCCTCAACTGGAGTGCAGATAGATCGTATAATGAACTCATGCGCATGCATCATTTGTATACTAATTCATAGCAATTCTCTTTAAATACCTTATACAATAATATATTTTCTTTTTCATACAGACTTTCTTTTTATCCTCTATCTCATAGCAGTCTTTAGTGGTCAATAAGGTCTTTAGAGGTCACTGAATTTATAGTCTCCTTATGCAGAATAGGATTATAATATAAAACTCTGCTTTATACTAGTTTGTTAGTTCTATGGTATTACAGTATTGTCATCACATCTATAAGGAAAGTTGATTGTTCTCAACCAGCCACAGTAGCACACCATCTACATGTACTTAGGGTTGAGGTTGCAAGAATCTTAGTAGGCGTTGTATAAAGTAAGGGATCTGTGCAATCAAGACCATAGGCTCACTTTGGTGACGCTTTCCAACAGTACAACTTTTTATAGATTTCATAACCAAATTCAAATGGTACATGAAAGCCACTTAATGCTTCTGTGGCAAACAGTTTTTGACCAACTGTCATAAATCAACTTTCGAGGGACACATTTTAATAAAGGCATATTCAGATATGATGCGGTAAGCTGCCTCCAAAATACACGGCTGTTTTTATAAACATGTAAATGAATGGCAAGTGTGTGCAACAAAGGTCCCGTGTATGTTCACTGAGCTCGGTGTTATAGATACATGGTGAAGCGTATTACACATTACACAAAAAGTGTCATGGTTTTGCCCCTTCCCATCTGAACGAGGCCCAAGGTTTGTTTTAATAATTATATTGGTTATGCAATATATTCCATTGAAGTAAAGAAATTAAAGAGAAGGTTGAGTTCTGGGAAGAGGTGAAAAATAATTTGTGAGCGTTGACATTGTATTTTGCAAGTGTGGAAGAACATCAGAGAAAAAATGTTCCCTGAAAAGCATGGCTCTTCAAATGCCTTAAAATTCAAATATGGCATGTAATATCATAAAAATCGGGACGGATTTTTATGCCACATGTTCGTGTAGTCACATATACGTCTTTCCGTGTACAGTGCTTGTAACTTTACCAAGACTGGGCCAAATTTCTAATCATTTTGATGATTCCAGAACCTTGCAGTACACACCCAATACTTATATGCTAGATGATCAACCTTTTCTGATCGATTCCACAACGTTTCTTTCACAATGCAATCACATGACCAGAACTCAACTGTATCTTTAAGAGTAATGGCACCAGTGGACTAAAAATCAAATAGCATACCCTCCATTTGCCATGACTGTATGTGTTCCAATGATGACCTTGTTGACCCGTGACATCATAGCAAAGATAGCCGAGTCGGTGATGACGGTCGTCTCGATATCATGCTTGGCTAGAGTAGTGGCTAAATCGTGTCCCTGTACGGTAAATTAATGGGAAAATCTTAATCACACGTGTAAGCAAACATACCAAATGAACTCTAATACTGTGCATAGTCCCATAGAGTCGTTATGATGCAAGTGTAAACAAATTTATGCAGAAAAATAGTGTCCATTATTGAAAGTCAAATCACATATTCAGTTCTATTCTCTTCTATTCTTTAAAATCAAAGTTGTCATATTTTTGGTCATCTCTTCCCTGCAAGTATGAAAATTAATGAAGAATTCATCTTTATATTTGATGTATTCATTTGTCTTGAATTGACATATTCTTTGGAATAACCCAACCATTAGTGTTAGACTCAATGTAACATAATAGAAAGAAATAGAGCGAACTGGGCTGAGGAAATTATGCAAAAAGTAATTATAAGGAAGTCAAAGAGAGAAGGAAAAAGGAAGATGATAATTCTTGCTCAGGTATACACCAAAAAAATGCATATGGATGGAGAAAATGTGATCATCTGCTGTGATATTCTTATCTCATCTTTATAGCACACCAACTTTCATGGACACTAACGTCAAAAATGGAAAGAAAGCTAGCAGCATCTCAACACAACATGGAAAGAAGTATCCTAAACATCACATACAAAGACAGAAAAACGAACAAATGGATCAGGGAGCAGACAAAAGTCCAGGACATCCTTGAAACAGTGAAAAGAAGAAAATGGAATTGGGTGGGCCACATCAGCCGTAGAAATGATAATTGCTGGAGTACAGCAATCACTCACTGGACACCATATGAGGGGAAACGTAACAGGGACGCCAAAGAAAAAGATGGAGAGATGAGCTGCAACATCACTGGGGAAAGGTTAATTGGTACCAACAGGCGCTGAACAGAGTCATTTGGAGACAGCATGCTGAGGCCTTCATCCTGCAGTGGATCGATAATGGCTGAAAAAGTAAAGAAAACAAGTAACTTTCAAATTCCAAAGTTAAAGAAATGTCAATTTCTCAGTACAAAATCTGTGAAAATATTAAAATTACAGGAATTTTGTCAATCTTACCTTATATAAAGGTGAACACTCTGCAACAATAACATGGAATTTTCTTTTTCTAGCTGCGTTCTGTGGAAAGAAAAAGCAGAAAACGATAATGTGAAGACAACAATGTAATTTAATGAAATCATGGTTCTTACAATACTATATTTTACACAAAATGAAGTAGAAATTACACCAATGCACTTGCAATATTTGCATGTCACAACTACATCCCATTTATAGCATTGAATTATTTTCTAGTCTCTGAATTTGAATAAAATCTGAATATTTTTGCAGCCTTCAATCCAAAATCTAAACTTCTACAGGATTTTATTCAAAAAACACATTTTCTAACATTGTTTCTATATAACCCAAAACTTGAACAGATAACAAATTATAAAATAAATGCAAAACTTTATCAACCCACTTGTAGGCCATTACTGCAACTTTTGATATGCCACACAAATAATCTCCTGTACCACATTGTATTTAGCATAGATAAAGGCTTCAATATTATTCGACTGTTTTTAGTGCAAGATCTTTAGTGGTGTTAAAGGGTTGTCATGGAACTAATCAAGACTAGAAATGGGTAATTTTGAAAGCCATCGTGTTGCACAAAGCAATCTGTTTGTCCACTGATGCCTTTTGTTTTGTGCAAAATTGCATGTGTGGCAAACTAGCGACCATGCAGTGGCAAAGAAAGCTAACAAAGTATTAAAAGAAGCATCTAAAGATTTGGAAAGCCTGGGCACAGTCGAGTCAAGTAGGGCACAAAGGAGTGCAGGTTTCAAGATGTCAACACTTTATAAATTTTGTATTTTAGATAAAAACAAGTTGGAGTGAGAAACCATCTAGTTTAAGAATGGAACATTGACTAGTCTTGGAATTAACCCCTTTCTCTATAGGAACCGGGTAATTCCTGTACTAAGCCTTGTGGAATGACCGAATTCAATGGTCAATGGGTTCACAGAAGTGACACACCCTTCGTTCAATTCATCAGTAAAGGCTCGTTCAGATCTGACACGGTAAACAGTCACAAACAAAACATGGCAACTGCGCGCAACAAAGGTCCCACAGGTATTCACTTAGCTCTGTGTTATGAAATAGAGACATGTGAAAGATATTATACTTTACGTCATCATAAAAAACGCCACGGTTTTGCCACTTCATATCTGAACAAGGCTTCACATACTTACAAGAAGGAATGCCTCCAATGTTCTCGACTTTCCTAGCGTCATGATGACCTCGTTAGAGTGGATGTGTTCTAATGATTGGCTGGCGATGGCTTCTGCACTGCCCTCTAGCTCTGATAGCAGCTCATTTATACTCTCTATCACTCTACCCTGCATTTGAGAGAGAGGGAGAATGACAGAAAGAATATATATATCAACTACCTCAGACTCTAGCTCTGATAGCTTTCAAAAGAGAAGAAAATCATGTTAACTACCTCAAAACAAGATTATGCCCTCCACTCCCCCAAAGAAAAAAACAGCTCACTGAACCTTTCTTTGGCACCAAGTCTTTGAACAATTGTTCTAGATGGACTTTCATGAATGGACTTTGAGTGACTGGCACAGTTACTTTTCTTTGCAGGGTTGCCCCCTAAAAAAAATAGTACCAGTCCAATCAATTCTATTTCGGATTTTTCGTCACAATTCTGAGACACTTTATAAAAAAGACCTGGGTTCCTTGAGCTCTTTATTATTTGAAGGTTTACGATGCCGAATTCATTATGTAACCTGCTCAAAAGTCATACAAAGCATAGCATATCCATGGATCACTTGGACATCAAAAATATTTTGTACTTACCTTCAAATTAATACATGGTTTACTGAAATCCTCCACCTGGCCTTCAGCAAGCAGCTTTTTCTGTTGAGAAAATAAAATGCTGATATTTAATAACTATTCAAACTAGCAATGTTTGAAATTGATCTTGAATGAACTAAGAATATCTCAATATCTTCAGCGCATATTGAATGTTGTCATGAGTAGACGATATGTTTTTTTCTGATTCTTCTTGTCCATTTTATAGAACTTGCGGCAGATCACTCTTGTGCTAAAAAACCTGTCAAACAATGTCCACTTCTAAGTGAGAGCAATACGGATGACATACACTGCACCCATTGCCTTAGTTCGTCTTTGGCCCACCAAATGTAGTATACATTTTATTCCAAGCAAACACTGTTTAAATGTTTGCATTCAAGAGATCGATTACAATCGTATTGTGTTATTTCTTTGTAACATTTATAGTTACCATACTAGATTATTAAAATCCTTCTACTTACATGAAGAGACTCTTGTGGATCACCAGATGAATCAACACCCTGACCTTTGATAATACTGCAGGAAAATACATAAACAAAGTGTATGATTTCATTATAAATCTTCCTCATCTTCCTTATTAACTCAACACAGTAAAAGTCAAACTTTCATAGGATTCCTTTGGCACTAAAATAAAACTTTTCACAGATAAGGTTGATATAACTTGTTAATTTTCTGAAGAAAATTTGCTCTGAAATCGTGAATCAAACAACAAAAATATTTCATGTGCATGACACTTTTGCAAGAGGTATAATAAGATGATAAACCAGTATGCAGAGGGGGAAAAACAAAAGCAATGTTGATTGTCAGGGTTAATCCCCCAAATAATCATATCACATTGCAAACATAACATATTTACTCATTATTTGTATTCAGACCCACCTTGCATACTCCTCCCTGATGATCTTGAGCACCCTCCTAACCATGTTACCGACCGAGGACTCTGCCGGCTGGGCAGTCATAATCCTCTTACCCTCCTGCCTGATCAGTCCCATCAGCTCCCCGGCATGAGCCCATCGGCTACCAGAAATGATCTTCCTGATCAGGGACAGGGTGCTGTGAGCAACATCGTAGGACCCCTTCACACTCCTGCATAGGTCCAGGAGAGAAAGAAAACACGTTAAAGGGAAATCTAAACTTAATAGCAGACTACTCTAAAAGAAAGCAATAAAAATCAGAGAAGCAGACTGGTAACAACTTGAATGAAATTGGGCAAAAAATAAGAAAGTTATTAATTCTTAGTTATAGTTATCATTATATTCCACATACTAAGAATCTTGCTCTACGGTTGGTCAAAAGTTAATCACGTGATGAAACATAGTTTCGCCCATCATTGATGAGAGAATAAAAGTTCGTTACACTGTGCACTATCTTCGGTGAAAGTGCGTTGCACCGTGTACTATCTTCAACGCATGCACTGTACGTATCGTACACCGTTTGCTAGCTGTTAACTGAGGACTTGTTGCTCTAACACTAAAAACAGTTTGATTGTCTTTCTCGTAGACCCTACCAGTCAAATGTTTCTGATGTGGAATATAAAGCAAATAATCACCTTTTGGTTTCAGGTGATGGCAAACTATCACTTCCTCGGCGATCTGAATGTATATGCTATCTTTCCTCAGCTTCGCTTTGGAAAGATGGCTGCATCCAGATCGCCTCGGAAGTGATAGTTTGTCCCATCACCTGAAACCAATGGTAATTATTTGCTTACTATACATATGTGAACTTCATTCAAAGAATCTAAATCTTTCTACATTTTCCATGTTCAAGGCCATAGAAAAGTAGAGATGTTGTGGTCCAGTAGATAAGTCTCCGGACTGTGAACCACAAGGTACGAGGTTCGAATCCCTGTCGCAGCATGAATGTCCTTTGGCAAGACATTAATCTATATTTGCCACACCCAGGTGAGGTAAATGGGTACCCAGCACGAATTAATTCTTGAAAATGCTCAAGCACTGTAATGGCAGCCATGCTAAAGCCAGGTGATAAGAATGGGGCACCAAGAGTGCCAATGTGCTGGACATGAGTGCTGGACATGAGTGCTGTACAAGACTCCATTATTATTACTACCGGTATTATTATTATTATTATTGTTATTGAAGGGGAAGTCCACCCTGATATGAAGGTGGTTTTAAAGAAGCAGAAAATTGAGAAAAACAGGCCAATGAAAGTTATAGCAAACACTGATTGAACATAAGAAAGTTATGAATTTTTTAAGGTGCAATCAAACATAAATTAGCAACTCTGAGACATATTATGCAAGCTCCCCTCCCATTTGCTCTGTACTAAAAAACTTCAAAACTTCATTGTTTCTCTTAAGAAAAGTGTCAATCATACATTTACCCTAAGTATAATTATTGCAAATATGTTTTTATACAACCCCTGTATAAAACAAATCTATTCCGTCATCAATAACTAAGAGAATGAAAATTTATGAAATATTCTATACAGAGCAAATTGGAGAGGAGCTTGCAAGATACATCACAGTGTTGCCAATTTGTGTTTCATTGATGACAACTTCAAAAATTCACAACTTTCCCATTTTTAATTGGATATTGCTCAAAATTTCCCTTATTTGTTTCTCTCATTTATCTGCTTTGATTAAAACCAACTTAATATCGGGGCGGACTTTCCCATTAAGAATGTGTGTATGATTATCTTACCCTTGTTTAAGATCAGCAATGAAGGCATCAATCTGCTCAGTCAGGTTTGCTGGTAACTGAGCCTTACTATCTCCAGGCATGATGGACAGTTCAACCAAATCTGTTTCTAAATTCAGGTAACACGTCCTGCAATAAAATAAAATTGAATTAGTGAAGATGAACAACATTTCACAAACAAAAGAGGAAAATAGCTGCTAAAAGTAATACAGGTACTAACATCAAACCATATTCAATGAGTTAAAAGTTAAGTGTACCAAGCACCAAAATATGATTTGCTGTTGATGTAGAGGGGTTCCATTTCGCTATCTCACATTAAAAAATATGAGTTTCAAATATTGCAGTTTGAATAAACTGTTAGTAAAGAGTAAAACAGCTTGAGTAGACTAGTTGACGCCCGCATGTATATAGAATAGGTCCCAAGTTGGACTTGGGTTCTGTAAGTGCCTTTTTTTTAAATGTTGTCTTTTATTTTCTTCAAATTCTGTGCGTGCACATGCTGATCAGCAGCTTGAGCAAGTACTGGATGCCGGAACTACCGCATGCGATCCAGCTGAATTTCACTTCTATGGTTTCAGAAAATGACACTGCAATACTTACGTAGCAATCGCGTTTGCGTCTCACACACGGACTACAGTAATAGTGACAGCAACGTACGATGGGAGACTTTTAAGCTTGTGACTCACAAAAAATCCCAATCTACCACTGAAAATTTCTGAAATACAGCTCAGTTTTTTTAACCATACTGCCTTATAGACACATTGATGAATGATTTCAAATATTTGGAGCAGGACTGCTGGTAAGATCGCTAAAAAGTGACATTTATTCATACTTTTTTCATTGCTTTAGTTCTGGTGTTCATGTGTGTATTTGGAATGTACTGCATGTGTGTTACATGTATTGTGATATGCTTTGATGCTGTGATTTTAAGATGATTTTGCAATGCTTACAGTGGACTTACTGGCGGAAAACCACTCCCAGCCGAATGCCCCCAACTTTACTCTTTTAATACACAACTCTCTTTTGAATAATAATTTTTAAATTTCTCCCATTTGTTTGGACATCTGCATGATGTATGTGAAAAATGTGTACTCTGTAGTGCTTAATCGGGTATGAGGTCGATACTGTTTACGGTTATACCTTATTATTGTAGGATGCCCCCCCCCTTCCGCCCTTGCGGGACCGAATGGGATAAAAATTAAAATAGAATTAAAGGGGTCCTCCAACTCAACTAATTTAGCCATTCAAAACATGAATACACCTCTAAAATCTAGATCTACTTATTAATATTCCAATTTCCAGTCTAAGTTGGTTTAGAATATCTCTATACTGAGCAAAAAATGATAATAACCATCCATTTTTCACAGATCTCACCCTTGCTTATTCAGTTATTGCTAAGCTCCACCCCTTGAAAAAAGGTAAAAAATTATTTATTAATTATAGACTATTATAATTTCAAGTGGTTGGAAAGATGCCCAAAGTCCCAGAGAAGTCAAAAAAACATTGTAAGACAAAATTTTAATTACTAGACTACTTTTTTACATTTTGAAAAAATGTGACCCAACCCGCTGTTTGAATCGTTTCCTACAAGGCTATAGAATGCAGGCTCTGGAGCTATGAGCCTTCGGCGGCGGAGCTCCCCACTCCAGCAAAGCATAGAGAGTCAATACTGCGTATGGACCTCTAGCGCTGTACCATGTGCTAATAGGCAGCAATTTCACACATGAATAGTCAATAGACTTACAACACACAAATGCACCCAATCATGCCGATAAAACCGGCGTAAGCAAGTTTGACAGTGGACTTAGACCCCTACGATTTTAATTTTTAAATTATTCTTTCTAACATCGGTGAGTTGAAAAAAATTGTATTTTACTGCTATTTAGGTGTCATCAATTGTCACTAAAGTACCGATTTTGAGTGAAATCAGTTTAATTTTGTACAGTGGTGTTTGAAATGTTGAGATCAATAAAACAGGTTTTAATACACAGCCAGGATAGCGATGCAGCTATGTGTGGAGCTCCCTGGAGTTAGTTACGGCATAGACTATACGCACAGATGAGCACATGGGACCGTTGTGAAGTTATCACTCTCTAAAGTCTACGATAACGTTTCTTTATTTCGTAAATGTTACAAGGATGAAACATTCTCTTTATTATCAGGCACTTTCTCTCGTTCTCTCTCATATGTATTCATTAATATAATTTAAATGTTAAACAATACAAAAAGGAACATACGGTTTACACCCGCTAAAAACTAGCTACTGGCGTACTGCGCTTCCAAGATATGTGCGTCGACACAAAACGTCCAATCTAAAAGGAAAAAGAAAATTTTGCAAATCTCGTTTGAATACCGTATTGTTGCAACTTACAAGTTTACATTTCGCGATGAGGCTTTTCTTCGATCAACATGTAAAAGGAAAGGCGTGGCTGACATATTTTTGGCCAAAACGTTGTTACAATTCCAGGCCCTCCTCCTTCCGCCACCATATCACAATGCCCTCCCCCAGGCGGGGATCGACGAGGCCGGGGGGTGACGGTCCCGGCCCCCCTGGCAATCAAAAGTTAAAAAAAGGACGGGCCCCCACCCCTGGCAAAATAAAAAAAAGTTTTAAAAATGATGTTAACCACAAATGTACCTTTTTCTTGTTTTTGCTCAAGGGGGAGTAAAATTTAAATAAAACGATTTTTTTTTTTTTTTTTTTTGTCTGTTTGTCAGTGCATGACTGACATATAATATACCAATAAAAGAGACCTTATCAGTTTGTGGATACTATGAACATGATGTATTGTTGTCATCAGATGCAGTACCATACGAACACTTTCCCATTCCTGCAGCGGATATTAATTTTGCACTGAATTGGTGCTGATAGGCGCCTCTAGTCTTCGATCCCGTCATCGACAAATCCCACCAAATCAGAAAATACTAATATCTCAAATTATCTAATTTGCCCCATCAATCTCCTCTCTTAGCCTCTTTGATATATTCACAAAGCATATGAGTTTTATCTCCATCGAAATAGTGCTCAGTGCTTGGGGGTGGAGCCTGGGGACTGGGTATCTATCATCTGCACCTGCGAAATATTTACCACTTGTCTTCTGTCATAACAATTTATTCACTTTTTTTTTCTTCCTTTAATGAATAAAAACTGACCAGCAGCACAGCCTGAAGGTTCACTTGACAAATAGGACTACACAATATATACAAAAACATGTTGACAATACTATCAAAAACATAAAAACATAGAAACAAATTTATAAAAGAATGTTTGTTTCGCTTCCTTTCCCACATTCTACTATTCTTTTTATGTTTGTGTTTCATGATTACGTTTTCTTCCATATTCAGTCTCTTATCGCTTAACCCATGGCCTACTAGAACAGGGTGGTTCTTGTATTGAGTACAAGATAATAACAAAAAAACTAGTTAAGTGGCGATGAGTCTGTCGAATAAATGACCTTAGACTATAGTACTGAAACATGGAAAGTGTAACTCATTTCCCCTTAATCTTTATACGAATATAGCGCCTATAGGGATAAATTCTATGCTATTGAGATCAATCAAAAAGTCTGTCACTCAGGGCACACCCACCTGTTTGTGTAGCTCAATTAACTAGCGTTACAAATTGAAGTGTTCAAGCAATTTGAAAAAGAAATCAACAACATAAAAAGGCTTCACAAGTGGCTCTGTTGAACATGCATTTCATGAAATCTTGTGCACCTATATACACAACTACTATCAGAAGCGTTTTTCCTCCGAAAGGTTCCGGCCTCTTTAAAGCAATCCTATCGTAAATTTTGTGTAAATTCTGTTGGTAACTGGTGAGTAATATTTTTCGATTCGAATTTTTCTCGCTTGATATTAAATTCTCACATCTCCCCCGTCAGTCTACGATTGGCCTTTGCACCACCCGCCTCCCAAAGCAACCCTAGGAGTAGCTGAACACCCACGCAAACAATGCATCAACCGCCAATGTCATACATATATAACCAATTAGCACAGTTGCTAGCTCACCCATCCGTCAAATGATGATGGAAAGTGCACTTTGGAAAAAAACGTAGCTAGATAAGCGAAATATATCATGTAATGTTTACTGATTTTGCTCATGAAAATCAGAAGTTCATAATGGATCTTTTCAGTGCTTATATCCCATTAAATCCCTGCTGTACGTGCTAGCCTTTCGTAATACCATGATGGATACGTTTAGCTGTTGATATTGGAAGTTCCCTTTATGGAAGTGCATCAGATTAAAAAGCTAACATCTAATGCATGTTTAGAAGGACCGAGCAGGCACTGACGGCGTCTGAATGTGAGGTTGATTTAATGCATTTGACATCGTAAAATTGTGAAAACGCTTTCACTCCGCGATCCTATTAAATGTTGATCGCTTCATCTTTTAGAGTTTGGTATATTCAGGATATTCATATATAGAGCGTAGTATATTCGTTATCTACAACACTCGACAATTTAAGTTAATTTTAACAACAGCTTTGCAATCTTTCTTTTTTTATATATACTGCACAGAAGTTAAAGTATCGAGCATCTTCGCGTTATTATGGAGATTGATGGAAACCTCAGTTTTCCGGATGGAACATTGAATACTTCTGACAATTTGTCGGGAAGCATGGTGCATGACATGCAGGATCCCCAGTTCCCTGTGGTGTTCTTTATCTCACTGCTTCTGTCTGGTCTAACTGTCTTCACAAACGCACTTATCCTGGCAGCCTTCTACGTTGAGAAGTCACTACGAACTTACACAAACTGGTACATTTTAAACATCACAATTGCTGACCTCGTCGTGGGACTCGCTTGCATGCCGTTTCGTGCGACGGTTTATCTCTACAACGGATGGCACTTCGGTAAAGTGTCGAGTATTCTGTTTGTGGGATTTCAGAACTCTATTCTCAGTGTTTCTGTATGTGGTGTGGTAGTCATTTGTATGGATCGTTACATAGCCACGTTCTATCCCATTAAGCATTTCCAAAGAAGAAGCATCAACAAGGCAACATTGGTAAACATCTTTACATGGATCTTATCATTTGGCATATGGATGATGGTAACCTGTGCTTGGACGCTCATCAACTCAAATGACACCATATCAGATTCGGGGTTCTTAATACCACAGTACACTAAAACTAAAGCGGCAAGCGTACTCGTGTTCGTCCTAAGATTTGTTTTTCCATTTGTACTCATAACTGGGTTTGATTTGCGCATTTACTTCCGGGTGAAATCTGTCTATAGTAAGCGTATCACTTCTCATTTTAAGAAAGAACATTTGGAAGGACATGGAAGAATTACACATGGGCGGAAAAACAATAGACGTTCTAATATTCAAGGAAATGAGATGGATGCATTTGACGAACCTCGACAGGACAAATGTGACCGAACAGATACCACGTTCGTTAATACTAAAGAAGTAGTTGAAATATCAAGCGTTTCAGTAAGCGTTACAAAATCATTTAAAAGCGCAAAGGAAAACGATCGCCTTCGAAACGGTAAACCAGGCTCAGTAGAGACTCAGTCAAAGAGCGAAAGCGCAGACCACTCAGTGGAGGCAATTGAAAACAGGGTAGGAATATTCAGAAATACCATGTCTAAGAGATTTAAGAGAAAATCTACTACAGAGAGCCGAAAAGCAATGCGGACTTTAACCTTTATCACCTTTGCCTTCGTTGTGACCTGGTTGCCAAATGCTGTTTGGGTAATGGTCTATTCTATTTCTGCTGATTTCTACAATACTATCAGCGGTGACGTGAATCTACGAGAGGTAACCCGTTGGATTTCATACTGCAACAGCTTGGTCAACCCTTTGGCATATGCGATTGCCCAGCCCCTCATCCGAGACACCGTCGTGAAGATTCTATGTTGCAGAACATGCAGGTGTAATGAATAAGCTCACAAAGCGCCCCGGCTCCTATAATGTCATGAACCTCAACCACACCTTTTGCTGCGTAGCTATAACTTAAAACAAAGAGGTATTATTTAATCTGATTTCCTAAAAGGATAAGAATCCAACTTCTTTGAAAAACTGGCGGCCTATTTCGCTCCTCAATATCGACTATAAAATTGTTTGTAAATGCATTGCTTTTAGAATCAGAAATCATAATATCATTAGTGGTGACCAAACTGGTTCCCTAAGGGTTGGTACATAGGTGAGAATATGCGCCTTGCGCTGGATATGATTGATAAATTAGAGTGGCCTATTATTTTTAATACAATGATTTTTTTTTTTTTTTTTGGCAAAGATGTTATCAACTGGGTGAATATATTTTATAATGATATTCCATCATGTGTTATTAATTATGGTAATGCATCTCCCTTTTAATTTTTTTTTTGCGGAGTTCGCCAGGGCTGTCCACTAAGCCCATTTCTTTATATTATTTGTGGGGAGGTCTTAGGTATTGCCGTCAGAAATGATATCAATATAAAGGGCATTGAGATTTTGGGATCCACAGTAACTATTAACTCTTATGCTGATGATACAACTTTGTACCTTAAGGATGTTGCCTCTGTCCACCATGCTATTGCTGTTTTAGAAAAGTTTAACGAATATTCTGGGCTGCAAATCTGAATAAATCTGAAATTATGCCACTAGGGTGCCTCAATGATGATCCTCCTGATGTCAGTGCCCTTAAAAAATGAAGTTTGCCAATGGACCGGTGCGATACTTGGGCGTTTTTTTTCACAATGCGGATCCCTATAACCTTTTGATTTGAATTTCATTCCAAAATTTTAGAAGTTAAAGGATATTTTGAGAATCTGGTCTTGTAGAGATTTAACTCCAATGGGTAAAATTGCAATAATCAAATATCTTGGCCTTTCCCAACTTATCTTTCTTCTTTCAGTCCTCCCTGCACAATTCATTAAAGAGCTCGATGCCGTGGTTTATAAATTAATTTGGTCTGGGAAGCCGGAGAAAGTTAAGAGACTCACTGTCATTGGTGATTATTCGGAGGGTGGGCTTCGTATGTGCCATATTCCTTCTCTTATTAAAGGCCTTAAAACTGCTTGGGTGAAGCGCCTTATTGACTCTAAAACTGGCAAATGGATAATCTTCTTTGATTACAATTTGAGGCCCCTTGGTGGCAATCTATTATGAATCCGTCCTAGAAATGTATTGGTAAAATCAATAATATGTTTGTTAGGAATACTGTCAGTTCATGGTGTTCAATTGCTTATAAGATAACTATCAATAATTCATGACCAGATTATTTGGAATAACTCCTCCATCAAAATAAACAATACTCAATATAAGCACAAATGGTATAACAATGGTAAGAAATACTATAAGGATTTACTTCAGGATAATGGTAACACACTCACTTTTAATGAGTTCACTGTAAACTACCCTGGGGTAAAATGTAATTTTATGGATTATTTTTCTTTGATTCATGCAATTCCCTCTATTTGGAGAAAGAAAAAAGAAAATCGAAAAATCGCTGTTGATAGAGTGAATCACAACAGTTGGCAGAATGAGTTAATTGGTGATATGTGTTAAGCTAGTAAAGCTTGTAGATTCATCCAAAAACTTTGTGTCAATCGAATTCTTAAGACTCCTAATTCAGAAACGAAATGGGCCATGCACATGAATGGCAAACCTGGATTGGACTATTATTGACCGTCTTTCTTTAAGGTAACCTTGTCCACTAAATTAAGATATTTTCAATTTCAATTTCTTCATCGATATCTCCCTCTGAATACATTTCTTTTTTATATTAAATTTATTGATTCAAAACTTTTTTCCTTGTGTAAAAATGATGATGAGACACTTTAACATCTTTTTGGGGACTGTAGAATTGCTCATTCCTTTGGTTAGAAGTGCAGGATAAGACAATGCAAAGGGAACTGCACAACACTTTTATTATTACCAATAGAGATGTATTTTTTGGTATCATGGATCCTGCTTTTGACAAATTTAATTTTGTAATTATTCATGCCAAATATCATCTCTTTTACTGCCGATGTAACAAGCTATTGACTTTTATATATCACTTTATTAGTAAATTACTGTGAGGTGGAATGGATTACATTCTGCATGCACTAATAGATTATAAATCTTATCCAGTAAACAAGGTATTTGATACTGCACCGTTTCTTACTGTGAGGTGGAATGGATTACATTCTGCATGCACTAATAGATTATAAATCTTATCCAGGAAACAAGGTATTTGATACTGCACCGTTTCTTACATTTGTTTAGTGGTGCTTGAATTCCTGGATTAAAAGCTCTTTCTAAATTTGACTGATAATATTTTTTATTATTGTGTTATTATGGAGACACATGGCAAATTCTGATAATATTTTTATTATTGTGTTATTATGGAGACACATGGCAAATTCACTTTAACAGACATGGCAAATGGAGTAGTGAAAATGTCATATAATGGCAAAACGCAAATAATTTATGAACCCAAGTTCAGTGTATCTTTTCTCCTTTTGCTGATTCTTTGTGGCTTTACGGTCTTCACAAATGCACTTATCTTGGCAGCCTTCCACGCTGAGAAGAAACTACGAAATTGCACCAATTGCTATATCTTGATCATCGCCATCGCGGACTTTGTTGTAGGACTGATCGTCATGCCACTCCGCTCGACGATTTTTCTCTACGACTCATGGGCCTTCGGTCGGATACCAAGCATTTTGTGTGTGGGATTTCAGAACTCTATTCTGAGCGTATCTGTTTGTGGTGTAGTCGTCATTTGCATCGATCGTTACATTGCCACCTTTTATCCCATCAAAAATTTCCAGAGAAAGAGTATCCGCAAGGCTACCACTGTAAATATTGGTACGTGGATCTTATCATTTGGCGTGTGGATGATATCTTCTGTTTTGGGACTTTATCGAGCCGGACTACTCAAACTTAGCATGCGGTTTATGGGGACCGAACTACAGTTTGGATGATGGTGTTGTCATATTGGTGTCCGTACTCAGATTACCCTTACCATTTGTCATTATAGCCGGCTTTTACGTTCGTATTTACTTCCGGGTCAGAAATATCGGTCGGAAAGACGTCTCTGCTGGTCTAAAGAAATTGCCGTTCCGTAGACATCGTGGACGTCCTGTTTGTCAAAGTCAGGATGGGGCTTCAAGAGATGTAGTGACTTCAGGTAGAACCAAAGAAGAAAGTGTTTCGTTTGATCAGCTAGAAGAAAGCACTACTCTACCAAGTATTTCCTTCAAGAATATAAGTCATGATGAACAACATGGACAAGAAAAAGGCACTGACAAAGGGGGCAAATGGTTTCTTAAAGGCAATGTGAAGTCAGATCGTGATCGTCCAGATGACCATAATCCGCCATTGCCAAAAAGGATGACCCAAAATTACCACGGTAGACAAGGGGGTTCTTCAAAGATAGTCAAAACTACCTGCGGACCTTGACTTTTATCATTCTCGCCTTAGTATTCACGTGCTTTTAATACCCAGCATAATTGTGAACCTTATAAAGTATATCTGTTTTGTTAATCTTAACAACGTCATCAATCTTAATGATGAATAACGTGAGATAGCTCGCTGGATATCATACAGTAACAGCTTCATTAATCCCATGGCATATGCCATGGCCCAACCTCTCATTCGGCATACCATCCTGAAGATTCTTCGGTGCCGAAAGTGAACAGGAATCAGTGCAGTAATATGTATTGAACTTTAGATGAAGGCTCTAAAATGTGCATAATTATGTTCTGCAGTTTTCACATTCATAATTAGGACTACCTACTTAATTGGTCCTCCCGATAGAAAGAAACTGATACACATTCGATCCAACTCGTTGACAAAAATATAAAGTGATATTGCTAATGAGCAATGATGTAACATCAGTTTTTCATACGGACAATTCTTTTGAATTATTTTGGATGAAATGAAGCAAAGCTCTTTTTACACACTATCCATTTTTATATTGGTTAAAAGTAATCCAATTTTTCATTTAGAATAGTAGGCCTAAAAGGCTATGATACAACGTGGTCATGTGGTAAGACCGCATACAAAGTTAAAAACATGGAGACATTTCATAAAATCATCTATCAAATAGCTACTATATTTAGATAATGATATTGAAAAGCATGTTTCATCGATCGTTTTGACGGTTATCATTATTGTCATTAATGTTATTATTAAGATTATTGTTAATGCAATGGGAATTGGGTGTATATGAGGCTGTGTTGTGTTCGTTTTACTATATGTATGTATGCATGTACGTGGGATGGAAAAGACCGGATATTTTTTGTTTTGTGTGTGTTTCTGTAATTCTCTATCTTCAGGGGTAATAATAGGGACTTTTAGATTTGCACGACGAGAACGTAGACTGCTACGTGGACATCCTTTTAAGGCAATGTGACGTCCTGTTAAGGCACTGGCAGTGCCCGGCAGTGTGCCTTAAAAGGACGTCACATTGCCTTAAAAGGATGTCCACGAAGCAGTCCACGTTCTCGTCGTGCAAATCTAAAAGTCCCTACTATAGATATAATGACTGCTATGAGAGGGATATTTGTTTTTATAGGCTCAAGGGGATGTTACATCCTGTTGGCAGGATGTAACGTCCGCGAGAGCCTATAAAAACAAATATGCCTCGAATATTAAAGCAGTCATTATATCTTTTATATACGGAATTGACACAAAAATCTACCAAGAATTCTTACCTTATCCTTTTCTTGAGTAAAGATTGGTTAAAACATCACAGAAAATCTGAGACACTGTCTGTTAATGTTCACTGGAAAGATGACTGAATCTTACAATCATTCGGGAATCGCAGACAAAAAGCGCTGTATGGTATCCGCGCTCGCACAAAGAAAATTTTAACACGTAAACCAATAAGAATCGCAGACAAAAAGCGCTGTATGGTATCCGCGCTCGCACAAAGAAAATTTTAACAAGTAAACCCATGGGGATCGTAGCATGAGGGCATTTGTTTTAAGACTATTGACTGGTAGGCTGGTATGGGGGCACTTTTTAAAAAACTATTGACTGGTAGGCGGGCATGGCTAAAATCACGACTCCAATTTCGACCAATCAGATGGCTAGATTTCTAAAGTGAGGTATATAATATGTTTTATTTCAAGAGTGTTATTTTTTATGTACAAAGGATAGTTTGAATTTAAAAATGTATAAAAAAAAGACTAAGTATGTATATTGTGAATCTTGTTCTTGTGTATAGGCCTACTGTTTTGGATGAAAAAGAAAATGTACGAATTTAGTTTTGACTTGTAACTGGTTTAATTTCAGAATGATGTAATTTGTATTTACTTTGTTTTGAATTGTACTGCTTCTGTTTGGAGAAATAACAAATTTCATAAAACAAAATAAACTTGGGTTTCCTTTTTTCAGGGACACCCTGTACAATACATGTGTACTTAGGCCCTACAGTTATAGGTGGAAAGAAGAGACACAAGGGTTATTGTGTAAATTGACAAGGGAGACTAGTTGCATCACAAGACGAGGATAGGAATGAGAAGGGGAAAATAGAGAGAAAGAAAATATGTTGGGGGAAATATTGCAGTGATAGACAAGAAGACTGGGAAGAAGAGGAAAGAAAGATATAGCAAAAGGTTACATGAAGTCATGAACGACTTACCACATTCATCTTAACAAGGCAAGAACGTAACAAGAGGACATGCAGCTGACTATCAGGGATAAAAAAAAAATATTATATACAAAAAAATGACGAAGAAGAGAAGTTAATATTAGATTACGAATTTTAGATGTACCTTACGGCTTTGTCAAGGGATTACATAATTATACGCATAAACACACATACGCAAACATCACACACACAACGCGCCCGCAACCCACGGACATCCCCCACACAAAATACATAATTATATAGAGTACCGAAGCTGTGACGTCATAAAAATCTATTTTTGGAATTTCTCAATTTTTTCTTCATTTTCCGAAAGACCACCAAAAATTATGTCCAAATGTCGAAAACCAATTGAATATGTTAAGTATTTGCCAAGATATGACCATCTGAATAAAAAGATTGCCTATGGGAACTCAGTGTTATATTGCTCTGGTTCATAACATTAGGAGCCAGAGCAATATAACACTGAGTTCCCATAGGCAATATTTTTATTCAGATGGTCATATCTCAGCCAATACTTAACATATTAAATTGGTTTTCGACATTTGGGCATTATTTTTGGTGGTCTTTCGGAAAATGAAGAAAAAAATTGAGAAATTCCAAAAATAGATTTTTGATGACGTCACACTTCACCACTCTATTACAATCATGGTATCAATATAATTTAAAGCCATCAAGAATAAACACAGTAATTATAATTTCTCAAAAGATTTTAAAAATCAAGACTACGTTTAAAAGCTCTTTATTCCGAAGTATGTTTGATGGTTTTACAATCAAATGAGTTCCCAAATCCTGGGTCCAGTACATCTACCGGATTAGAAGTAAATAATATTGTGTACTTGTATTGGGTAAGTGCAATCCTGAAAGTAGCTGCCTTTAGTACCCCTTTTCACTACCCTTATTAAACTGAAAAGAACTCTTTCAAGGATCTCAGATTAATTGTATAGGTGTCAGGTAATGCGGTAAAATAAAAAGAAACGGAGGCGAATTGCAAACAAATAATAACAATAAGTGGTTCCATAGCTCCTCTTACAAAAAGTTCATGCTGAAAAAGTACGAGCCGCCAGCGCAATGTAGTTACTTGTAACAGGGGCGGATCCAGCCGGCGGCAAGGGAGGGGACCTAAAAAGGGGCCCACTTCTTGCGGTTGGGGGTAGTGAGCACTCATTATTTTTTTGGAGCAAAACAGGGAAGTGCTATTTTTCAAGCACCACCCCTTGAGCGCCAGGGGAGGGGGCCCATCTTCTATTTTTTTTTTACAAAAAAGGGTGTTTTCACCTGGTTTTTTCTAGGGAGGGCCGGGGCCCCACCCCTGGTTCCGCCACTGACTTGTTAGTATAACGTTCAACCAGTGATTATTACAGTGAAATCAGATAACGTAGACCTCGCAAAATTGTCAAAGGTTTGATTACAATTATACGACTGATCAGCGCATCATGTAGATGATCTTGATGGTCGACGATGGTGATGATTATGATGATGATAATGATGATCATCATGTTGATTATTGTTATTATGATGATTATTACGATAGTGATGATGGTGATTATGATGATTATTATGACGATGATGATGATCTTGATGATGATAATGATGATGATGGTGATGATAATAATGATGATAATAATGATGATGACAGACATAATTATGAGGCGGGTGGCTTGTCCATCCCCACATGATAGTCGAGCAACCATCTATTATACATTTATTATTATGTTGCATACTATAGAATACTTTGATGACGAAATAACATTTTTTTACCGAATAACAGTGTTATTTATTTCTCATATGCTTTGTTCGGTCGCTAAAGTTAAGAAATATGTAGGTTTCAGGGACCGAAATGCCCGGAATATCTTCATACATGTCCAGTGAGGGGAAGAACATCCTTATATTCGGCAGGCGGCAGCAAGATGCCCGGAGTTTCCATTCTTATATCTGTAATGCATTTCATTCCAATTTCATTCAATTTGTTTAAAATATAGGAAAGGCTGACATAATTTTGGCAAAAACGTTGTCACAATGGGCCTACCTCCTTCCATCACCCTATCGCAAAACCTGCTCCCCCCCCCACCCCTCCCTTCCCACAGAGAAGCTCTAACCCCACCCATCCGCAGCGAATATATCCTTGCTTTCTCACAGCCTCACATTTATTCTGATCCATAATTTGTTTTTGTACCACGCGAATGTAAGCTAACAATTAGTATATCGACACGACCGCCTGTCAGTGCATGACTGACATTAGGGACTTTTAGATTTTACACGACGAGAACGTGGACTGCCACGGTGACATCCTTTTAAGGTAATGTGACGTCCTTTTAAGGCACTGCCGGGCACGGGCCAGTGCCTTGAAAGAATGGCACACGTTGCAGTCCACTACGTTGACGTGCAAATCTAAAAGTCCCTATTATACCAATTAAAAAAGACCTTGTCAGTTTGTGGATAAACATGATAAAGGTGTATGATTGCCATGAGACGCAGTAACATACGAACATTTTCCCATTCCAGCAGCGGATATTTGCACTGTAATTATTGTTGATAGGCGCCTGTAGTCTTCGATCCCGTCAGCGACAAATCCCGCCAAATCAGAAAATGCCATTTACCAAGTTATCTAATTGGCCCCATCGATCTACTCTCTAAGCCATTTTAACTTTTATATATTCACAAAACATATGAGTTTGTCCTTCATCGAGATAGTGCCCAGTGCTTGGGGGTATCTATCATCTGCACCTGCGAAATAATTACCTCTTGTCTGTCATAACAATTTATTAACTTTTTAAAAATGTCATTAATGAATAAAAACTGACCAGCAGCTCAGGCTGAAGGGGTCAGTTGACAACTAGAAGTAACACAATATATACAAAGACACATTGACAATACTATTATAAACATAAAAACATAGAAACAAATTGATAAAAGAATATTCATTTTCGCTTTCTTTCCCACATTCTACCATTCTTTGTATGTTTGTGTTTCATGATCATGTTTTCTTCCATATTTTCTCATCGCTTAACCCATGGCTTACTGGAACAGGGCGGTTCTTGTATTAAGTCCAAGAAAGAAAAAAAAAACTAATTAAGTGGCCATGAGTCCGTCGAATAACTGATCTCAGGGACTTGTATATTACTGAAACATAAAGGCCCGAATTCACAAAGGAGGTTTGTCGACAAACCTAGGTTTATGTGCGTCATATGACGCGTTTCGATGCGTTTCAGACCAAGGTTCAGACAAACCTTGGTCTGAAACGCGTCAAAATGCGTCATATAACGCACATAAACCTAGGGTTATCTACAAACCTCCTTTGTGAATTCGGGCCAAAAAGTGTAACTCATTTCCCCTTAATCGTTATACATGTACGAATATAGAGCACATAGGGATAAATTCTATGCTGTTGAGATCAATTAAAAGGTATGTCATGACAATGCAGGGCACACCCACCTATTTGTGTAGCACAATAAATTAACATCTAGTGTTTCTCACAAATTCTCACAAATAGTGTTCAAGCAACTTGAAGAAAGGAAGGAAAACACACAAAAAGGCGCACAAGTGGCCCTGTTGAAAATGCATTTAATGAAGTCTTGTGCACCTATATACACAAATTATCAGAAGCGTTCCGGCCTCTTTGAAGCAATTCTATGATAGATATTGTGTAAATTCTGCTGTAACTGGTGAGCAATTTTTTTCGATTCGAATTTTTCTCGCTTGATATTAAATTCCCACAATTCCCCCCGGCAGTCTATGATTGAGCTTTGCACCATCAGCTTCTCAAACCAACCTTAGGAGTAGCTGAACATCCATGCAAAACAAGGCGTCAACCGCCAATGTCATACATTACCAATTAGCAAAGTTACTCACCCATCCGTCAAATTAAGTTAGAGGTTTTAACATGACATTGATGAATGGAGTCAACATATTTTTTAAATAAAAATGCACTTCGGAAGAAATCGTAGCTAGACAGGCGAAATATCTCATGTAGTGTTTACTAATTTTGCCCATGAAAATCAAAAATTGATAATGAATCTTTTCAGGGCTTATATCCCATGAAGTCCCTGCTGTACGTGCTAGTCTTTCGTAATACCATGGATACGTTTAGCTGTTGATATTGGAAGTTCCCTTAATGGCAGTGCATTAGATTAAAAAGCTAAGTCAATTGCATTTTTAAAAGGACCGAGCAAGCATCGTCAGTGTCTGAATGTGAGGTTCATTTAATGCATTTGGAATCGTAGCATTGTGAAAACGCTTTCACTCCGCGATCCTATTAAATGTTGATCGCTTCATCTTTAAGCGTGTGGTATATTCATATATAGAGTATAGAATATTCGTTTTCTACAGTTTAAGTTAATTTTTACAACAACTTTGCTATCTTTTTTATTTTATAAATATACTGCACAGAAGTTAAAGTATCGAACATCTTCACGTTATTATGGAGATTGATGGAAACTTCTGTTTTCCAGATGGAACAGTGAATACTTCTGACAATTTGTTGGGAAGCATGGTGTATGACATTCAGAATCCCAAGTTCACTGTGGTGTTCTTTATATTACTGCTCCTGTCTGGTCTAACTGTCTTCGCAAACGCACTTATCCTGGCAGCCTTCTACGTTGGGAAGTCACTACGAACTTACACAAACTGGTACATTTTAAACATCACCATTGCTGACCTCGTCGTGGGACTCGGCTGCATGCCGTTTCGTGCGACGGTTCATCTCTACAACGGATGGCACTTCGGTAAAGTGTCGAGTATCTTGTTTGTGGGATTTCAGAACTCGATTCTCAGTGTTTCTGTATGTGGTGTGGTAGTCATTTGTATGGATCGTTACATAGCCACGTTCTATCCCATTAAACATTTCCAAAGAAGAAGCATCAACAAGGCAACGTTGGTAAACATCTTTACATGGATCTTATCATTTGGAATATGGATGATGGTAACCTGTGCTTGGACGCTCATCAACTCAAATGACACCGTGTCAGTTTCGGGGTTCTTAACGCCAAAGTACACTCAAACTAAAGCGGCAACTGTACTTGTGTTCGTCTTAAGATTTATTTTACCATTTCTACTCATAACTGGGTTTTACTTGCGCATTTACTTCCAAGTGAAATCTGTCTATAGTAAGCGTATCGCTTTTCATTTGAAGAAAGAACATTTGGAAGGAAATGGAAGTATTACACATGGGCGGAAAAACAATAGACGTTCTAATATTCAAGGAAATGATATGAATGCATTTGATGAACCTCGACAAGACAAATATGACCGAACAGATACCATGTTCGTTAATAGTAAAGAAGCAGTTGCAATATCAAGCGTTTCGTTAAGCGCTATAAAATCATCTGAAAGGGCAAAGGAAAAGGATCGCCTACGAAACGGTAAACCAGGTTCAGTAGAGACTCAATCAAAGAGCGAAAGCGAAGACCATTCAGTGGAGGCAATTGAACACAGGGTAGGAGTATTCAGAAACACCATGTCTAAGAGATTTAAGAGAAAATCTTCTACAGAGAGCCGAAAAGCAATGCGGACTTTAACCTTCATCACCCTTGCCTTCGTTGTGACCTGGTTGCCGAATGCTGGAGTGGTCATGGTCTATTCTATTTCTGCTGATTTATACAATACTATCAGCGGTGACGTGAATCTACGAGAGGTAACTCGTTGGATTTCATACAGCAACAGCTTGGTCAACCCTTTGGCATATGCGATTGCCCAGCCCCTCATCCGAGACACCGTCGTGAAGATTCTATGTTGCAGAACATGCAGATCGATGTAATGGATAAACTCACAAAGCGCCGGCGCCGATAATTTAATGAACCTCAACCACAACTTCTGATGTATAGTTATAACTTAAAATAGGATGACCATGATAGTGTTACGATGGAGTCGATGAATATTATGGAAGAGTTCGCGTTCAATATAGAGCCCTTTTTTGATAAGTAATATATTCCTTCAAATAATAACCGTCTTGAATATATCAATTACCGTCTAAACTATCAATAGACTAAATAAACGAAAATCTAAGAACTTCATATTCATATATGTGAGACATTGAATAATAATCTCCTTCGATTCTTCCGTTCAGTAATGTTGACCTCTGACCTCTATTCAAGTGAGGTTTGTTTATTTTAGCTAAAGTACTTATCGATAAAGCGACAGAGAAACTATACATCGTGTGCTCCATTTTCTATTAACCTGTTCTGTGTTATATACGTAAACATTAATTGAATTATCATTTTATCTATCATATTTATTCATTTTGTACTAAGCATTTTAAACAAAACAACTTGATATATTGATAACAAAGTACAATTTATGATGAATAGATAATATAATAATGATAATAGTAATATTATTATTACTATTATTATTATTAGTAGTAGTAGTAGTATTAGTAGTAATAGTGGTAGTAGTAGTAATCCCATGGTATCTTCAAGATTCCTACAAAGTACTTGTTGTTGTTTTTTATCCAGGCTGTGTCAAAGTTTCCCTTAGAACGCTAAAACATTAAGGGAATCACTTTCTACGTGGTACCTGTCTAACATAGTACATTTTCATTAATATGTCCAAAACGACATCTCTTCCTTTCCTGGAAACACATCTAGGGATGTGGGGAACTAAAGAAAATCATCTGCATAGGTTAGGATTGGGAAAAAATGAATATCATTGTCCTGTTCAGGACAATATATAGTTCTTCGTTTGAATTGTGAACATTTGTTAATCAGCCACCATCATGGTCAGGTTTACCACGATCCATGAAAGTGATCTCACTCAGGCACAAAATTCTTACTAAGGGCAACGGCCTTTAAAAAAAAACTAGATGGAGAAAGATAGTTCTTGCAAAGAGTGTGAAATGAAAGATTGTGACGTTATCATAACTCTTCTCGTCGCCCCAGACCCAAAGGAAAGAGACCATTATTGTACTGGTGATATTTGCATGTCGCGTTTCGCATTTGCCGTAATATTCTGGTAATTAGCTTTTGAAGTATAACTCCATGTTTTCTATACCAGACAATTCTTGATATCAAGAATTCAATTCTTGATATAAAAAATTACCATTGCTTTGCAACAGAAAATCATTTCTTGATATCAAGAATTCATATCTTGATATCAAGAAGTAGGAATCAATGTTCAAACAGCTTGCCATAAATACGCAGTAATACGCAAGCCAAATACGCAAAGGCGTGACTGAGGCATTACTGACATATATTTGTCACTACTAGCGATGGAGGAGCCTTTTTTGGTTGTCAAGAATTATAATACCGCTGTTTGTGACCCACGCTTTGTCTTGTACTCATGAATACTCATGGCGTCTCTGTATGTCTGGCGTGTCTGTACATTTAAAAAATGGATGTAAGAAAAAGGGGGAAAATCTATTCATTTCACTCAAAATACGACCTGAGAGGCTCTTATATCCTCTCGATAATGCTTTTAGACGACAGAGAGATGTTTGACGGAACAATGAGGGTGGTGTATTGTAATAGCTGAAACATGAGTGATCACGGCCTATCTAGAGAAGGTGGTTTCGTTTTATTTCAGAAAATGATGTGATTTGGAATGGATTACATTCTGTATGCACTAATAGATTATAAATCTTATCCAGAAAACAAGGTATTTGATACTGCACCGTTTCTTACATTTGTTTAGTGGTGCTTGATTTCCTGGATTAAAAGCTCTTTCTAAATTGACTGATAATATTGTTATTATTGTGTTATTATGGAGACACATGGCAAATTCACTGTAACAGACATAGCAAAATGGAGTAGTGAAAATGTTATATAACTTAACATATGACCTAAGTTCAGTGTATCGGTCTTCACATATGCACTTATCTTGGCAGCCTTCTACGTTGAGAAGAAACTTCGAAATTACACCAATTGCTATATCTTGAACATCGCCATCGCGGACTTTGTTGTAGGACTGATCGTCATGCCACTCCGCTCGACGATTTTTCTCTACGAAAAATGGGCCTTTGGTCGGATACCAAGCAATTTGTTTATGGGATTTCAGAACTCTATTCTGAGCCTATCTGTTTGTGGTGTAGTCGTCATTTGCATCGATCGTTACATTGACACCTTTTATCCCATCATATACTCTATCACTGTAAATATTGGTACGTGGATCTTATCATTTGGCAGTGGATGATGATATCTTTTGTTTGGGACTTTAAAGAGCCGAACAACTCAAAATTAGATTCAGGCCTATGGAGACCGAACATTTTGGATGATGGTGCTGTCATATTGGTGTCCGTACTCAGATTACCCTTACCATTTGTCATTATAACCGGCTTTTACGTTCGTATTTACTTCCGGGTAAAAAATATCTGCCGGAAACACGTCCCTGCTGGTCTAAAGAAATTGCCGTGCCGTAGACATGTGGACGTCCTGTTTGTCAAAGTCAGGATGGGGCATCAAGAGATGTAGTGACTTCAGGTAGATCGGAAGAAGAAAATGATCTGTTTGATCAGCTAAAAGAAATCACAACTCTACCAAGTATTTCTTTCAAAATTATAAGTCACGATGAACAAAATGGAAAAGAAAGAGGCACTGACAAAGGGCGCAAATGGTTTCTTAAAGATCGCAATCGTCCAGATGGCCGTAGTCCGCCATTACCAAACAGGATGACCCGAATTTACCACGGTAGACAAGGTGGTTCTTCAAAAGAGAGTCAAAAAGCATTGCGGACCTTGACTTTTATCATTCTCGTCTTTGTATTCACGTGGTTACCCAACATTGTGAACCTTATTAAGAATATCAGTTCTGTTGATCTTAACAACGTCATCAATCTTAATGATGAATAACGTGAGATAGCTCGCTGGATATCATACAGTAACAGCTTGATTAATCCCATGGCATATGCCATGGCCCAACCTCTCATTCGGCAGACCATCCTGAAGATTCTTCGGTGCCGAAAATGAACATGAAACAGTGCAGTAATATGTATCGAACTTGAGATGTAGGCTATACAGTTTGCATAATTATGTTCTACTGTTGTCACATTCAGAATTAGGTCTACCTACTTGACCCTCCTCATAGAAAGAAACTGATACACATTCGATCCAACTCGTTGACAAATATATAAAATGATATTGGTAATGAGCAATGATATTGGTAATGAGCAATGATATTGGTAATGAGCAATGATGTAACATCAGTTTTTGTTACAGACAATTCGTTTCAATCATTTATGATGAAGTGAAACAAAGCTCTTTTTACACACTCAACATGTTTAATTTGGTTAAAAGTAATCAAATTTTTCATTTAAAATAGTATGCCTATTATACAACATGGTCATATGGTAAGACCTCATGAAAACGAAAAACATGGATTAATTTCATAAAATCATCTATCAAATAGCTACTATATTTAGATAATGATATTGAAAAGCATGTTTCATCGATCGTTTTGACGGTTATCACTTTTGTCATTATTGCTATTACTATGATTATTATTAATAATACAATGGGAATTTGGTGTATGAGGCTGTGTTTGTTTTACTATAATCATGTATGTATGCATGTGGGATGGAAAAGAGTGTTACTTTTTATGTACAAAGCATAGTTTGATTTTTAAAATGTATACAAAAATACTAAGTATGTATATTTTGTATATTGTTCTTGTGTATACTGTTTTGGATGAAAAAGAAAATGTACGAATTTAGTTTTGACTTGTAACTAGTTTATTTTCAGAATGATGTAATTTGTATTTACTTTGTTTTGATTGGTACTACTTCTGTTTGGAGAAATAAAACATTTCATAAAAACAGAATAAACTTGAGCTTCCTTTTTCTCAGGGACATCCTGTACAATACATATATAGGCCCTACATTTATAGGTGGAAAGAAGAGACACAAGGGTAACTATGTAAATGGACAAGGAAGACTTGTTGCATCACTAGACGAGGATAGGAGTGAGAAGGCGGAAATGGAGAGAAAGAATATATATATAGGGGAACATATTGAGAGAGATAGAGACAGTCTAGTCTGGGAAGAAGACGGAAAGAAAGACATGGCGAAAGGTCACATGAAGTCATAAAACGACTTGCCACATACATCTTCACAAGACAAGAACATAAGAAGAAGACATGCAGCTGACTATTAGGGATAACAAAAAATATATGATATACATGTAAAAAAAAATGATGAAGAAGAGAAGTTTCATAATTAAATCGAACAGTTGTTATTAGGTCACGAATATTTATATACACACATCAACCGCACACTCCCACGTGAACCCACGCACAATTCCACACAAATTAGTACAATCGATCAATGGTATCAACATAATTAAAAGTCGTCAAGAATAAACATAATTATTATAATTTCTCAAAAAGCTGTAACTTAAAACTATGTTTACACGGTTTTTTCAGAGTATGTTTGATGCTTTTACAATCAAATGAGTTCCAAAATCTGGGTCCAGTATAAACTAGCGGATTAAGAGGTAATTGTGTACTTGAATGGGATAAGTGCCATTCCTGAAACCTGTCTTTTGTACCCTTTTTCACTAACCCTTATCAACATGTAAAGAATGCTTTCAAGGATCACGGAATAATTGTATATGTGTTAGGTAACGCGGTCAAATCAAAAGAAACGAAGGCGATTTGCAAACAAATAATAATAACAACGAGTGGTTCCATAGCTCATCTTACACAAAAATTCAGACTGCAAAAGTACGAGCCGCCCGCACAACGTGGTTACTTGTAAGTGTGAAGTTTTTGAAAGTTCAGCCAGTGATTAACAGTAAAATCAGATACCATAGACCTGAGAAAATTTCAAAGCCTTGAGAATAATAATTATACGACTGATCAGCGCATCATGTGGATGATCTAGATGGTTGACGATGGTGATGATTATGATGATGATGACTATGATGATGATAATTATCATTATTGTGTTGATGATTATTACGATAGAAATGATAGTAATTATGATGATAATGATGGTGATTATTACGATGTTGATTAAGATAATGATCTTGATGATGACAAAAATGATGATGATGATGATAATGATGTTGACAGACATATGAGGCGGGTGGCTTGTCCACCCCAACCCGATAGTCGAGCAACCATCTATCTTACATTTTTATATCTTGTATTGAATACTTTGATGACGAAATAAAACATTTACCCGATAAAAGTGTTATTTTTTGTTCCTCACATGCTTTGCTCGGTCGCAAATGTTTAGAAATATGTTGCTTTCAGGGACCGAAATGCCCGAATATCTTCACACTCGTGCAGTGAGGGGAAGAACAACCTTATATTCGGCAGCAAGATGCCCAAATTTTTCATTCTTATATCTATAATGAATTTCACTCTAATTTCATTCCATTAAAAAAAAATTCACGACGAGGCGTTTCTTCGATCAACATAAGGCTAACATAATGCTCTCCTTCCGCCACCCTATCGCGATGCCTGCCCCCCTCTCCCTTCCCCTCCCATAGAGAAGCACTAACCCCAACCCATCCACAGCCAAGATATACTTAATAAAAGAATGTTTCTTTTCGCTTTCTTTCCAACATTCTACCATTCTGTGTATGTTTGTGTTTTATGAGTAAGTTTTCTTCAATTTTTTTTCTCTTCGCGTAACCCATGGCCTGTTGAACAGGGTGGTTCTTGTATTAAAGTACCAGAGCGAAGGTTTTAAAATGCTTTTATCCTAAATAATATTGGTATCATTGCAAAGGTAATGTTACAATCTTTCTAATAATTCATATTTACTTTTCAAAAATTGTTACAGCATTGACTAATCTGCTATCAAAATGATGAATTTGCTACCCGTTTTTTCCGCCCTCGATCAGCCCGCTGTTCGCTGGTACGATGTGTGACGTAATAGGTTGGGCACATGAGCGAGAGTGCTCCCAAGCCCCCTCACACAGCTCTGTCCGCTGCATGCATTATACGTGTATACAAAAGCCAGTCGAACGCGAAATATCCTATCACAATGTCCGAGCTTGAGGAAGAAGTTTTACTAAATTTAGATATCGTAGTTGATGAGCACAGCTCCACAACTAGTGACAGTGATATATTTGATTTTTTGTATGTTTTAGTAGGCTATCTCCACGCCGGAGTTGCGGGTCAAAAATGGATATGAAAGTACACTAGCGCCATGAAATTCCCAAGTTCGAGCTGGCTGTGCCGAGCTGCCACGCCGCACCGGCCCCGCTGACCTGGCGAGCGATCCGTCATGCACTGGGGTGACCGACTGGGCGAGACATTTTCTAATTTTTAGAAAGTGTAGGGCTATTTTGGCAAATTTCACGGATAAAAAACAAAGAAGAATAGATGTGAGATTATATCTTGCGAATACCAATTACATATATGCACCATAAATGGAACTGCACGACATCATAAAAATGCAAAGCCAAAGGGACTCTCGCGATTTATCAACACTCAACAGCAATCGCCAATCATCTTGCACATGCCAAGCCATGACCGAAAACTTCACAGCAAATTACACAAAACGGAAGAATATTTGGACAAATCGATCTGCACAATTCACCCCTCGTATTACATTACATAATTTGCTTAATATGCAATAATAAAATGTAATTTCCTGATTTCGAGAGATTATTATTCCACTTTCATCAAAGCTGGCTTAGGTATGAATCATTCGAAGTCTGGGTAATGTATACTGAATGCAAAATACCGCACGCGAGCTGAGCTAGAGGCCTAGGAATTTCGATGGTGCCCAACCTCTGACGTCATAAGTCTGTACTCCGTAATTTTATTTTTCACGCCAGGAAAAGAAGCTCTGAGAAGGGTCTTGGAAAAAGCATCTTATCGCGTTTCATTTATATTTATAATACTTTAGAGCAGATGATTTGTGTTCATATTGGTGTAAGCTTTCAGTACATGTATAATTTGTCCATTTTGTGACATTTTGTGACATTTCTTCGCTCAGGTACTTTAAGTCCAAGATAATTTTTAAAAAATAGTTAAGTGGCGATGAGTCTGTCGAATAAATGATCTTAGAGTCTAGTACTGAAACATGGAAAGTGTAACTCATTTCCCCTTTATGGTCATACGAATATAGAGCCTATAGGGATAAATTCTATGCTATTGAGGTCAACCACAAAGGCTGTCATTCAAAACGCGATAATGCAGGGCACATTCACCTATTTGTGTAGCACAATTAACTAACATTTCTCACAAATTAAAGTGTTCAAGCAACTTGAAAAAGAAATCAACCACAGAAAAAGGCTGCAAAAGGGGCTCTTTTGAAGATGCATTTCATGAAATCTTGTGGACCTATATATATCAAAAGCATTTTTCTCCGAAAGATTCCGGCCTCTTTGAAGCAATCCTCCGCGATCCTATTAAATGTTGATCTCCTTTGGTAGAGGATAGTTCCTTAGTGTCGCAGTTACCTTTCAATTTGGCGTCATAGAAATGAATATGTATAACAAAGCGTACGCCGTGCACTTAGTCTTTGTTCAAGTTGCTTCCGATGCCGGGGTAAGTCCATCGATATAATAGTCATTATAATATCAATTTACGTGACAAACATTCGTAGTCGGCGGGGGCCCCGAGGGGGCTACCCTTTTTGTTATGGTAAAATTGACTGTGCTATGTGTAGGCCTAAGGATCATGATTTAAAAGCGATTTTCGTTCACAGGGGTTGATGAGACATGTTCTTCTATTTCTTTCATTGTTTATCGTCTTTGCTATTCAGATTGTGCTGTATAGGGTTAGTTTGTTTTCCATATGCCTGTGTGTGTCATGTCATGTGTTTTATACAGAATCGAAAAGGATTCATCTTTTGTCCGGAAACATTTTTTTTGGTAGAGAATCTGTTTGTTTCTGGGGTGTAACATTTAATAAGAATTAAATAAATCGATATTTCATTATGTCATCCTACCTAGCAAAATCAATCGAAATCTGTAAACAATCAAGCTTCAATTGTTTAGCCATGGTTCACCATATGCCCGAAAAGATCGTAACCAAATATTAGTATACCACTGAATTTGAATCTCTCTCTGTCTCCCCTCTCTCTCTCTCTCTCTCTCTCCCTTTCTTTCTCCTCTCCCATCCTTCGTTCTTTTCCCCTTCTCTATCCCCTTCCATCAGCTCCTTGAGATATCTTCTTTCACTGGTCTTTTTTTTCATTGCAGAAAGTCATGCCACAAAATGCAAAAACAAATATTCTAAAACAATGTTTTTTCATAATCATATAAATCATTACCCATTAAAACTGTGGCATATCCCTGTGCACTCGTTATTCTACCGCTTTAATAGTGACATATCCAGATAGGGGTTGCAGTAGGGGCCTCATGTCATTAATAATATATATACACAAAAATACAAACTTGTAAATTACAAGTGTTGTATATCAGAAAATAAGAATGGAATACGTTTAATCCGTACAGTTATACAGGTATTTTAAAGTATATACGTTTCAATCCAACCTTCTTGGTCGCAATAAATGAATAAATGATTAAATAAATGAATAAATTGGTCCTAGGTACTATGCCTAAAACGAAGTGAGTATACTACCAAAATTGAGAAGTTTCTGAAAAGGAAAATGAAGGTTTACACACTGATGACCTTCAAGAATCTTCACACAAAGGAACAACATTAATGCCTTGAAGGACTTTCTAAAGAATATAATTCACATGACCTGAGAACTTCGCAGCATAGCGGAGTAATAAGACAGGCCCATAATTATTTGGACATGAGAGGTTTACAAACAAATATTGAATGCATGTTAACAAGTTTAAACACTGTGTCATTAAAATAGACTACACAAGGAAGGTGGCACAATTGGTTCATTTCAGCATTCTATACGAGTTACTAAAAGAATATTCTCCAAACGCTACCTGTGGGAGTTTGAAGCTTGATATAAACGATAGTGCATTTTGTGTCAAAATTACAAGATTTTGGAGTTTGATGATAATTTTTTTCTTTCTATTTATCCTCTTTCGAGGGACTTTATTTGTTCATATCATATTTTATGCAATTGTAACATATCATATATAGTACAAAACATGAAACTTATGTGACAAAATCACTAACTAAAATACTGAAAATATTTTTGTTACTTCGTTTGTATCGAAAGTTTCTTTTGATTACATTTCATGTCGAGATAGGTGCGAATTTCTGCCTTTAATTATTTTATCAAATATGCAGCATGTATCCTATGCTTTTCACTTCCCAAACATTCTCTTATATAGTTTCTATAGATAATAAACTGAGCAAAGTTTAAAATAAGATTGACAAGATTCATTTCTCTTCTCTCTATTTCATGACCTATTAAAATAATTTTTTCGTTCAAAGAGATTCTTAAATTAAACAAAGTATCGATTAATTAGGATACAATCTTCCGACAAAGCGAAACCTTCTTACAAGACAAGAGAAGGTGGTTATTTGTATCTGGGATTTTACAGATATCACATAGATTATTATTTTTAATCTTCCATTTACGTAAATTGTCTATACTGGGTATTATTCTATGAGTAAATTTAAAATTAAACTGCTTAATTCTGTTGTCATTTATAAAGGAAAATTTATAATGAAGCACCGTCTTCCAGTTAAACTCATTAGGTAAATCAAAATAAACGTTCCAAAAATAAATGCACGGCAGATCCTGTTTATTTTTTTCTAACATCAAATTATAATAGGGTTTGGCTCTCATGCCCGCTACATCAGGGACTTTTAGATTTGCACGACGAGAACGTGGACTGCTTCGTGGACATCCTTTTTTTAAGGCAATGTGACGTCCTTTTAAGGCACTGCCGGGCAGACTTAAAAGGACATCACATTGCCTTAAAAGGATGTCCACGAAGCAGTCCACGTTCTCGTCGTGCAAATCTAAAAGTCCCTATCAATGGAGTCACCTGTTACCATTTCTATTGTACTGGATTCCACTGCAGACGGTGAACTATTTACATATTGTATCCTATTACGTAATTTCTGCAACCAAAAATTCGGAAATGCACTTTTTAACTTTGATGATAATAGATAACATAGAAAACTATTTTCATTTAGTTTTACTTTTCTATGTATGATTAATGCAAGAATAATAATTTGCTAATAAAGTTATATGTACTCTCAATTTTATTTTTCCAACATAATCATGTCCTCACTCATTATATCTTCAGGTTGCTTCCCTCATGACGTCATGCAATGAATAGGAATGCCTATGTATTTGTATGTCTTAATTATTGGAGGCTTGTCAAATTAGGCAACCAAATTTAATATTCGTGACTTCAGTGAACCTGATGAATATCTTCATTCATTATTAACACTTCCTCTTGCTTCTAGGACCCTTTTTACTCCCCAAGAGTTTGATTCTTATAATTTTCTACTCTCACTTTTTTCTAAATCCTCCTAGACATCTACGCCCTGGGTAGTGCCATAGATTTTCATTAGTAGTGTAGTAGAGTGTATTTGTTACTTTTTTGGGGTGCATGATCTCTGTTTCAAAATGAAGTTTTATTATATTTTTATATTAATATCTAATATGAATCAATATATATTTTCCTTGACAAAACCATTGGTATTTGCAGATGTTATAGTGTTGTGCATCTTCGGGGCATCATGTACTATGGGGCAGAACTATGGGGGGTGTCAAACTAATTAATTGATGTACTATATCATAGTCTTTTGGGAAAGGTTTAATTACAACTTGAATGTAGCTCGCACTTCATTTGCATTCCTTACCGTATACCATCATTATAACATGAATTCAGTTTCCTTATATTCTAATTTTTTTTTGGCAGCAAAAAATCATTTCTTTAATATTTATTTAACATTTCCTTCTTCTGATCCATTCATAGAATGTGTATTATCAATATTTATGTCATCTTTTATTATAATTACAATATTAGATACATTTGTTTTGTACTATTCATTATCATTGGTCTTTGTATTGTTTTATTTGAGTAATTGAAATGACATTCATTTTATCAAATCTCTTATCTGAATAATTTGTGAGCACTGAAATCTTAAACAGAGAGAGAGAGATAGAGGCATAGAGTGAGATAGAGAAAGACTGACAGAGAGAGAGAGAGAGAGAAAGACAGAGAAATGGATGGAGAGAGACACAAAGGGAAAATCAAGTGCTAAATAAATAACTGATTTACTTAATTTGTTGAAAATTGTAACAAATTTTAAACTGTAATTTCCTTTTCAGAAAAATTATATGTTTTCATAATAAACCCAGGATATCAAACTTCTCCCCTTTTATGTATGATTAGAAAAAAAAGAGAATTGAAGGGCATGCAGTAATAATAAAGATGAGTTTCAGATTTAGTATTTCCTTTCCCTTTCTCTTCAATTCTTCCTCTATATTTCTCCTCCCTCCTTCCTAATTTTCTCTTTCCTTTTTCTGCCAACAGAAGTGCCTACTGAATTTGCCAACCGAAACTTAGCGTGTGTGTGTGAGGGGTGACCCCCAACCCCCTCGCAAGCTTCAATCTAGCTTTTATAGTAATTTTATGACAGAGTAGGCGCCTGTGCACGAACACGGTCACGCACTCCACTGTTCTTACCTGCTCTTGTTACAACTTGAACAAAGACTACATATTTTGCTTTCGGGGGCTTTAATATACATATTCATTTCTATGACGTCTAATTGAAAGGTAACTGCGAGACTAAAGAACTATCCTTTACCTCATCTTTTAGAGCGTGGTATATATTCATAAACATTCGCTATCTATGATTCATTTTCTAGAACACCTGACACTTCAAGTTAATTTTAACAACAGTTTGGCTATCTTTCTTGTTTGACATACTGCACAGAAGTCAAAGTATCGAACTTCTTCAAGTTATTATGGAGATTGATGGAAACCTCAGTTTTCCGGATGGAACATTGAATACTTCTGACAATTTGTCGGGAAGCATGGTGCATGCCATTCAGGATCCCCAGTTCACTGTGGTGTTCTTTATCTCACTGCTTCTGTCTGGTCTAACTGTCTTCACAAACGCACTTATCCTGGCAGCCTTCTACGTTGAGAAGTCGCTACGAACTTACACAAACTGGTACATTTTAAACATCACCATTGCTGACCTCGTCGTGGGACTCGCCTGCATGCCGTTTCGTGCGACGGTTCATCTCTACAACGGATGGCACTTCGGTAAAGTGTCAAGTATTTTGTTTGTGGGATTTCAGAACTCGATTCTCAGTGTTTCTGTATGTGGTGTGGTAGTCATTTGCATGGATCGTTACATAGCCACGTTCTATCCCATTAAGCATTTCCAAAGAAGAAGCATCAACAAGGCAACCTTTGTAAACATCTTGACATGGATCTTATCATTTGGAATATGGATGATGGTAACCTGTGCTTGGACGCTCATCAACTCAAATGACACCAAATCAGTTTCGGGGTTCTTAATACCAAAGTACTCTCAAACTAAAGCGGCAACTGTACTTGTGTTCGTCCTAAGATTTGTTTTACCTTTTTCTACTCATAATGGGTTTCACTTGCGCATTTACTTCCGGGTGAAATCTGTCTATGGTAAGCGTATCACTTCTCATTTGAAGATAGAACATTTTGAAGGAAATGGAAGAATTACACATGGACGGAAAAACAATAGACGTTCCAATGTTCGAAGAAATGATATGGATGCATTTGATGATCCTCCACAAGACAAATGTGACCGAGCAGATACCATGTTCGTTAATACGAAAGAAGCAGTTGCAATATCAAGCGTTTCATTAAGTGTTACAAAATCATCTGAAAGGGAAATGAAAACGATCGCCTTCGAAACGGTTAACCAGGTTCAGTAGAGACTCAATCAAAGAGTGAAAGCGAAGGCCACTCAGTGGAGGTTATTGAAAACAGGGTAGGAATACTCAAAAATACCATGACTAAGAGATTTAAGAGAAGATCTACTACGGAGAGCCGAAAAGCAATGCGGACTTTAACCTTCATCACCCTTGCCTTCGTTGTGACCTGGCTGCCGAATGCTGGAGTGGTGATGGTCTATTCTATTTCTATCGGAGGTGACGTGTTTTTACGAGAGGTAACTCGGTGGATTTCATACAGCAACAGCTTGGTCAACCCTTTGGCATATGCGATTGCCCAGCCTCTCATCCTAGACACCGTCGTGAAGATTCTATGTTGCAGAACATGCAGATCGATGTAATAAATAAGCTCACAAAGCTTCTCACAGTGGGCCAGGGAGGAACCAAAGTGCGCCAAAACTAATTTTTGGTGAATTTTTTCTTCTTCTTGCCCAGTTGAAAGATAATACATTGAAGAATACCTCAGTAAAATATTTAATTCCGGTATGCACAATAAGAGTATAAATGTACTCCTTCCAACAACAAAATCTTACATATTTACAGTTTTAGAGCAAAAGTGACTTATTTTATCAATCTTTCAATTTAACATGAAGTTTTAAAGTTATTGATATGAAATTGCTCTCACATATTCCTTGATAGTTCATTTCACTGCATGAAAAGAAGAAGAAAAATCACAAAAAAGAGTTTTGGCGAACTTTGGTTCCTCCCTGAACCACTGTGCGCCGTCGCCAATAATTTCATGAACCTCAACCACAACTTCTGCAGTATAGTCATAACTTAAAATAGGATGACCGTGATAGTATAACAATGTAGAGGAGGAATATTGTGGCGGCTTTGACCCCACCCTATACTTTTTCTTTTTATTATACAGTTGGTGGTTAAATAAAATATACATGTTTATCTTTTGGTATGGATTTTGATTGATAAATAAAGATCTATAGGTCTTTTTACCAAGTACAATGTGTAGGACTGAAATACCTCTCTTAAAGTGAGACACCTTATGTCACTTTTTAAAGCTTTATTACTTAAAAATTTACACATATTTAATGTTGTGGAAGCAGGTACTCACCATTGGTATTTCCAGTATTATTAGATTTCCTTGGTAAATGTTGTATTTTCCTGTGAGATATGCACGTTTCAGGAATTTTGTTTCTAAACTTCCCGCGAGATATTTGATTTGTATTGAATGTGATTCAGAGGCTCTCTGATGACCCTGGCTATAAACTGGCGCGAAAATGGTGTGACGGCTTGGAACTTTTGACCAATCACGTTACGGGATTGGAAGGGTATAAATACGGGGCGGGAGACACAAATACGACACAATTTCTCAGATCGCCATTTTGCAGGACCTTTCGGGAGCTCGCAATTCATTCTTATTCCATTCTCATTCTTCACCGACAGTAATTGTAAGTATTGATTTTTGTCCCATTTAAATAGGAATAATAAAAGGGAAGATTACATGTTTAATATGGAATGTATTTCTTACTGATTTAATGGATTTATTATCCGAATGTGAGATTTTAGGAGGAAATTGAATTTGATACACAAATTCAGATTTTTAGATTTGGATCTCTGGTGATATAATTACAGTTATAGGTCTTCAGTAATTTCATATCTAATGGAGATTATAATATTGATTTATGAAGTGTATGATGTGATGTTTCAGACTGAATTCTGGAATTATTTTGTGTTTATTGAAATTTGTTGAAATGTCTAAATTATTCTAAGTGTAGCCCTTTTGGTCACCTGCACTACTGAAATATTCTAAGTGTCACTGTTTTGGCTCTGTAAAATAGGACTTAGACAGAAAACACAAATCATTCATTGCATCCTTGTATATAATTATTTATTATAGAACTGAATCAACATGTGTGGAAGGAACATATGTCCTCATTCGTACCGCAGGGTCTGGGACCCTGGCATTATTTACTCAGACCTTTTACTTGTTGGAAATTGGTGGACTTACTTTGAAATGTTATAAGTCTTAGTCTTCTGACTAAGCTAACTTGGAGAGTTGAATGTGTCTCAAAAGTGCCTTTATACCTAAACCTTACCTTGTTCAATATGTTTATGAAATATACATGTATGATGTACATACAAATATTCTAAGTGTGAACCCTTCGGTCACATGCACTGCTTAAATTGTTTTAAGTGTAGACCTTTTGGTAACTCATTACTTTAGAAATATTCTAAGTCAAGACCTTTCGGTCACTAGTTACTACAAAGAGAAATACTCTAGAGTGAATCTTGAGTGTAAACCTTTCGGTCATTTGACACTACGGAAATATTTTAAGTCAAGACCTTTTGGTCATAATGTATACATACTTGGATTTGAAATACATGTATTTATGAATGCTTACTAAATATTATAGTCATGCATGTTTAGTCTTTGGCGGTGTCACTAGCTCCCCCATTTTCTCTGACGTTCCAGTTCCAGTGGACAAACTATGTTTCAGGATATCCGATCAGATGATTTTGGCTACAGAACAGAATGCCATTTCTGTTTAGATGAACATGTTATCAAATTGCCTTCAGTTGTGATGATCAGTCAGTGAGGTACTAGAACCAAGACCAGAGGACTTGGAAGCTGACCACCCCCCCCTCCCTCCTTCCTGCTAGTCCACCGCCATGCATGACTTACTAATTACATTATATATATATATGTGAATTTAGAGTGTAAACTCTGTAAAGTTATGGCTCAGGTTAAACAAAGAGAGTTGTTCCCTTGTAAAGATTTCTCTTAGTCATAGTTTCTGGGAGATAGCATCTCTGAGGCCAGTTACTTTAAGCGTCGGTTACCACAGTTTGGAAAGTAGCACTGATCAGCATACGAGGCAGTGACTACGTGTTTAGTATTGGAAAGTTTGGTTCCGGTTAGACCGAAAGCTTCAGTCTCTGATATCGACGGTTGTTCCGCTGAGATTGCATCTGGCTCCTCTGACCGCCTATATACATAGACTGAAGTACGTCCTATGGGTACTGTATGGAAGGAATGGTTCGGTTGGGCCTGACCGAGCTGAATGAGATATGCAACGAGTTTTTCACTCTTTACGTCTTCATGTGTCCACTTTGGCTGCAATTTTACACTGATTTCCTTGACTTACGATAGCTTGCTCATTTAGATCCTAAATTAATGATTAATCCGAGAAAGTCTTGTAATCAACATGGTTTGTTGTCAGCCATCTTGGTTTGAGTTGATGAATATTCATTTTTCTCTTTTCGAACGTCCAATAGCTACGTACGAGTCAGCCCGGCTTGAGCAGGTGATGTTTGAATATTCATAAGCCCAATATCAAACACGTGCTCTGATTGGCCATTGGGCTTGTTTTGGTCGGTTGACCCGGAAATATATCGGCCGGGTCATGTCATAGATTACCAGTTCGAATGGATGATCGTACCGTTTTACTGGTTCTGAGATAAATTTGAATAACTCGTATAAGGTAAGTCCGTAATTTTCGCCTTTGGAAATAGGTAAGGCATTCTTTGTTAACTGTACATAGGATAACCAAAATATACATAATCTTTTTTTCTATCTGATTTATAAATCAGAAAATTAGATCTAAATAAAGAAAATCGGGGGAGACACTTTCTGCAGCCAAAGAGGTACAGAATTGGCTCTATTTCTCCCCGTGGTGCGAGGCTTACAGGTTACCGTCTGTGTATGGGGAATAACAACAAACGTCAGTTTTATTAAAGAATGACCCATACCAGGTGGTTATTTCTGTCTAGGCTCGGGTATGCCCAGAAGGGAGAATTGGTGTTCATGGCAAGTTGAGACAAGCGGAGTTTTATACAAAGGAAGAGATGTGATGCGCTTGTCACATTATCACGGTTTAGGGGATAATGAGTTGGAAAAGAAGAGTTAAAACTGACTTGGGAACTAGGTTAGAATTGTTTGGAAGACCGCGAGTTATAGTAACAGGCCTACTCGGAGAAAAGACTTGGTTTGAAAATAAAGAACGTAAATGTAAATAACTTATAAATATTTGTAAATCGTAAATACTGCAGTGGTACATAAGTTGAATCATTATCGTTGTTGCGGAATTCATTCCACCAGTTACAAATCCAGATTATTGGCCTAACCTTGTTTTAGGGTCTATAGTTTTTTCCAATGGATTATGATTGCCTAAACCTTCTATTTGAAGAATCCGATTGCTGACACTCTGTCAGCCTTGAGCAATTTGAGATATATGACGTCATACAAAATGGCCGCCAAAGTACATGATTTTTCTCTAAAAATGTATAATAAATATATAATAAGGATTTTTCTACAATTCTGGGCAGCCAAATGTCTGTATCTCTCTAGGACTATCACTAAAAAATTGTTTTATGATGTCCCATGGCCATAGATGACAAGCTAATTTGCATATTTTTAAATAGCGCCCTCTATAAACATATTAATATTGCATAAAATATGTGTGCCCGCCAAATGCCATTTTTAAGATCTACGTCATGTTAAAACACATTATATGCTTTGTATAGAACAATTACGTTTGTGCTGCATTTATCTTTCATCTTTTTTGGTCTAAATTTAGATACATGTAAAGAAACAAAAAGGCCTACAAAGGAATTTATTTTTCATCAAATCAGTGAGAAGTGGTTTTACTGTACACATTATTGTACCATTGATAAGATTTTGTTAAGACTAGCATTGCTCCAGCGTCAGTGAATGTGGATAATTAAAGCAGATGACATCGGTACCAGACAGATGCATGAGTTTCAACATAAATCACCTGATGGATTCTATGACACAATTTCCAAGAAAGCTTACAACATATACATGTACCTGGCAGACATTGTCAGCCCAGACACTGTAACCTAAAGCATTTCTGGTGTTTCATAAACAGTAAGCGATGCGATCCTTCAGGTCTGGCTCCATTGAAATCATCTAATGGAATGACTTCCTCAGACAGCCTCTCAAAGGCGAACTTCCTAAGTCATCAGTTTTCATCCATCTTCAACTGCAATGAAGATATGACTAGTCTGAAAGACAAAGGGCCAAGCTTATACCCAACCATGGATCACATTACTTTCTCTCCACCAGGGGTTCTGAAGATCCTGTCTGAGCTTGATGTTCATAAAGCCACTGGTCCTGACCAAATCCCAACCAGACTTCTGAAGGGACTTGCCACCGAACTGACACCTGTGTTCACTCTATTCTTCCAAGCCTCCCTTAACCAGAGTGTCATACCTGATAAATGGAAGATGGCTAATATTGCTCCCATCTTCAAGAAAGGTGACTGTATTAGCAACCCACAGAACTACAGACCTGTCTCTCTGACGCCAGTGACCTGTAAAGTACTGGAGCACATCGTTCTTAGCTATATCAGCATCTCATGGCCCACCTGAAGACTACAACATCCTGTCTGATGCACAACGTGGCTTTCGAAAGAAGCGATCCTGCGTCTCCCAACTTGTCCTTGCTGTCCGGGACCTCGCCAAAGCCATCGATGACAGAGAACAATTGCACATGGCACTCCTTGATTTCTCCAAAGCAATTGACAAGGTTCGATCCCAGGGAATGCTAGCTGTTACACAAGTACCATTTCTATGGAATCCGGGAACACACACACGCATGGGTTTCTGACTTCCTGAGTAACAGGACCCAACAGATGGTACTGGAAGGATCCATCTCCAACACCAGCCAATAACATCTGGCGTCCCGCAAGGCAGAGCTATCGGCCCGATGCTGTTTCTCCTCTTCTTCAATGAACTGCCAGAGTACCTCTCCCCAAACTCAACAGTCAGGCTCTTCGCTGATGATGGCATGCTATACAGCAGCATCAAGACAGATCGAGGAAGATGCCTAACGTTTCCAAGAGGATATTGACTCACTGCAACGCTGGGAGCGTGATTGGCAGATGGAATTCATCCCATAGAAATGTCAGGTCCTCCATGTCACCAATAGACGCAAACCCATCATCAAATCCTTCTCCATCCACGGACAGACCCTAGCTGACAAAAATACAGCAAAGTATCTAGGTGTTGAGTTGCACAAGAATCTCAGCTGGAACCAACATATCAACATTATCACCAAATAGGCCAACTCCACCCGTGGCTTTCTTCAAAGAAATATCCGACCATGTCCTGGAAAGGTTAAAGAACTGTGCTACAATACTCTCTTTCAACCAATCATGGAGTATGCTAGCATTATATATGGGACCCTCACACGCAAGCAATTAGCAAACATCAATAAGCTTGAAATGGTTCAACGGCGCTATGTCCGCTTCATCTTCAGTGACCATGCACCGCAGGACAAGCAGCGTAGCAGCCACGCTGAATCAGATCAAGTGGCCAACATAACAAGAACGCATGGCACAGGCCAAGGTGGTGATGATCTATCGCATCAACAACTCGCTGATAGACATTCCACATACTTTCCTCACTTCATCAACATCCCTGCACAGAGGGCATTCCAAAAAGATCATTGTTCCTAATTGCTTGTCTACCAGAGGAGCTTCTTCCCGGATACAATAAGACTCTGGAACTCCCTCCCTCTGAACACCTTCAATTGTACCTATGTTTAACAGCTTCAAGCAAGAGTACAAAAGACCGGCTCCATTAAAAACGGTAGTCATTTTTACTCGCACGTAGCTGACTGTACCTTTATCAGACATTGTACATGCATGTACATCTGCACTGCATCTAAACAGTACGACAATACACCTGATGGTGGCATTTACTGCAATTGAAGAAGAAGAATAAGTTCAAACCATTGCAGCCATGAAGAAGTCAATTAATATTGGGGGTCTGAAGGTCTATGACACCAAGTTGATCTACTCCAGAGTAATAGGAAGACTGCAGGCAAGTTCAAGAGATGTCAATGTCAAGGACATTTTGTCATGGAAGCTTTTCCCAGTCCCAACAGCACTCTTTGATGATTCTGGAAACATGTGCACTCCCAAGTCAAAGCCGAACTTAAAGAATTTGACAAAGGTTGAGATGTCAGCCAGTCATGAGACACTTGAACAACCTTGTACAGTCATTCATGGTTGTGCTCTACTCTAGATTAAAATCTGACGATGTTTGCTTGGTGTGCCACCAGGATATCTAGGTCATGACGGATTGAAAGTCATCCAACTGAGTCCCATATCACTGCTGCCCTCCAAGAAACTATCTCTCACTGTTACTGACAACAGACTACAGTTGATCGACATCATATATGCGCAATTCTGCAGAATATGAGGAGGTGTTCAGAAATAGCCAAAAGCACAAGCTGGTCATTACTGGTCAAGATGAGGTATCTGTTGAAGTGATACCAGGCAGCGATGTCATGCCAAAGGAAGATCTGTCCATAACACATGAAGAAGCAGACAACATCATAGTACAGCAAGCAATTCAAAATGCTGCTAATGAGAACAGGTATGTCCTGGCGGATAACACAGATGTGGATACGTACTAATTTTGCATCATTATGTACATGAAGGACCTAGAACGCCAAAGACCACGGAGTCGCCCTGAAGAGCGAACTGTTATTGATATTCCTGCCACTGTAGACAAGTTGGGAGATATCATTCCATCGATGTTGGCAGGACATGCGTTGACGGAATACAACACTGTTGGGGCGTACTTTGGCATTGGAAAGGGTACAATGCTGAAAGTGATGAAGCAGAAGATTCGACTCTCTTTGGACTCAGTTTGCAATGTTGATGCAGTATAGTCACTTGATGTCATCACGCAACCTACCCACTTCATTGCTTCACTTTATGGACATTCAACAGCCAGCTCATTGTTAGAGGCTCGTTTCAACGTGTGGACATCAAGGGTAGGAAGACTAGGGGCTACAAATCACCCAAAACTTGCCTTACTACCTCCAACTACTGAAACGTTGGAAGAAAATGTCAAGAGAGCTCATCTGCAAACATGTGTGTGCATGCAAGCACGCTTTACAGTCACGACCCCATCATTGGATCATAAAAAGAAGAGGAAACCAAATCCCTGATCCCTGTCACAGTACTTACAAATGTCAATGGCTATCAATTGCTGCTTTAGTTTGCTCGTTACAACACTCGACAGAGGCGCAAAACGTCAGGAAATTGTGCATGCTAATTTCGCTTTGTTGCATCGGCACCTTGATGATATACATAGGCTTCCACTAGCGCAAGTGCACCTTGTTAACCTTAAAGGGCCAATGCCATCCAAATACAAGTTTATTCCTGTTTGTGTGTAGTCCTGCAAACATCTCATTTTGTTTTATGTCAAATTCTGAATGTGTTTCATAGATTTTTAAATATTTTTTTAAATACTTTTTTCTTCAAACTTGCTAAGCTCCACCCTAAAAATCCTCCAAATCTCATTCCCTTGTGACATCATCTGTCAGTCATCAATGAGCTAACTTGAGAAAGTAGTATGTAACTTTGCCAAAGTTGACCACCTGTTACAATACAACAAACAATAGCAACATATAAGTTGCTATGTCAGACATGTCAGACTAAACTAATATTCTACATTAGACAATGGTATGTAATTTCCCCCAGCTCAGCACACACTCATAATAGAATTGCATGCTTTCATACATGTACAATATATCATCATTGCCTTTGTCTTCCTGGTGATGCTACAGCATGTCTGCCAAAGTATACCACCTGTTACAATACGTAATACAAGAGCAACATAAAGTTGCTCTTGTATTACGTATTGTAACAGGTGGTATACTTTAGCAAAGTTACATATCACTTTCTCAAGTTAGCACATTGGATCTGGAGAATTTTTAGGGTGGAGCTTAGCAAGTTTGAAAAAATTATTAAAACAAATATTTAAAAATCTATGAAACACATTCAGAAGCTTACATATCAAAATATGAGATGTATGGAGGACTACACACCAACAGAAATAAACTTGCATTTGGATGGCATGGGCCCTTTAAGGTTAACAAGGTGCACTTGCGCTAGTGGAAGCCTATGTATATCATCAGGGTGCCGATGCAACAAAGCGAAATTAGCATGCACAATTTCCTGACGTTTTGCGCCTCTGTCGAGTGTTGTAACGATCAAACTAAAGCAGCAATTGATAGCCATTGAAAGGTAACCATGTTTGTCGATCATTATGGGTGGATATATCGCCATATTGTTACTTCATAAAGCTTTGTAAAGAGTTGAAATCTTTGATTATTTTTATTTGAAACTCATAAATTTCCCATGTAAGAGAGGAACCTTTTCATGATTGGTTCATATAAAAGAACCTATCATCTCAAAATACAAATCAAGTTTCTTAACGCTCTCACTGAAAAACGGGCAATTATAACCATATGCCACCTCATATCTATGGGACAGAGAGCATGAAATTCAAGCTTGTTTTCTTTAAGTATTAAATTACAAAATTAAAAAAAAAATCGCACCAAAATGTGGAGCACAAGTTGGACTCATTGTATCTAGTGCATCTGACTTATGAAAAATGTTAATTTCATGTTTTAAATTGGCATTTGGCCATCATTTTGAATTATGTCTGTAGAGGGCGCCATTCCAAATTATGCAAATTTACATGTCATTTGTGCTCATACAACATGTCTAATTTTTATTTAGTGATGATCCTAGACAAAATAAAGATATTTGACTGCCATTTAATGAAGAAAAATGCTGTAAACAATTTTTTAATCATTAATTTTGGTCAAAAAGGGTATTTTGGCGGCCATTTTGTGTGACGTCACATATCTAAAATTGCTCAAGGCTGACAGAGTGTCAGCAATCGGATTCTTCAAATTGATGGTCTAAGGAACTATAATCAAAAAAAAAAAAAAAATTATAGACCCTAAAACAAGGTATATCGAGATGGCTGCCGGAGTATACTGTTTTAATATAAGATTAAAGTTCAAGGTAAACGTTATTACAAATTAGTATTGAATAATTTATTGAAGCATAATTGCCTGACCAGTAATTGTAGACATATGATTGATAAAGGAGATATTGATGGAGAGATAATTATGATTGTCAAGTCAAAGAGAGAGGAAATGGTGAATTCAGATTGATTTATTTAGCCAACAGTTTGCTTGATGCAGACGGCCCTTTACGCCATTGATTCCAGCTCGGATAATTTTGACAGAGAGAGAGTAGGTGTAGCATGTAGTAATATGTCCCTATTGTGACTCTCACACTCTGCCGTGTAGGCCTACCGTGTGCCACCGTGCGCGAAAATGTCTGCGGACGGTGGAGAACGGCGAGGGCACACGGTGGTTCGTTATCAAAGCGGGCAACACGTTAATAGGGCGTTGGCGCTTATTTACACCCGGTGGGACCCGGCGAAAGTTTTGGGCATGTTCAAAACTTTGGCCGGGTGGCACCGGCCGCAAGTAAGCGGCAAGAGGACGGTGTTGAACGGTATGAGGACGGTATGAATACGTTATGAAAACGGTCACACTGTATGAACACGTTCACAACACGCTCATAACCCGTTACAGAACGGTGATGAACGGCCGTTCAAATCGGGGTATTTATGGCAGTCGTGTCATGACGTCAGCAGTCCGGGGACTCGCTCACAGGACGCTCCGAGCGGTGAGGGACGCTAAGTGACTGGTAGGTGGCTGCTACAAACCCGGTGCACACGTTCGAGACCCGGTATGGGCCCGGTATGGAAACGGCCAAAATTTTCAACAAAAGTCAATCTGGGCGGTGAAGACGGAAGAAGCACGTTCAACACCCGGTATGCGCCCGGTGAGAACGGTCAGAAGATGGCAACGAAACGGTGAAAAGATTAATTTTATGATTTTTTTTTTTGCGGCCGGGGACAAGTTCGCTCAAAACCCAACGTTCTGGACTCTGTTGTTTTTTAATAGCCCGGCAGGTGGACGGTAGGCCTACACGGCAGAGTGTGAGAGCTCCATATGCCTGAGTAGGTGGAGCGAACGTATGCAATAGGCATACTCATGTGTGAGAAAATGCCTAAGTTTTTGTATGTGGTTAGCATGCAAGTATTGATACACGTGTGCATATGGTGTGCGAATGAGTAGCGACAAGCATGTGATGGAAGAGAGATTTACTTGTAATAAACAAATAGGCAGAGTATAAGAGGACAGAATATTTACCAGTATTTCTTGACTTGTTCCTAATTAAGCTAAAGAAGCTTTATGCACCCTGAGGAACATCTTGGTGAATATTCTGTCGGATTTTCTTGAGCACACTTAAGCTATGGTCACAACCCCAACAAGTAGCCTGCTCGGTGGCCGGGCGGCGAGTTTTTAGCCAATTTCGCCCAGGCACCGAGCGGCGGCCAACCCGACACCGCTTGTTTTTAGGGCATCGCTCGGTCGCCGCTGCAGTTTTAGCGCGGAGTTAAAATTCGGCGGCGCCTGCTCACTTTTTACTCGCCGCCCAAAATACGCTCGGTGCCCGGGAGGTCACCGGCCGGGCACCGACCTAATCGAGCGCTCGCCATCGAGCGATTTAGGTCAAAAATCGAAGCCGCCAGGTTAAAGGCTACCGAGCGGTCGCCGCCCGGTCGCCGCTTGGAGATCAGTAGGTCACTGGGCGGCGAGTTCAAAATCGGTCGGCAGCCTTTGACCTAGCGGCTTCGATTTTTGACCTAAATCTCTCGACGGCGAACGTTCGATTAGGTCGGTGCCCGGACGGCGACCGCCCGGGAACCTAGCGTATTTTGGTTCCCCGCCAATCACCGGCCGGACGCCGGGCAATTTCTTTAAAATCAGCCGGTGGCCGGTGGAAGACCGCTCGGGAATCGGTGGTTATCAGTCGGTCACTGCCGGGACGCCGCCCGGAGAAGCTCCCCGATTTCGACTAGTTTTGACCTAAAATCGACCGACGACCGACAGTAAATCGACATGGCACCGCCCAGGCCTCGCTGGGGCTCTACAGCCTGCTCGACTTCCCAAAAGTCGTTGGGCGATGCCTATATAAATTCCAGCGGCGACCGAGCAGGCTACAAATCGGTCGGTCGCTGCTCTGAGTTGAGACCATAGCTTAAGACGAATGGCTCCTAGTTCGCAACATGGGTCCATGGTGTTAGAAATGATTGAATGGTACCAGACACGCATTACTCTTAGCCAATCAGTGGCGATCCTTCCCCTTTCATTTTTCATGCATAAGTAATTAACTGGAAAGTAACTCTCTTGAAGTCTCGTATTGTTACGTCACAAAGAAAGACAATTCATATTGTGATGTAGTTTTTCATTTAGATTGGGATCAACTGAAGAAACCTCAGTTGATCCAAGGGTCATATGTCCCTATATCACCATGTGGTGGAAGCAATTTCTAGTGTGACTCATTTGTTGGGAAGGCGCTTTGCGTCCCGCGCCGCGGAAGAGTTCGCGTTCGTCTTAAATATCAATTACCGTCTTAACTATTAATAGACTACATTAAATGAACAGCTAAGATCATTATATTCATATGTGAGACATTGGATAATATATCTCCTTCAATTCTTCCGTTCAGTAATGTTAACCTCTGACCTCTATTCAAGTGGGATTTTTTTATAGCTTAAGTACTTATCAATAAAATGACAGAGAAACTTTACATCGTGTACACCATTTTCTATTTTCCTGTTCTGTGTTATGTACGTAAACATTAATTGCATTATCATTTTTATCTACCATGTTTATTCATGTTGTACTAAGCACGTAAACAAAACGAATTCCCATTTATGTTATATGGATAACAAAGGAAAATGTAATTAAATGATGATGATAGTAGTAGTGGTAGTAGTAGCAGTATCTTTAAGGCGCCTTCAAAGTACTATTTGTTACCAAGGCTGTATCAAAGTTTCAAAGGGCGCTGAAACATTGAAGGAATCACATCCTACCTGGTACCTACCTGTCCACTACACCTCACATCTAACACACGTAGATGTTCATTTATATCTCCAAAACTTTAATAACGACATCTCTTTCTTTCTTGGAGACATAATACCCAGCGCTGATATATGAAACGTGATATTAGGCCCGTTCACACATAACAATTAGTGCGATTTGGAACGCGATGCAAAGATCGATATTTTTGCGACCGTTCACACATGTCAATTTAGTGCAAATTGGATCACGATGCAAAGATCGATTTCTTTTTTTTTTGGCGACCATTGACACACAGGAGAATTCTCGCTCGTCGGCAAGAACGTCCGAACTGCGCATGCGTGCATCTCGACGGTGGATTCCTTCCAATGAAGCCCAAACGTCGCAGGAATAGCTTCTGCCATGCCTCAATGAAAAAAAACTAAGCAAATTCGCGGAAAAAACACTAAAATCTTCAAATATAAAACCAGCAGCCGTACATAAATACAGACGAGAATGCATGCAACGTGAATACTACGCATGTTTTGCACACAAGTACAATGCATGCGAGCGAAACGAACAGCTGACCGGATGTTGACACATGTTTGTGTGCTTGGAATCCTGGGATTAAATAAATCGACTTTTGATTCTCAATTCCATTCACACACACAGCGCCTGGCAAACTATCGCGATTATTCTGAAAAAAATCGCAAGACTTACTGCGAATCGCGAAGATTAGTGAAATTATTCTGTCCACACACGCAAAAAAAAGAAGAAGATTTTGGATCGCGATGCAAAAATCGATTTTAAATCTTTTTTTTTTTCTGTAGGTGTGAACGCACCTAATTGAACAGTAGTGCAGTGAATTCAATCAAGATATACTTTCGTGAAATGACAGAAAGTCACGCGCTATTTCGTCGATGTACGCCTATACGTCCATGCCTCATTCAAAAAATACATCTTGGGATGTGGGGAACTGGAGAAAATCATCTGCATAGGTTAGGATTGGGAAAAATGAATATCATTGTCCTGTTCAGGACTATATATAGTGCTTCGTTGGTAGAAAGGCTCCAATCTAGTCAGCGCTATCCAGTACGACAGTTTCTTTACAAAATTTCGCATATACCCAAATTTCAGACTTTAAGAGCGATATTCTTTACAGCGTTTGTGGTGATCTGTGAACATTTGTTAATCAGCCGCCAGCATGGTCAGGTTTACCACGATCCATGGAAGTGATCTCGAAATTCTTACTCAATGCAACGGTCTTTAACAAACAATGTAGAAAGATAGTTCTTGCAAAGAGTGTGAAATGAAAGATTGTGACCTTAGCTTAACTCTTCTCGTCGCCCCACACCCAAAGGAAAGAGATCCATGTCCTTGTTCACATTATTTTACTGGTGATTTTTGCATGTCGTGTTTCGCATTTGACGTAATATTCTGGTAGTTAGCTTCTGAAGGATGAATCCGGGTTTTCCTTGCCATAATGGAGATACATGTACCAGACAACTTCTCTCTTACCGATGGAACATTCGAAACCTTTGACAATTTGTCGGACTATAATACTCAATACAGACACGAAGCAAAGATCAGTGCGACATTCCTCCTTTTATTGCTGGTGTCTGCTTTGACTGTCTTTACAAATGCGCTTATCCTAGCAGCCTTCTACGTTGAGAAGAAACTACGGACTTACCACAATTCCTATATCTTGAACATAACCATTGCAGACTTCTTCGTTGGTCTAGTCTGTATGCCTCTCCGCGCGACGGTAAATCTCTATGATGGTTGGTACTTTGGTCAGGTGCTTAGTATCTTGTTTTTAGGATTTCAGAACTCCATTCTCAGTGTATCTGTGTGCGGTGTAGTCGTCATTTGCATTGATCGTTACATAGCCACGTTCTATCCCATCAAACATTTCCAAAGGAAAAGTATCCGCAAGGCTAACATTGTGAACATCTTTACGTGGATCCTATCGTTTGGAACATGGATCTTGATAACTTGTGTCTGGGATTTCATAGACCCAAGTGACGAAATATCAAATTCGGGATTTTCAAGACCGAATTATATTCTAACCAAAACGGCAAGCGCATTCGTATTCACCCTGAGATTTGCTATACCATTTCTCCTCATCACTGGGTTATACCTACGAATATATTTCCGCGTGAAGGCTGTCTACAGAAGGCGTTTGGCCTCCAATTTGAAGAAAGAGCATTTGACGAGCAAGGGGAAAATAGAATCCAACGACCAGAATATTAACAATTCTGCATGTAAGAGAAATGATGGAAATGCACCATCCCAATGCAAATCCAGTCCAAACGGTGTTACATTTGGTGCCATGAGAGATACAGCACTTGTTGTATCAAATATTCCATTGCACGTATCGAAAGACTCTACTCCACCAACTAGTAATTCAAAGAGAGACAGTACGTTTCTTGCTGGTATTAAAGGAGGATCAGTACAAAATCATCCCAAAAGCGATAACGAAGACCTTGTTTTAGAAATACATAAAAGTCAGTCAACATCTAGATACAACGTCTCCAAGAAGGACCAGAAGGAATCAACGCAGGAAAGTCGAAAAGCAATGAAGACTTTAACTTTCGTAATCCTCGCTTTCGCTGTTACCTGGTTGCCAAATGCTATTGACGTCACGATATATTCTATGTCTTCTTACCTTTATGACGCTATCAAAAGTATTGTGAATATGCAGGAAGTAGGTCGCTGGATATCATACAGCAACAGCTTGATCAACCCATTGGCTTATGCCATGGCTCAACCTCTCATTCGAGACACCGTTGTAAAGATTCTGTGTTGCAGAAAATGTAAATTATTCAAATAGGTGTCAGTAATTAAAGAATGAATGAACAGAAACGGATTTTTATTTACGGTGATATCTTTCATTTATTTTGTGGCAGTGTAATCGAAAAAGCAAAACAATATCATAGGCGTATCCATATGGGTGAAAAAAATGAATACTCATGGCGTCTCTGCATGGCTGGCGTGTCTGTACACATTTTTATTTGGATGTAAGAAGTACAAATTAATTTCATTTAAAATACGACTTGAGAGGCTCCCATATCCTCTTGATAATGTTTCTAGACGACAGAGAGATGTTTGACGGAACAATGAGGGTGATGTATTTTTTAACATCTCAAACATGAGTGATCATGGCCTATCTAGATAAAGTGGTTTCGTTTCATTTTAGAAAATGATGTCTTCTTACCTTTATGACGCTATCAAAAGTATTGTGAATATGCAGGAAGTAGGTCGCTGGATATCATACAGCAACAGCTTGATCAACCCATTGGCTTATGCCATGGCTCAACCTCTCATTCGAGACACCGTTGTAAAGATTCTGTGTTGCAGAAAATGTAAATTATTCAAATAGGTGTCAGTAATTAAAGAATGAATGAACAGAAACGGATTTTTTATTTACGGTGATATCTTTCATTTATTTTGTGGCAGTGTAATCGAAAAAGCAAAACAATATCATAGGCGTATCCATATGGGTGAAAAAAATGAATACTCATGGCGTCTCTGCATGGCTGGCGTGTCTGTACACATTTTTATTTGGATGTAAGAAGTACAAATTAATTTCATTTAAAATACGACTTGAGAGGCTCCCATATCCTCTTGATAATGTTTCTAGACGACAGAGAGATGTTTGACGGAACAATGAGGGTGATGTATTTTTTAACATCTCAAACATGAGTGATCATGGCCTATCTAGATAAAGTGGTTTCGTTTCATTTTAGAAAATGATGTGAGGTGGAATGGATTACATTCTGAATGCGCTAATAGATTACAAATCTTATTCAGGAAACAAGGTATTTGATACTGCACCGTTTCTTACAGTTGTTTCTTGGATTACAAGCTCTTTCTAAATTCGACTGATAATATTGTTATTATTGTGTTATTATGGAGACACATGGCAACTTCATTTCATAGACATGTCAGATGGAGTAGTGAATATGTCATACAACTTATCATAATGCAAAACGCCAGTAATTTATGAACCCAAGTTCAGTGTATCTTTTCTCCTTTTACTGATTCTTTGTGGCTTTGCGGTCTTCACAAATGCACTTATCCTGGCAGCATTCCTCGTTGAGAAGAAACTACGAAAATACACCAATTGCTATGTCTTAAACATCGCTATTGCAGACTTTGTTGTAGGACTGATCAGCATGCAGCTCCGCTCGACGATTTTTCTCTACGACGCATGGGACTTCGGTCGGATACCAAGCATTTGTTTATGGGATTTCAGAACTCTATTCTGAGCGTTTCTGTTTGTGGTGTAGTCGTCATTTGCATCGATCTTACATTGCCACCGTATATCCCATCAAACATTTCCAAAGAAAGATTATCCGCAAGGCTACCACTGTGAATATTGGTACGTGAATCTTATCATTTCGCGTGTGGATGATGATATCTTCTGTTTGGGACTTTATAGAGCCGAACTCAAAATTAAATTCCGGTTTATGGAGACCGAACTACAGTGGATGATGGTGCGGTCATATTGGTGTCCGTACTCAGATTACCCTTACCATTTGTCCTTATAACCGGCTTTTACGTTCGTATTTACTTCCGGGTCAGAAATATCGGCTGGAAACACGTCTCTGCTGGTGGACGTCCTGTTTGTCAAAGTCAGGATGGAGCTTCAAGAGATGTAGTGAAAGCACTACTCTACAAAGTATTTCCTTCAAAATTATAAGTCATGACGAACGAAATGGAAAAGAAAGAGGCACTAACAAAGGGGGCAAATGGTTTCTTAAAGGCAGTGTGAAGTCAGATCGTAATCGTCCAGATGGCCGTAATCCGTCATTACCAAACAGGATGACCCAAAATTACCACGGTAGACAAAGTGGTTCTTCAAAGGAGAGTAAAAAGCACTGCGGACCTTGACTTTTATCATTCTCGCCTTTGTATTCACGTGGTTACCCAACATTGTGAACCTTATAAAATATATCAGTTCTGTAGATCTTAACAACTACATCAATCTTAGTGGTGAATACCGTCGCTGGATATCATACAGTAACAGCTTGATTAATCCCATGGCATATGCCATGGCCCAACCTCTCATTCGGCAGACCATCCTGAAGATTCTTCGGTGCCGAAAATGAGCATGAATCAGTGCAGTAAAATGTATCGAACTTTAGATGAAGGCTTTAAAGTTTGCATTAGTATGTTCTACTGTTGTCACATTCATCATTAGGACTACCTACTTGGCCCTCCTGAAAGAAAGAAATTGATGCACATTCGATTCAACTCGTTGACAAATATATCAAGTGATATTGCTAATTAGCAATGATGTAACATCAGTTTTCTTACGGACAATTCGTTTGAATTATTTTGGTTGAAGTGAAGCAAAGCTCTTTTTGCACACTGTCCATTTTTAAATTGGTTAAAAGTAATCAAATTTTTATTTAGAATAGTAAGCCTATGGTACAACATGGTCATATGGTAAGACCTCACGAAAATAATAAACATGGATTAATTTCATAAAATCATCTATCAAATAGCTACTATATTGAGATAATGATATTGAAAAGCATTTCTCATCGATTGCTTTGAAGCTTATCATTATTGTCATTATTGTTATTACTTTTATTATTATTAATAATGCAATGGAATTGGGTGTATGAGGGTGTTGTGTGTTTGTTTTACTATATGTATGTATGCATGTGGGATGGAAAAGACGGGATTTTGTTGATTTGTGTGTGTTTGTGTGTGTGTGTGTGTTTCTGTAATTCTCTATCTTCAGGGGGTAATACTGTGTTTTATTTCGAGAGTGTTATTTCTTATGTACAAAGCATTGTTTGATTTTAAAAAATGTATTAGAAAAAAAATTAGCATGGATTTTTTAGATATTGTTCTTGAGTATACTGTTTCGGTTTGCAGAAATAAAACATTTCATAAAACAAAATAAACTTGGGTCTCCTTTTTTCAGGGACACCCTGTACAAAACATGTATAGGCCCTACAGATATAGGTGGAAAGAAGAGACACAAGGGTAACTATGTAAATAGACAAGGGAAACTTGTTGCATCACCAGACGAGGATAGGAGTGAGAAGGCGGAAATAGAGAGAAAGAAAATATGTAGGAGGGAAATGTTGGCAGAGATGGAGGAGAAGACTGGGAAGAAGACGGAAAGAAAGATATAGTAAAAGGTTACATGAAGTCATGAACGACTTACCACATACATCTTCACAAGACAAGACATGCAGCTGATTATCAGGGATTAAAATATATATAATATACGCATACAAAAAAAAATGATAAAAAAGGGAAGCCTCATAATAAATTCCAACAGTTTTTATTAGGTCTCGAATTTTCGTCGTACCTTGATTACGTTATACAAAAATACACACATACGCTCACATCACACACAAACGCGCCCGCACCAACGCACATCCCCCACACAAAATATATATTACAATTAGTCAATGGTATCAATATAATTTAAAGCCATCAAGAATAAACACAGTAATTATACTTTCTCAAAAGATGTTAAAGATTAAGACTATGTTTAAAAGCTCTTTTTTTCCAAAGTATGTTTGATGGTTTGACAAAACAATGGAGTTCCAAAACCTGGGTCCAGTACATACTACCGGATTAGAAGTAAATAATATTGTGTACTTGCATTGGGTAAGTGCAATCCTGAAAGTAGCTGTCTTAAGTACCCCTTTTCACTACCCCTAATCAAACTGAAAAGAACTCTTTCAAGGATCTCAGATTAATTGTATAGGTGTCATGTAATGCGGTAAAATTAAAAGAAACGAAGGCGAGTTGCAACAAATAATAACAATAAGTGGTTCCATAGCTCCTCTTACAAAAAGTTCATGCTGAAAAAGTACGATCCGCCAGCGCAATGTAGTTACTTGTAACAGGGGCGGATCCAGCCGGCGGCAAGGGAGGGGGCCTAAAAAGGGGCCCACTTCTTGCGGTGGGGGTGGTGAGCACTACTTTTGTTTGGAGCAAAACGGGGGGTGCTATTTTTTCAAGCACCCCCACCCTCTTGAGCGCCAGGGGGGGCCCATCTTCTATTTTTCTTTTACAAAAAGGGTGTTTTTACCTGTTTTTTTCTAGGGGAGGGGGCCCGGGAGCCCCGGCCCCCCCACCCTGGTTCCGCAACTGACTTGTAAGTATAACGTTCAACCAGTGATTATTACAGTGAAATCATATAACGTAGATCTCGCAAAATTGTCAAAGGTTTGATTACGATTATACGACTGATCAGCGCATGATGTAGATGATCTTGATGGTCGACGATGGTGATGATTATGGTGATGATAATGATGATCATCATGTTGATTATTGTTATGATGATGATTATTACGATAGTGATGATGGTGATTATGATGATTATTATGACGATGATGATGATCTTGATGATAATGATGATTACGATGTTGATTAAAGTGATGATGATGATGATGATGATCTTTATAATGACGATAATGATGATTATGGTGATGATAATGGTGATGATAATAATGATGATGACAGACATAATTATGAGGCGGGTGGCCTGTCCATCCCCACATGATAGTCGAGCAACCATCTATTATCCAGAACCTTGCAGTACAAACCAATACTATATGCTAGATGATCAACCATTTCTGATCGATTCAAAACCGTTTCTTTCACAATGAATTGCATGACCAGAACTCAACTTTGTCTACAAGACCCTTTATAAGTAATATATTCATTCAAATAATAACCGTCTTAAATATCAATTACCGTCTTAACTATTAGTAGACTACATTAAATGAACAGCTAAGATCATTATATTCATCTGTGAGACATTGGATAATATATCTCCTTCGATTCTTCCGTTCAGTAATGTAATGGCAAGACTTACAGCGAATTGGATCGCGATGCGAATCGCGAAGATTAGTGAAATTATTCTGTCCACACACGGAAAAAACAGAAAGAAGATTTTTGGATCGCGATGCAAAAATCGATTTTTAAATCTCTTTTTTCTGTAGGTGTGAACGCACCTAATTGAACAGTAGTGCAGTGAATGCAATCAAGATATACTTTCGTGAAATGACAGAAAGTCACGCGCTATTTCGTCGATGTACGCCTACGTCCATGCCTCATTCAATAGATACATCTTGGGATGTGGGGAACTGGAGAAAATCAATTGCATAGGTTAGGATTGGGAAAAAATGAATATCATTGTCCTGTTCAGGACTATATATAGTGCTTCGTTGGCAGAAAGGCTCCAATCTAGTCAGCGCTATCTAGTACGACATTTTCTTTACAAAATTTCGCATATACCCAATTTTCAGACTTTAACAGCGATATTCTTTACAGCGAATCCGGGTTTTCCTTGCCATAATGGAGATACATGTACCAGACAACTTCTCTCTTACCGATGGAACATTCGAAACCTTTGACAATTTGTCGGACTATAATACTCAATACAGACACGAAGCAAAGATCAGTGCGACATTCCTCCTTTTATTGCTGGTGTCTGCTTTGACTGTCTTTACAAATACGCTTATCCTAGCAGCCTTCTACGTTGAGAAGAAACTACGAACTTACCCCAATTCCTATATCCTGAACATAACCATTGCAGACTTCATCGTTGGTCTAGTCTGTATGCCACTCCGCGCAACGGTAAATCTCTATGAAGGTTGGGACTTTGGTCATGTGCTTAGTATCTTGTTTATAGGATTTCAGAACTCTATTCTCAGTGTATCTGTGTGCGGTGTAGTCGTCATTTGCATTGATCGTTACATAGCCACGTTCTATCCCATCAAACATTTCCAAAGGAAAAGTATCCGCAAGGCTAACATTGTGAACATCTTTACGTGGATCCTATCGTTTGGAACATGGATCTTGATAACTTGTGCCTGGGATTTCATAGACCCAAGTCACGAAATATCAAATTCGGGATTTTCAAGACCGAATTATATTCTAACCAAAACGGCAAGCACATTCGTATTCACCCTGAGATTTGCTATACCATTTCTCCTCATCACTGGGTTATACCTACTAATATATTTCCGCGTGAAGGCTGTCTACAGAAGGCGTTTGGCCTCCAATTTGAAGAAAGAGCATTTGACGAGCAAGGGGAAAATAGAATCCAACGACCAGAATATTAACAATTCTGCATGTAAGAGAAATGATGGAAATGCACCATCCCAATGCAAATCCAGTCCAAAAGGTGTTACATTTGGTGCCATGAGAGATACAGCAATTGTTGTATCAAATATTCCATTGCACGTATCGAAAGACTCTACTCCACCAACTAGTAATTCAAAGAGAGACAGTACGTTTCTTGCTGGTATTAAAGGAGGATCAGTACAAATTCATCCCAAAAGCGATAACGAAAACCTTGTTTTAGAAATAAATGAAAGTCAGTCAACATCTAGATACCACGTCTCCAAGAAGGACCAGAAGGAATCAACGCAGGAAAGTCGAAAAGCAATGAAGACTTTAACTTTCGTAATCCTTGCTTTCGCTGTTACCTGGTTGCCAAATGCTATTGACGTCACGATATATTCTATGTCTTCTTACCTTTATGACGCTATCAAAAGTATTGTGAATATGCAAGAAGTAGGTCGCTGGATATCATACAGCAACAGCTTGATCAACCCATTGGCTTATGCCATGGCTCAACCTCTCATTCGAGACACCGTTGTAAAGATTCTGTGTTGCAGAAAATGTAAATTATTCAAATAGGTGTCAGTAATTAAAGAATGAATGAACAGAAACGGATTCTTTATTTACGGTGATATCTTTCATTTATTTTGTGGCAGTGTAATCGAAAAAACAAAACAATATCATAGGCGTATCCATATGGGTGAAAAAAATGAATACTCATGGCGTCTCTGTATGGCTGGCGTGTCTGTACACATTTTTATTTGGATGTAAGAAGTACAAATTAATTTCATTTAAAATACGACTTGAGAGGCTCCCATATCCTCTTGATAATGTTTCTAGACGACAGAGAGATGTTTGACGGAACAATGAGGGTGATGTATTTTTTAACATCTCAAACATGAGTGATCATGGCCTATCTAGATAAAGTGGTTTTGTTTCATTTTAGAAAATGATGTGAGGTGGAATGGATTACATTCTGAATGCGCTAATAGATTACAAATCTTATTCAGGAAACAAGGTATTTGATACTGCACCGTTTCTTACAGTTGTTTCTTGGATTACAAGCTCTTTCTAAATTCGACTGATAATATTGTTATTATTGTGTTATTATGGAGACACATGGCAACTTCATTTCATAGACATGTCAGATGGAGTAGTGAATATGTCATACAACTAATCATAATGCAAAACGCCAGTAATTTATGAACCCAAGTTTAGTGTATGTTTTCTCCTTTTACTGATTCTTTGTGGCCTTGCGGTCTTCACAAATGCACTTATCCTGGCAGCATTCCTCGTTGAGAAGAAACTACGAAAATACACCAATTGCTATGTCTTAAACATCGCCATTACAGACTTTGTTGTAGGACTGATCAGCATGCCGCTCCGCTCGACGATTTTCCTCTACGACTCATGGGACTTCGGTCGGATACCAAGCATTTGTTTATGGGATTTCAGAACTCTATTCTGAGCGTATCTGTTTGTGGTGTAGTCGTCATTTGCATCGATCGTTACATTGCCACCGTATATCCCATCAAACATTTCCCAAGAAAGAGTATCCGCAAGGCTACCACTGTGAATATTGGTACGTGAATCTTATCATTTCGCGTGTGGATGATGATATCTTCTGTTTGGGACTTTATAGAGCCGAACTCAAAATTAGATTCCGGTTTATGGAGACCGAACTACAGTGGATGATGGTGCGGTCATATTGGTGTCCGTACTCAGATTACCCTTACCATTTGTCCTTATAACCGGCTTTTACGTTCGTATTTACTTCCGGGTCAGAAATATCGGCTGGAAACACGTCCCTGCTGGTGGACGTCCTGTTTGTCAAAGTCAGGATGGAGCTTCAAGAGATGTAGTGAAAGCACTACTCTACCAAGTATTTCCTTCAAAATTATAAGTCATGACGAACGAAATGGAAAAGAAAGAGGCACTAACAAAGGGGGCAAATGGTTTCTTAAAGGCAGTGTGAAGTCAGATCGTAATCGTCCAGATGGCCGTAATCCGTCATTACCAAACAGGATGACCCAAAATTACCACGGTAGACAAAGTGGTTCTTCAAAGGAGAGTAAAAAGCACTGCGGACCTTGACTTTTATCATTCTCGCCTTTGTATTCACGTGGTTACCCAACATTGTGAACCTTATAAAATATATCAGTTCTGTAGATCTTAACAACTCATCAATCTTAATGATGAATAACGTGAGATAGCTCGCTGGATATCATACAGTAACAGCTTGATTAATCCAATGGCATATGCCATGGCCCAACCTCTCATTCGGCAGACCATCCTGAAGATTCTTCGGTGCCGAAAATGAGCATGAATCAGTGCAGTAAAATGTATCGAACTTTAGATGAAGGCTTTAAAGTTTGCATTAGTATGTTCTACTGTTGTCACATTCATCATTAGGACTACCTACTTGGCCCTCCTGAAAGAAAGAAATTGATGCACATTCGATTCAACTCGTTGACAAATATATCAAGTGATATTGCTAATTAGCAATGATGTAACATCAGTTTTTCTTACGGACAATTCGTTTGAATTATTTTGGTTGAAGTGAAGCAAAGCTCTTTTTGCACACTGTCCATTTTTAAATTGGTTAAAAGTAATCAAATTTTTCATTTAGAATAGTAAGCCTATGGTACAACATGGTCATATGGTAAGACCTCACGAAAATAATAAACATGGATTAATTTCATAAAATCATCTATCAAATAGCTACTATATTGAGATAATGATATTGAAAAGCATTTCTCATCGATTGCTTTGAAGCTTATCATTATTGTCATTATTGTTATTACTTTTTATTATTATTAATAATGCAATGGAATTGGGTGTATGAGGGTGTTGTGTGTTTGTTTTACTATATGTATGTATGCATGTGGGATGGAAAAGACGGGATTTTGTTGATTTGTGTGTGTTTGTGTGTGTGTGTGTTTCTGTGATTCTCTATCTTCAGGGGGTAATACTGTGTTTTATTTCGAGAGTGTTATTTCTTATCTACAAAGCATTGTTTGATTTAAAAAAATGTATTACAAAAAAATTAGCATGGATTTTTTAGATATTGTTCTTGAGTATACTGTTTCGGTTCGCAGAAATAAAACATTTCATAAAACAAAATAAACTTGGGTCTCCTTTTTTCAGGGACACCCTGTACAAAACATGTATAGGCCCTACAGATATAGGTGGAAAGAAGAGACACAAGGGTAACTATGTAAATGGACAAGGGAAACTTGTTGCATCACCAGACGAGGATAGGAGTGAGAAGGCGGAAATAGAGAGAAAGAAAATATGTAGGGGGGAATGTTAGCAGAGATGGAGGAGAAGACTGGGAAGAAGACGGAAAGATATAGTAAAAGGTTACATGAAGTCATGAACGACTTACCACATACATCTCCACAAGACAAGACCGCAACAAGAAGACATGCAGCTGATTATCAGGGATTAAAATATATATAATATACGCATACAAAAAAAAAATGATAAAAAAGGGAAGCCTCATAATAAATTCCAACAGTTTTTATTAGGTCTCGAATTTTCGTCGTACCTTGATTACGTTATACAAAAATACACACATACGCTCACATCACACACAAACGCGCCCGCACCAACGCACATCCCCCACACAAAATATATATATTACAATTAGTCAATGGTATCAATATAATTTAAAGCCATCAAGAATAAACACAGTAATTATACTTTCTCAAAAGATGTTAAAGATTAAGACTATGTTTAAAAGCTCTTTTTTTCTCCAAAGTATGTTTGATGGTTTGACAATCAAATGAGTTCCAAAACCTGGGTCCAGTACATACTACCGGATTAGAAGTAAATAATATTGTGTACTTGCATTGGGTAAGTGCAATCCTGAAAGTAGCTGTCTTAAGTACCCCTTTTCACTACCCCTAATCAAACTGAAAAGAACTCTTTCAAGGATCTCAGATTAATTGTATAGGTGTCATGTAATGCGGTAAAATTAAAAGAAACGAAGGCGAGTTGCAAACAAATAATAACAATAAGTGGTTCCATAGCTCCTCTTACAAAAAGTTCATGCTGAAACAGGGGCGGATCCAGCCGGCGGCAAGGGAGGGGGCCTAAAAAGGGGCCCACTTCTTGCGGTGGGGGTAGTGAGCACTAATTTTTTTTTTAGCAAAACGGGGGTGCTATTTTTCAAGCACCCCTCTTGAGCGCCAGGAGGGGCCCATCTTCTATTTTTGTTAACAAAAAGGGTGTTTTTACCTGTTTTTTCTAGGGAGGGGCCCGGGCGCCTGCCCCCACCCTGGTTCCGCAACTGACTTGTAAGTATAACGTTCAACCAGTGATTATTACAGTGAAATCAGATAACGTAGACCTCGCAAAATTGTCAAAGGTTTGATTACAATTATACGACTGATCAGCGCATGATGTAGATGATCTTGATGGTCGACGATGGTGATGATTATGATGATGATAATGATGAACATCATGTTGATTATTGTTATGATGATGATTATTACGATAGTGATGATGGTGATTATGATGATTATTATGACGATGATGATGATCTTGATGATGATAATGATGATTACGATGTTGATTAAAGTGATGATGATGATGATGATCTTTATAATGACGATAATGATGATTATGGTGATGATAATGGTGATGATAATAATGATGATGACAGACATAATTATGAGGCGGGTGGCTTGTCCATCCCCACATGATAGTCGAGCAACCATCTATTATCCAGAACCTTGCAGTACACACCAATACTTATATGCTAGATGATCAACCATTTCTCATCGATTCAAAACCGTTTCTTTCACAATGAATTGCATGACCAGAACTCAACTTTGTCTACAAGACCCTTTATAAGTAATTAATTCATTCAAATGATAACCGTCTTAAATATCAATTACCGTCTGAACTATTAATAGACTACATTAAATGAACAGCTAAGATCATTATATTCATATTTAAGACATTGGATAATATCTCCTTCGATTCTTCCGTTCAGTAATGTTGAACTCTGACCTCTATTCAAGTGGGTTTTGTTTATTTTAGCTAAAGTACTTATCGATAAAATGACAGAGAAACTTTACATCATGTGCACCATGTTCTATTTTCCTGTTCTGTGTTATATATACGTAAACATTAATTGCATTATCATTTTTATCTATCATGTTTATTCATGTTGTACTAAGCACGTAAACAAAACGAATTCCCATTTATGTTATATGGATAACAAATGAGAATGTAATTAAATGATGATAGTAGTTGATGGATCAAAGTTTCAAAGGGCGCTGAAACATTGAAGGAATCACATCCTACCTGGTACCTACCTGTCCACTACACCTTACATCTAACACACGTAGATTTTCATTTATATCTCCAAAACATTAATAACGACATCTCTTCCTTTTTTGGAAACATAATACCCAGCGCTGATATATGACACGTAATATTAGGCCCGTTCACACATAACAATTAGTGCGATTTGGATCGCGATGCAAAGATCGATATTTTCTTGCGACTGTTCACACATGTCAATTTAGTGCGAATTGGATCACGATGCAAAGATCGATTTCTTTTTTTGGGGGCGACCATTGACACACAGGGAGAATTCTCGCTCGACGGCAAGAACGTCCGAACTGCGCATGCGTGCATCTCGACGGTGGAATCCTTCCAATGAAGCCCAAACGTCGCAGGAATAGCTTCTGCCATGCCATAATGAAAAAAAAATAAGCAAATTCGCGGAAAAAACACTAAAATCTTCAAATATAAAAACCAGCAGCCGTACATAAATACAGACGAGAATGCATGCAACGTGAATACTACGCATGTCTTGCACACAAGTACAATGCATGCGAGCGAAACGAACAGCTGACCGGATGTTGACACATGTTTGTGTGCTTGGAATCCTGGGATTAAATAAATCGACTTTTGATTCTCAATTCCATTCACACACACAGCGCCTGGCAAACTATCGCGATTATTCTGAAAAAAATCGCAAGACTTACTGCGAATCGCGAAGATTAGTGAAATTATTCTGTCCACACACGCAAAAAAAAGAAGAAGATTTTTGGATCGCGATGCAAAAATCGATTTTTAATTTTTTGTTTAATGTAGGTGTGAACGCACCTAATTGAACAGTAGTGCAGTTAATGCAATCAAGATATACTTTCGTGAAATGACAGAAAGTCACGCGCTATTTCGTCGATGTACGCCTATACGTCCATGCTTCATTCAAAAGATGCATCTTGGGATGTGGGGAACTGGAGAAAATCATCTGCATAGGTTAGGATTGGGAACAAATGAATATCATTGTCCTGTTCAAGACTATATATAGTGCTTAGTTGGTAGAAAGGCTCCAATCTAGTCAGCGCTATCCTTACAAAATTTCGCATATACCCAAATTTCAGACTTTAAGAGCGATATTCTTTACAGCGTTTGTGGTGATCTGTGAACATTTGTTAATCAGCCGCCAGTATGGTCAGGTTTACCACGATCCATGAAAGTGATCTCACCAATGCTCGAAATTCTTACTCAATGCAACGGCCTTTAACAAAAATGTAGAAAGATAGTTCTTGCAAAGAGTGTGAAATGAAAGATTGTGACCTTAGCATAACTTTCTCGTCGCCTCAGAACCAAAGGAAAGAGATCATCGTCTAGCTTGTACACATTATTGTACTGGTGATTTGTGCACGTTGCGGTTCGCATTTGACGTAATATTCTGGTAATTAGCTTCTGAAGGGTGAATCCGGGTTTTCCTTGCCATAATGGAGATACCAGACAACTTCTCTCTTACCGATGGAACAAGCGTAACCTTTGACAATTTGTCGGACAATGATACTCAATACAGACACGAACCAAAAATCAGGTTGACATTCCTCCTTTTATTGCTGGTGTCTGCATTGACTGTTTTTGCAAATACGCTTATCCTAGCAGCCTTCTACGTTGAGAAGAAACTATGGACTTACCCCAATTCCTATATCTTAAACATAACCATTGCAGACTTCGTCGTTGGTCTAGTCTGTATGCCTCTCCGCGCGACGGTAAATCTCTATGATGGTTGGGACTTTGGTCAGGTGCTTAGTATCTTGTTTTTAGGATTTCAGAACTCCATTCTCAGTGTATCTGTGTGCGGTGTAGTCGTCATTTGCATCGATCGTTACATAGCTACTTTCTATCCCATCAAACATTTCCAAGGGAAAAGTATCCGCAAAGCTACCATTGTGAACATCTTTACATGGATCCTATCGTTTGGAACATGGATCTTGATCACTTGTGTCTGGGATTTTATAGACCGAAGTGACGAACTGTCATATTCGGGCTTTTCAAGACCAAATTATTCTCTAACCAAAACGGCAAGCACATTCGTATTCATCCTGAGATTTGCGTTACCATTTTTCCTTATTACTGGGTTATACCTACGAATTTATTTCCGCGTGAAGGCTGTCTACAGAAGGCGTTTGGCCTCCAATTTGAAGATGGAACATTTGGAAGGACATAGAAGAATTACACATGGGCGGAAAAACAACAGACGTTCTAATATTCAAGAAAATGGCATGGATGCAATTGATAAACCTCTACAAGACAAATTTTACCGAACAGATACCATGTTCGTTAATACTAAAGAAGCAGTTACAATATCAAGCGTTTCATTGAGCATTACAAAACCATCTGAAAGGGCAAGGAAAACGATCGCCTTCGAAACAAGAAACCAGGTTCAGTAGAGACTCAATCAAAGAGCGAAACCGAAGACCAATCAGTGAAGGCAATTGAAAACAGGGTAGGAATATTCAGAAACACAATGTCTAAGAGATTTAAGAGAAAATCTACTACAGAGAGCCGAAAAGCAATGCGGACTTTAACCTCCATCACCCTTGCCTTCGTTGTGACCTGGTTGCCGATTGCTGGAGTGGTCATGGTCAATTCTATTTCTGCTGATTCCTTCAATGCTATCAAAGGTGACGTGTATAAACTAGAGGTAACTCGGTGGATTTCATACAGCAACAGCTTGGTCAACCCTTTGGCATATGCGATTGCCCAGCCCCTTATCCTAGACACCGTCGTGAAGATTCTATGTTGCAGAACATGCAGATCGATGTAATGAATAAGCTCACAAAGCGCCCCGGCTCCGATAATTTCATGAACCTCAACCACAACTTCTGCTGTATAGTTGTAGCTTAAAATAGGATGTCCATGATAGTGTTACGATGGAGTCGATGAATATTATGGAAGAGTTTGGGTTCAATATTAAGCCCTTTTATGAGTAATCATATATTTATTAAAATCAATTACAGTCTTAACTATCAATAGACTAACTAAATGAACAGCTAAAATCTTTATTTTCATATGTGAGATATTGGATAATATCTCCTTCGATTCTTACATTCAGTAATGTTGGCCTCTGACCTCTATTCAAGTGGGATTTGTTTATTTTAGCTAAAGTACTTATCGATAAAATGGAAGAGAAACTATACATCGTGTGCACTATTTTCTATTTTTCCTGTTCTGTGTTATATACGTAATCATTAATTGCATTATCATTTTTATCTACCATATTTATTCATGTTGTACTAAGCACGTAAACAAAACGAATGTCCATTTCTGTTAATGGATTACAAAGGAGAATGTAATTAAATAATGGTAATAGAAGCAGTGGTAGTAGCAGTAGTAGTAGTAGTAGCAGCAGCAGCATCAGTATCTTCAAGGCGCCTACAAAGTACTATTTTTTACCCAGGCTGTATCAAAGATTCTCCCAAGGACGCTGAAACATTGAAGGAATCACATCCTACCTGGTACCTATCTACTACACCTTATATATTACACACGTACCTTTCATTAATATGTCCAAAATATTAATAACGACTTCTCTTCGTTCATTATAAATATAATACCCAGTGTTGACAGGTCACAAGTGACAAAGGGTAACCCATTTCACTCTTACGCATTCTGCAGTGGCAATTTTCACATTCGTTGACTGGCATATATTTGTCAAAACGATGGAGGAGCCTTTCTTGGTTGTCAAGAATTATAATACCGCTGTTCGTGACCCGAGCTCTGTCTCGTACTCAAGAGTACTCATGGCGTGTCTGTATGTCTGACATGTCTGTACATATTTGTATGTGGATGTAAGAAAAGAAAATCAATTCATGTCATTCAAAAAAATATTTAAGAGGCTCTCATATCCTCTCGATAATGCTTTTAGACGACAGAGAGATGTTTGACGGAACAATGAGGATGTTGTATTTTAACAGCTGGAAAATGAGTGATCATGGCATACCTAGAAAAACTGGTTTCGTTTTATTTAAGAAAATGATGTGATGTAGAATGGATAACATTCTGAACGCGCTAATAGATTATAAGTCTTATTCAGGAAACAAGGTATTTGATACTGCACCGTTTCTTACAGTTGTTTAGTGGTGCTTGATATCTTGGATTACGAGCTCTTTCTAAAGTTGACTGATAATATTGTTATTATGTGTTATTACTGTATTATGGAGACACATGGCAACTTCACTTTAACAGACATGGCAGATGGAGTAGTGAACTTACGGTCCTCACAAATGCACTTATCCTGGCAGTCCTTCACAGGGGCGGATCCAGCCGGCGGCATGGGAGGGGGCCTAAAAAGGGGCCCACTTCGTGCGAAAATTTGAAAATCGTGCCGGTCGATTTTTCGCTCAGTGGGGTAGTGAGCAAAAAAAAAAAAAATTTGGGCACCCGAAAAAAAAGAAAGGTAATTTTTTCACCACCACCCCTTGGGCGCCAGAGGGGCCCAACTTCTTTTTTTTCAAAAAAGGGTGTTTTTAGCTGTTTTTTTTCTAGGGGAGGGGGCCCGGGCCCCCCCTGGATCCGCCACTGGTCCTTCACGTTGAGAAGAAACTGCGAACTTACTCCAATTGCTATATCTTGAACATCGCATCGCGGACTTCCTTGTAGGACTGATCGTCATGCCACTTCGCTCGACGATTTTTCTCTACGACTCATGGGCCTTCGGTCGGATACCAAACATTTTGTTTAAGGGATTTCAGAACTCTATACTGAGCGTATCTCTTTGTGGTGTAGCCGTCATTTGCATCGATCGTTACATTGCCACCTTCTACACAATCAAACATTTACAGAGAAAGAGTATCCGCAAGGCTACCACTGTAAATATTGGTACGTGGATCTTATCATTTGGCGCGTGGATGATGATATCTTCTGTTTGGGACTTTATAGAGCCGAACTACTCAAAATTAGATTCCTGCCTATGGAGACCGAACTTCTTTTTAGATGATGGTTCTGTCATATTGGTGTGCGTACTCAGATTACCCTTACCATTTGTCATTATGGCCGGCTTTTACGTTCATATTTACTTCCGGGTCAAAAATATCGGCCGGAAACACGTCCCTGCTGGTCAAGATGGTGATGATTATGATGATTTTAATGATAATTATGATGATGATAATTATCATTATTATGATTATGATTGATACGCTATTAATGATAGTGATTATGATGATAATGATGGTGATGATTACGATGTTGATTATGATGAGGATCTTGATGATGACAAAAATGATGATGATGATAATAAAGACGACAGACATATGAGGCGAGTGGCTTGTCCACCCCAACCCGATAGTCGAGCAACCATCTATCTTACATTTGTATATCTTGTATTGGATACTTTGAGGACGAAATAAAAAAATTACCCCATAAAAGTGGTATTTATTCTTCACATGCCTTGCTCGGTCGCAAATGTTTAGAAATATGTTGGATTCAGGGACCGAAATACCCGAAATACTTCATACTCGTGCAGTGAGGGAAACAACAACGCTATAACAAGATCAAGATGCCCAAATTTTCCATTCGTATATTTATAATTCACGACGAGACGTTTCTTCGATCAACATGCAATAGGAAAGGCTAGCATTCTTTTGGCAAAAACGTTGTCACAATGCCAGGCCTCTCTCCTTCCGCCACCCTATCGCGATGCCCCCCTCTCCCCTCACCTCCGATAGAGAAGCGCTTACCCCAACCCATCCTCAGCCAAGATATCCTTGATAAAAGAATGTGTCTTTTCGCTTTCTTTCCAACATTCTACCATTCTGTGTATGTTTGTGTTTTATGAGTAAGTTTTCTTCAATTTCTTTCCTTATCGCTTAACCCATGGCCTGGTGAACAGGGTGGTTCCTGTATTAAGTCCAAGATAATAACAAAAACTAGTTAAGTGATGATGATTCTGTCGAATAAATGATCTTAGAGTCTAGTACTGAAACATGGAAAGTGGAACCCATTTCCCCTTCAGTGTTATACGAATGTAGAGCCTACAGGGATACATTCTATGCTATTGAGATCAATCAAAAAGTCTCTTTCAAAACGCGATAATGCAGGCACATTCGCCTATTTGTGTAGCACAATTATCTAGCATTTATCACAAATTAAAGTGTTCAAGCAACTTGAAAAAGAAATCAATCACATAAAAAGGCTGCAAAATGGGCTCTTTTGAAGATGCACTCATGAAATCTTGTGGACCTATATACAAAAGTCATCAAAAGCGTTTTTCTCCGAAAGGTTCCGGCCCCTTTGAAGCAATCCTCCGCGATCCTATTATATGTCGATCTCTTCATCTTTTGGTAGAGGATAGTTCCTTAGTGTCGCAGTTACCTTTCAATTTGGCGTCATAGAAATGAATATGTATAACAAAGCGCACGCCGTGCACTTAGTCTTTGTTCAAGTTGCTTCCGATGCCGGGGTAAGTCCATCGATATAATAGTCATTATAATGTAAATTTACGTCAGACAAACATTCGTAGTCGGCGGGGGCTCGAGGGGGCTTTTGTTGTTATTGTAAAATTGAATGTGCTATGTGTTGGCCTAAGGATCATGATTTAAAAGCGATTTTCGTTCAAAGGGGTTGATGAGATATGTTCGTCTATTTCTTTCATTTTTTATCGTCTTTGCTATTCAGATTACGCTGTATAGGATTCGTTTGTTTTCCATATGCTTGCGTGTGTCATGTGTTTTATACAGTTTATACAGAATCGAAAAGGATTCATCTTTTGACGGGAAACCTTTTTTTGTTAGAGATTTTTTTTTTTATGGGGGGGGGTGTAACATTTAATAAGAATTAAATAAATCAATATTTCATAATGTTATCCTACCAAAATCAATCGAAATCTTTAAACAATCAAGCTTAAATTGATTAGCCATGGTTCACTATGTGCCCGAAAAGATCGTAATAAAATATTATTTGATGTAGCATAAAAGTATACCACTGAATTTCAATCTCTCTCTGTCTCAATTCTTCTCTGTCTGTCTTATTCTCTCACTCTGTCTTTCTCTCTCTCTCTCTCCCTCCCTCTCTTTCTCCTATTCCACCTTCTCTTCATTCCTCTCCCCATTCTCTATCTCCCTCCATCAGCTCCTTAAAATATCTTCTTTTACTGCACTCTAAACTATTACGTTTCAAAGGTAGGTATTTATTATTATACCGCAGATGAATTATGTGGTACTTTGGTAGTGATTTGTGAATGTATTATTATTAGTAGTAGTATTAGTAGTAGAAGTAGTAGTAGTAGTAGTAGTAGTAGTAGTAGTAGTGGTGGTAGTAGTAGTAGTAGTAGTAGTAGAAGTAGTGGTAGAATAAATAAAAAGCAGCAGTTGAACATTTAGACAATTCCTTTTTTTCATTGCAGAAAGTCATGCCATAAAATGCAAAAAAAATATATAATATATTATAACAATGTTTTTTTTTCTTCATAATCATATAAATCATTATCCATTGAAACTGTGGCCTCCCCCTGTGTACTCGTTATTCTACCGCTTTAAAAGTGACAGATCCAGACAGGGGTTGCAGTAGGGGCCACTTCTCATTCATAACTTATTTACACAAAAATACAAACTTTCCAAATGCAAGTGTTGTATATCTAAAAATAAGAATGGAATATGTTTAATCCGTACAGTTATTTTAAAGTATATACGTTTTCAATCCAAGCTTCTTGGTTGCAATAAATGAATAAATAAATAAATAAATGAATAAAATTGGATCTCTGTACTATGCCGAAAACGAAGTGAGTATTCCACCAATATTGAGAAATTTCTGAAAAGGGAAATGACGGTGTACATACCGATGACTTTCAAGAATCTTCACACAAAGGAACAATACTAATGCCTCAAAGGACTTTCTAAAGAATATAATTCACATGACCTGAGAACTTCGTCGCAGCAAAGCACAGTAATACGACAGGCCCACAATTATTTGGACATGGCTTGATTAGGACATGAGAGGTTTACAAACAAATATTCCATGCATGTAAACAAGTTTAAACACTAAGTTTAAATAAGGGTACACTGTGTAATTAAAACAGACTAAACAAGGAAGGTGGCACAATTGACTCATTTCAGCATTCTATTAGAGTTACTAAAAGAATATTCTCCAAACGCTACCTGTGGGAGTTTCAAGCTTTATATCGGTGGCGGGTAAAAGTGTTAGATGTAAAAATGTCAGACCGGTAAAAATGTCAGACTGGTAAAAATGTCGGTGGTAATAATGTCAGAGATAAAAAAATTCACATAACCTGACTGTTGTACTGATGAATCTGGAGAAGCTGTTTGAAATTGACATAGTTTGGGCCCTTTCGGGCCCTCCCCCTGGGTACTCATGCGGGTCACGTTTACCATTTGAACAACTTTGGATACCCTATCCCAAAGGATGATTGCTACCAAGTTTGGTTAAAATCTGACTATGCGTTTTCAAGAAGAAGATGAAAATCTGAAAGGTTTACGGACGACGGACGGGTACGGACGACAAAAGCTCACCTTGAGCTAACAAAATGATTATGGTAGTATATGGGTCAAAAATAGGGCAAAAAGGAGCAACAAAAGTGAAGATTTTGTTGTTGTTAATGCGTTAAAGATGTGATGTTATAGTGTTGTGTATCTTAGGGGAAGCAGGTACTATGGGGAGGGGGGTCAAACCAAATAATTTATGTACTTTTTCATAGCCTTTTAGGGGAAAGGTTTAATTACAACTTGAATGTAGCTTGCACTTCATTTGCATTCCTTACCGAATACCATCATTATAAAATGAATCAGTTTCCATATATTTTCTTTAATTTCTTTAATATTTATTGAACATTTCCTTCTTCTGAGGTGGCTTAATACACAAAGGGAAAATCACGTGCTTAATAAATAAATTAATTACTTAATTTGTTGAAAATTGTAACAGATTTCAAACTGTTATTTCCTTTTCAGCAAAATTATATTTGTTGATGGATATACCCAGGATATCAAACTTTTTCCCTTTTATGTATAATTAGAGAAAAAGAAGAGAATTGAAGGGCATGCGGTTATGATAGAGATGAGTTTCAGATTTAGCATTTCCTTTCCCTTTCTCTTCAATTCTTCCTCTATCTTTTGGCTTTTCCTCTTTCTCCTCCCTCCTTCCTCTTTTTCTCTTTCATTTTTCTGCCGACAGAAGTGCCGACCGAAATTTGGAGTGTGTGTCGGGGGTGAACCCCAACCCCTTCGCAAGCTTCAATCCAGCTTCTATAATAATGACATAATAGGCGCCCGTGCACGGACACGGTCACGCACTTTACTGTTCTTACCTGCTCATGTTCCAACTTGAACCAAGACTACATATTTTACTTTCGGGTGCTTATACATATTCATTACTATGACGTCAAATTGAAAGGTAACTGCGAGACTAAAAAACTATCCTCTACCTCATCTTTTAGAGCGTGGTATATATTCATAAACATTCGCTCTCTATGATTCAGTTTCTAGAACACCTGATACTTCAAGTTAATTTTAACAACAGTTTAGCTATCTTTCGTTTTTTACATACTGCACAGAAGTCAAAGTATCGAACTTCTTCACGTTATTATGGAGATTGATGGAAACCTCAGTTTTCGGGATGGAACATTGAATACTTCGGACAATTTGTCAGCAGGCATAGTGCATGACATTCAGGATCCCCAGTTCACTGCGGTGTTCTTTATCTTACTGCTTCTGTCTGGTCTAACTGTCTTCACAAACGCACTTATCCTGGCAGCCTTCTACGTTGAGAAATCACTACGAACTTACACAAACTGGTACATTGTAAACATCACCATTGCTGACCTCGTCGTGGGACTCGCCTGCATGCCGTTTCGTGCGACAGTTCATTACTACGACGGATGGCACTTCGGTGACGTGTCGAGTATTTTGTTTGTGGGACTTCAGAACTCCATTCTCAGTGTTTCTGTATGTGGTGTGGTAGTCATTTGCATGGATCGTTACATAGCCACGTTCTATCCCATTAAGCATTTCCAAAGAAGAAGCATCAACAAGGCAACATTGGTAAACATCTTGACATGGATCTTATCATTTTCAATATGGATGATGGTAACCTGTGCTTGGACGCTCATCAACTCAAATGACACCATATCAGATTCGGGGTTCTTAATACCAAAGTACACTCAAACTAAAGCGGCAAGCGTACTCGTGTTCGTCCTAAGATTTGTTTTACCATGTCTACTCATAACTGGGTTTTACTTGCGTATTTACTTCCGGGTGAAATCTGTCTATAGTAAGCGTATCGCTTCTCATTCTCATATGAAAAACGAACATTTGGAAGGAAATGGAAGAATTACACATGGGCGGAAAAACAATAGACGTTCTAATATTCAAGGAAATGATATGGATGCATTTGATGAAACTCCACAAGACAAATGTGATCGAATAGATACCATGTTCGTTAATACTAAAGAAGCAGTTGTAATATCAAGCGTTTCATTAAGCATTACGGCATCATCTGGAAGGGCAAAGGAAAACGATTGCCTTCGAAACAATAAACCAGGTTCAGTAGAGACTCAATCAAAGAGCGAAAGCGAAGACCAATCAGTGGAGGCAATTGAAAACAAGGTAGGAATAACCAGAAGAACCATGTCTAAGAGATTTAAGAGAAAATCTACTACAGAGAGCCGAAAAGCAATGCGGACTTTAACCTTCATCATCCTTGCGTTCGTTGTGACCTGGTTGCCGATTGCTGGATTGATCATGGTCTGTTCTATTTCTGCTGATTTCTACAATGCTTTCGGAGGTGATGTGTATCTACTAGAGGTAACTCGGTGGATTTCATACAGCAACAGCTTGGTCAACCCTTTGGCATATGCGATTGCCCAGCCCCTCATCCGAGACACTGTCGTGAAGATTCTATGTTGCAGAACATGCAGATCGATGTAATTAATAAGCTCACAAAGCGACCGCTCCGATAATTTCATGAACCTCAACCACAACTTATGCCGTGTAGCTATAACTTTAAATAGGATGATCATGATAGTGATACGATGGAGTCGATGAATATTATGAAAGAGTTCGCTTTAAATATTAAGCCCTTTTATTAGTAATATATATCGTTCAAAAAATAATAACCGTCTTGGATATATCAACTACCGTCTTAACTACCAATAGACTAAATAAATGATTTTTGTTTAACAAAGGATATAGACTTAGAAAGGAACTGGTCTGAAGAGAGAATATTAAAAATAAAAGAGCTCTTACATCTATGGAAACAGATAAATCCCACGCTTAAAGGGAAAATAACGATATTAAAAGCATTGATAATGGCGAAAATCATTTATACATCACAAGTTTTTTCTTGTCCTAAAGAGATAATTAAGGAGCTCGATAAGTTATTTTTTGATTTCATATGGAAGGGGAGACCTGCAAAGGTTAACAGGTAAATGCATTAAATAGTATTCAAGAAGGTGGTTTAGATGTACAAAGAAAGGTTGCATCGTTAATTATAAATTGGTTTTGTAAATATTTAAGCGATGAGTTAAATGCAGGTTGCAAATGTATGTTTGAGTATTGGTTTGAACAACTTGGTGGTATAAAGGTTATAATGAATTGTAAATATAATATTAAAAACGCAAGTTTTCTGGAAAACAAGATGGCTCATTTCTACTATAAATTAATTATGACCTTTTTCTTGTTTAAAAGCTACTACTACTCAAGAAAGGTTCGATCAGGTACTTTTATAGCTATCGTAGAGAAATGAATTTGCTGAATAAAAATGTAATGTATGAAGGGAAAATGCTTTTTTATAGGAATTGGATAAATTCTGATATTTTGTTTGTTAGGGATTTAATGGATGGTAAAGGTTTTCTACCAGTTGGTGAGTTAGGTGCGAAAATATTATTTAAGGATGAAAGGTGGTATAGTCAATATGCACGTATTAGAAGAGCGATTCAATCACTTGTGAATATGTTAGTACTGGCAGATGCGAATGTAGAACATAGAGAGTATATGAGATTTAGATCCACAAGTACAGCTTTTTTTATATAGATCTAATGATTTTAATTTGGTTGATGAAATTATTTCAGTAAGACAGTTGACAGTTGACAGTAAGACAGTTGACAGTTAAAAGAATATACCATGAGTTGATTAAAACATAAATCGAAGAATCTAGAGCGGAGGAATTTTGGAGTAATGCTTCAGGAATTGAATCTATACCTGCATGGTCAGATGTTTGAATATTTAAGTTAAAAGGTATAAAAGACAGTTTACTGATCAATTTCAATTTCAAATTCATGTACAATATTTTGGCAATACCAAATAATTTGGAAATAAAATGGAAAGTAAATGGCACTGAGCAATGTTATTATTGTAATCATCCAGGTATTTGCATGCATATGTTCTTTTCTTGTAACGAAGTCGTGAAGTTTTGGAAAGAAATTGAAAAGAATATAAGGAAATATTTTATGTCTCATTTTAATTTCAAACCATGTCATTTATTGTTTGGTATTGAATTTAATTCAAAGAAGAAAAAGATGTTGATATTATTTTGAATTAAGCTCTTTTTACTATTTACAAAAGCTTTGTCGGAAAAGAATTTTTAAAAAAGAACAAAACAGAGACTATTTCATATTCTGTTTTACCTCTTAAATTATCGTTTACAGATAGAAGAAAATATTTAAAAAACATGTAGAAAACCTTGTATATCCCTCCAGAAATGGAGGTAAATGCTGAAAATGTGTATATAGTATCATGAGGAAATAAAGAAGACCAAAATGGTTATTTTACACACACACAAACAAAAAATCACATGTGAAACAATTGTATTATATTGACTGGGCTTGAGGGGTACATTATAAATATTGACCAAGCTAAGATCATATTGCCCTGAGTCGCAAACGAGGGCAATATGGTCTTAGCGCGGTCCTGTCAATATAATTATTGTTACCTATACAAGGCAATTTTTTACAAATGATATACAACTTTGGTATTAACCAAATATCAACAGATCTCGTATTGCATTACATGCATAAAATATATCATACTAGGTCGAATATTTATATTCGATCCAACTTCGATCTTGTTACTGACTTACATGATAATAATACAAGAAATAGCAGATTCAACTTTAACTTACCAGAAAGAGTAGGTAGTATTGGAAATTCGTTTTATTACAATGCCATAAAACATTGGAATTCCCTTCCTAATGATATATAAGAAATATAAAACTTTGCTCATTTTAAGAGGAAATTAAAGGAATACCTAACACTTGATAGTCAGAGGAAAGAAGCGAATGACATGTTATATGATTGAAATAGCCTGAATACAGATTATATGTTTTTTTATATTTTTCTTCTGCCGGTTCATACTTTTTAATTTTGTATATACTTGTGTTTTTTGCGTAATAGAAATTCAACATATTCATCATTATTTTCCTCGCCTTCCTCCTCCTCCTCTTTTTCTTCTTATACTTATTATCATTTATATCATCAGTTTAAAGTTGATTTGATTTGAGTTATTTATTTCTGTTTGATTTTCTTTTTCTTTTACAGTTTTACAAATATATAACAATCAAATTATTGAACATTTTATACATGACAAAAGAGTATATGTAAAACAAAGTAAGGTTGGCTATAACTAATCGAAAACATCAAACAGGAGGGTTGACAAAGAAAGCAAAGCTTGATAGCATGACTACCCTCAATGTATACATATTAATACAAATATGGAGAAGAAGAAAAATTGAAAAAAGAGGGGGAAAAAAGGGGGAAAAGATGGAGGGGGGTACATCAAGATTCACAGATTTATGTGGTAGATGGATTTCAATTTGATATATATATATATATATATATGAGGATTAAGAAAAAGAAGATGCACATTTAAATATTGGGTAGCCAACTTGGGATATATTATAGAATGAGAAGACTCGTGAGGTTTCTGGACAGTAAGAAAAAGAATGTGAGATCAGCGAGCTGGTATGTGAAGACTGTAAACCTCAGAGCCTTGAAATGTTTGTATACAAAACAATGTTTAGTCATTATCCCAAGTTGGCCACTCTTTATTCATACGTTTATTCATACCAGGTCATGGAAGGTTATAATCAACGTTTCAATGAATGGAAGCGAAAAAGTAAGAGTACTGAAAATTATCGAGTTTTGTAACGACAGGTGTACCAAGAGAAATTATGAAGAATGAAGGAAAGCAAATTTTGATGGTGGATTTAAAGATAATGAGCAATAAGAAACGTTTTCACCGCTCTTTTAAAAGATAGCATTGTATTCATCTTTTTTTATTTCAGGGGGTAGTGCATTCCAGGTATCAGGGCCAGAATGTCTAATTGAGTTTTGAGCTAAGGCGGTTTTGGCGTTAAATAGGTGATAGTCATTAGAGTGCCTGGTTGGGTAGGAATGAAAATTATAATTATGTTGGAATAATATTACTAGTGATGGGGGAAGAATGCCGGATTTGAGCCGAAACATGAATAGAGATTTTTGCATGTAGTGGATCTCACTTATTTTTAGAGTTTTTAATGTGGCAAATAAAAGGTCAGTGTGGTCGCGATAACCTGCATCGGTACAAACTCAAATGGCTTTTTTTGTAACATTAATATACGATTAGTATTGCACTTATGAGTAGCCCATATGATATTGCAATAAGAAATATAGGGTAAAACCAGTGTATTATATAGCATACTAAGCACATGTGTTGGCAAAAAATATTTTAGCTGAAATAGTATACCAATATTGCGAGAAATAGGGGTAGAGGTATAGTTCACATGGTCATTCCAGTTGTTATTATTATCATCATCATTATATTTAATAATTTTTTTTCTTTCTTATTCGTCTGTAAATATTACTATTTTAACATATTTAATTTGTACATGTATGTCGGGGAACCCACTGGACATAAGCTCTCGAGCTTTTGTGGGTTATCCTGTTCAAGCTGACTTAATTTTGATCTGTTATTCTTGTATATTGTTGTATGTTGGAAGCTTGTCGAATAAAAATCAATCAATCAATCAATCATGATTTTTCCTCACCATGTATACATGAATTTCCCTTACTCTTGTCCAAAGATGAAAATGTATGGAAATGTAATTGTGACGTAAATTCTTACCGCGCGTTCACTTTAACGCCAACACAATGACGATGACACTGACAATTTATTCTCATGTCACCCACATTGGGGTATTGGAGAAGTTTACAAACAGTTTGAATTCGTCTATTTAACACTGTAAAATATACAATTCAAATCGAATAATGTTAATCAATGAAAAAATAACACTATCGACAGTAGTGAGAAAATTATATTGATAACAATAATAACAATAATTAATAATAATAATAATAATAATAATAATAATAGTAATAATAATAACAATATTAATAATGATAATAATTAAAAAACAAAACGATGATAATAATTACAACGATAATTAATGACAAAAATTAATGGAAACAATTGAAAAGGAAAGTTACTGGCACCAGCAGATAGATATTTGAATTGATGAATTACTGAAAATATTCTTGATATCAATTTAATAATTTGATATAAGACAAAAAAGAGAAACATAAATTTGATATTGAACTGATAACATGTTTTGTGCACATACTTAAATAAATTAATGAAAACGAAGCATTATTTTTCGACTGAATTTTAATAAGTGTAAACGTGTTTGTACATTATTGGAGTGAAAAAGCTGATCCGTTTTCAGTGTATTTGGTCTTTTAATAAAATATTTATCGATGAACAATTTTTTGTCTGAACGAAAGGCAGGGCATACAAACAAATAATGAAACTCATCTCCAAGCGATTACAAATTTCAGAGCGTACATAGCCTCATTTCCCTGGGAGTATTTGAATATCTACCAGCTACAATCGGCAGGTAATGATTGCCACACCGAAAACGACTTAAAATTGTCCGAGCTTTTTTAATGAGATCGATTAAGTATCTTTCTAAACATAAAGAATGTTTGAAGATTCGATAGTTAACACAATGCGAATTTTCGTACATACAAGCAGACCAATACTGAGCATGAGAATCTTTTGAAATCGACGTTCCACAGTTTGTTTGACCCACTCACAGCTAGTATTTTAACAAATTTCCCATAAATTAGACATCCCCATATTGTCCAGAGTCAGCTTGATAGTCAGCCAGATAGATATTCTGCTCAAAGAGTAATTTTAAGATAATATACACCTTACCAGAAAATTTATCTTATCCACTATTTACAATCCTACACCAGAAGTTTATCATTCTGCTTTCGATATATTTCTCAATTTTAAGCCTCCCCAATTCACCAAGTACCATTTTGCAGTTGTTTTGCCCACAGAAAGGGCTTGCTTACAAAATTTCATGTGGAAAATTTCAAGATCATGTAGCACTTCAAATCCCTATATCTCACTTCCATAGAGCAGAATAGGCAACACAAGTTGATCAAATAATTCCAAGAGGATATCAATAGGTAAGTGAAGTTGGTTAGTTTTAGAGAATAGACTATACATTGCTCGTCTAGCATGATTGATTTGCTTAATTTGTGCTTTACAAAATTTGTTGTTGTAGTTAAAATTAATTCCAAGAAAGACGTAATCATCAACAACTTCTACAATATCATCATCAAATTTGAATATAGGAATTTTGCGAATTTTACCACGAGAAAATACAACAACTTTGGTTTTAGCTGTGTTGACTTGAAGAAACCATTTTTTACAGTAATCAGATACCGCATCAAGAGCAAGTTGAAGATCACTTTCAGCTTGTGCAAGAACTATTGTATCGTCTGCATACAGTAATGTAAAAAGCCTGAGATATGCATCTATACCATTTTGATACGCAGCTGCTTCAGTTTTGTCAGGAAGAATATTTATTCCTCCAAACTGTACCAGAAATTACACATGACTTAGCCTGAGCATACATATACTTAATTACATTGAAAAAGTTATCATCAACATTATTCTTAAGTAATTTATTCCAAAGAGAACTCCTGTCAACCAAATCAAATGCCTTCTTGTAGTCAATAAATGCACAATAAACCCTCTCTTTTGAAGAGAGATATAAATCGATCACAAACAAAAATATGATCAAGCGTTGAATGACCATTTCGAAAACCAGCCTGTTCTTTACCAAGCAATGCATTATCTTCGAGATAAGACGTAAGTCGCTCATTCAAGACTGCTGTAAACAGCTTGCCAAGACAACTAAGCAATGTTATTCCTGTATAGTTGTTGGGATCATTACGATTTCCTTTCTTCTTATAAAGAGGGTGAATTAACCCTATTGTCCATTCAGATGGTACAATTCCACTTTTAAATACTATGTCAAATAACCGAACGATTACTGATAAAACAGTATTTGTGCTACACTTCAAAAATTCATTTAGAACTAAATCATCGCCATGTGCCTTACCATTTTTCAGCCTATTTATTTGAGAACGATTGATACATTGATTGCTCGAATGAATTTGGTCAGGTTCAAATATATCTGCATTGTCTCTATGATTTTGGCTGATTGGCTCAGACTACGAAATTGTTGTTCAAGAGAATGAATTTCAATTGGGGTTTTTTCATTACTTAAACCGTTAGCTGAATTAATAATTTTCCAATATGCTTGAGGCTGATTGATTTTAAGATTTCTTAATTCACTGTGGATTTTTATATCAAAGTTGTTTTGAGGTGAACGAATAGCTTTTTTCATACATTTTCCTAACTTTGGTATATTCCTTTTCAATACTAGATTTTTAAAATGAAAATACTGAGCCCTTAACCGAGCACAATTTGCATCAAACCATGGTTTCCCATTTCGACCAGGTTTACAAGGTTAATGATTTCCATAGGTTTTTACCATTCCACTTTTTTTGGCCGCCGTAAGGTAAATATTTTGTAATAAACAAGCTACACTATCGATTGATTCCCGATCAACCTGAATGTCGTGACCCTCCAAACGATCGACAGCATAATGTATATTTTCAACTAGACTTTGATCGATGTTATCAATAAAATCTTTAGCAGAATTTACACTCCATTTGACTTTCGTTGTCGATCCCGAATCTTTTTTTTTCTCAATTTTTCTTCACTTTTACGTTTTTCGTATCTGCTTTCGATATTCAATCTTAATACAAAGGGATTGTGTTTATCAGACATGAAAGGATCAAATACATCAACCGCAAAATTATTGAGAACATGAAATAATTCGAGCGATGCGGCACAATAATCGATGGTACTTGTGTTAGCACATGTAAAATTACCTTGTTTATCCACGCATACACGACCATTTGCAATAATTAGTTTAAAATATCTACAAAGTTCAAGAAATCTTTTGCCGTGGTTATCCATAAACAGCGTCGCTGTTACATCTTCTCAAAGTTATGTTAGAAGTCTGAAAATCCACAGTATCGATATAATCGTTAACAGAATCATTCACATACTGACTGTTGGCGCAATCCTCAATTATAGAATAACAGGAGATTTCATTTTCATTACCTGTTCTTGCATTAAAATCTCCTAAAAGACAAAAGGGCATATTATGTACACTTCTGTTTGGGAATTTATAGAACCTAACAACTCAAAATTAGATTCCGGCCTATGGAGACCGAACTTCTCTTTGGATGATGGTGCTGTCATATTGGTGTCCGTACTTAGATTACCCTTGCCATTCGTCATTATAGCCTGCTTTTACGTTCGTATTTACTTTCGGGTCAAAAATATCGGCCGGAAACACGTCCCTGCTGGTCTAAAGAAATTGCCGTGCCGTAGACATTGTGGACGTCCTGTTTGTCAAAGTCAGGATGGGGCTTCAAGAGATGTAATGACTTCAGGTAGAACCGAAGAAGAAAATGTTCTGTTTGATCAGTATAAAGAAAGCACAACTCTACCAAGTATTTCTTTCAAAATTATAAGTCACGATGAACAAAACGGAAAAGAAAGAGGCACTGACAAAGGGCGCAAATGGTTTCTTAAAGATCGTAATTGTCAAGATGGCCGTAATCTGCCATTACCAAACAGGATGACCCGAAATTACCACGGTAGACGAGGTGGTTCTTCAAAAGAAAGTCAGAAAGCACTGCGGACCTTGACTTTTATTATTCTCGCCTTTGTATTCACGTGGTTACCCAACATTGTGAACCTTATTAAGAATATCAGTTCTGTTGATCGTAACAACGTCATCAATATTAATGATGAATACCGTGAGATAGCTCGCTGGTTATCATACAGTAACAGCTTGATTAATCCCATGGCATATGCCATGGCCCAACCTCTCATTCGGCAGACCATCCTGAAGATTCTTCGGTGCCGGAAATGAGCATGAATCAGTGCAGTAATATGTATCGAACTTATGGGCCCGAATTCACAAAGGAGGTTTGTAGACAAACCTAGGTTTATGTGCGTCATATGACGCGTTTTGACGCGTTTCAGACCAAGGTTTGTCTAAACCTTGGTCTAAAATGCATCGAAACGCGTCATTATGACGCACATAAACCTAGGTTTGTCGACAAACCTCATTTGTGAATTCCGGCCACGATGTACGCTCTAAAGTTCGCATAATTATGTTCTACAGTTGTCACATTTATAATAAGGCATACTTACTTGACCCTCATAGAAAGAAACTGATGCACATGCGATCCAACTCATTTACAAATATATAACGTGATATTGTTAATGAGCAATGATGTAACATCAGTTTTTCTTTCGGACAAAATTCGTTTGAATTATTTATGATGAAGTGAAGCAAAACTCTTTTTACCCACAGTCCATGTTTAATTTGGTTAAAAGTAATCAAATCTTTTTTTTAAATGGTAAGCCTTTGGTACAACATGGTCATAGGGTAAGACCTAATGAAAATGAAAAACATAGATTAATTTCATAAAATCATCTATCAAATAGCTACTATATTTAGATAATGATATTGAAAAGCATGTTTCATCGATCGTTTTGACGGTTATCATTATTGTCATTATTATTATTACTAAGATTATTATTAATAATACAATGGGAATTGGGTGTATGAGGGTGTTGTGTGTTTGTTTTACTATATGCATGTATGCATGTGGGTTGGAAATGACGGGAAATTTTTTGTTTTGTGTGTGTTTCTGTAATTCTTCAGGGGTAATACTTATTTTTTTATCTACAAAGGATAGTTTGATTTTTACATTGTATTAAAAAAATACTAAGTATGTATATTTTGAATATTGTTGTTGTGTATACTGTTTTGGATGAAACATTAAATGTAGCAATTTAGTTCTGATTTATAACTGATTTAACTTCGAAAGATGTACTACTTCTGTTTGGAAAAATAAAATATTTCATGAAACAAAATAAACTTGGGTTTCCTTTTTTTCAGGGACACCCTGTACAATACATGTATATGCCCTACAGTTATAGGTCGAAAGAAGAGACAAAGGGAGACTTGTTGCATCACAAGACGAGGATAGGAGTGAACAGGGGGAAATGGAGAAAAAGGAAATATGTAGGGGGAAATATTGGCAGAGATAGAGAAGAAGACTGGGAAAAAGAGGAAAGAAATATATAGGAAAAGGTTACATGAAGTCATTAACGACCTACCGCATACATTTTCACAAGACATGAACAACAAGAAGTCATGCAGCTGACTATCAGGGATAAAAATATATTATACACCTCTACCAAAAATGATGAAGAGAAGTTTTATAATTAAATCGAACAGTTTTTATTAGGTAACGAATTTCTGAAGTACCTTACGTTCTTGTCAAGGGTTTACATATACGCATAAACACACATACGCACACATCACACACTCAAACGCGCCCGCACCCACGCACATCCCCCAAACAATATATATATATATATATATATATATATATATATATATATGTATATATATATATATATATTATATTCCACATAGTAAGATTTGCTTATTACAATCAGTCATTGGTACCAATAGAATGTAAAGCCATCAAGAATAAGCACACTAATTATGATTTCTCAAAAGATGTTACAAAGTATGTTTGATGGTTTGACAATCAAATGAGTTCCAAAACCTGGGTCCAGTACATATTTATTACTAGCGGGTTAGGAGTAAATAATATTGTGTACTTGTATTGGGTAAGTGCAAACCTGTCTTAAGTACCCTGTTTTACTACCCCAATCAAAGTGAAAAGAACTCTTTCAAGGATCTCGGATTAATTGTATAGGTGTCAGGTAACGCGGTAAAATCAAAAGAAACGAAGGCGAGTTGCAAACAAATGATAATATTAAGTGGTTCCATAGCTCCTCTTACAAATAGTTCAGGCTGAAAAAGTCCTAGCCGCCAGCGCCATCTGGTTTAATTACTTGTAAGTATAAAGTTCAACGAGTGAGTAACAGTGAAACCAGATAACGTAGACCTGGGAAAATGTTCAAATGTTTGATTACAATAATTATACGACTGATCAGCGCATCATGTAGATGATCTTGATGGTCAACGATGGTGATGATTATGGTGATGATAATGATGATTGTATGTTGATTTTTGTTATGATGATGATTATTACGATAGTGATGATGGCGATTATGATGATTATTGTGATGATAATGATGATCTTGATGATGATAATGTTGATAATGGTAATGATTACGATGTTGATTATGATGATGATGATGATGATGATGATCTTGATAATGAGGAAAATGATGATAATGGTGATGATAATAATGATGATGACAGACATAATTATGACGCGGGTGACTTGTCCATCCCCACATGATAGTCGAGCAATCATCTAATATACATTTATTATTATGTTGCATACTATAGAATACTTTGATGACGAAATAACTTTTACCCAATAAAAGTGTTATTTATTCCTCATATGCTTTGTTCGGTCGCTAAAGTTAAGAAATATGTAGGTCTCAGGGACCGAAATGCCCTGAATATCTTCATACTCGTCCAGTGAGGGGAAGAAAATCCTTTTATTCGGCATCAAAATGCCCGAATTTTCCATTATTATATCTGTAATGCATTTCATTCCAATTTCATTTAATTTTTTTAAATATAAATTTCACAACGAGTTTTTCCTTCGATCAACATGCAATAGGCTGACATAATTTTGGCAAAACGTTGTCACAATGGGCCTACCTCCTTCCATCACCCTATAGCGATTCCTGCCCCCCCCCCCCCCCGCTCCCACAGAGAAGCTCTAACCTCACCCCATACGCAGGGAAGATATCCTTGCTTTCTCACAGCCTCAAATTTATTCTGATCCATAATTTTGTTTTGTACCACGCGAATGTAAGCTAACAATTGGTATATCGACACGACCGCCTGTCAGTGCACGACTGATATTATATACCAATAAAAAAGACCTTGTCAGTTTGTGGATAAACATGATAAAGGTGTATGATTGTCATGAGACGCAGTAACATACGAACATTTTCCCATTCCTGCAGCGGATATTTGCACTGTATTATTGCTGATATACGCCTGTAGTCTTCGATCCCGTCATCGACAAATCCCGTCAAATTAGAAAATGCCATTTACCAGATTATCTAATTGGCCTCATCGATCTAAAACACTCTAAGCCCTCAAAACATATGAGTTTGTCCTCCATCGAGATAGTGCCCGGTGCTTGGGGGGACTGGGAACAGGGTGTTTCTTGTATTAAGTCCCAGATTTGGCGATGAGTCGAATAACTGATCTCAGAAACTCGTATATTACTGAAACATGGAAAGTGTAACTCATTTCCCCTTAATCGTTATACGAATATAGAGCACATAGGGATAAATTCTATGCTGTTGAGATCAATCAAAAAGTCTGTTACGACATTGCAGTGCACACCCACCTATTTGTGTAGCACAATTAACAGCTAGCGTTTATCACAAATTATAGTGTTCAAGCAACTCGAAGAAAGGGAGGAAAAACAAAAAAAAAGGCTGCACAAGTGGCTCTGTTGAAGATGCATTTTTATGAAATCTTGTGCACCTATATACAGAAATCATCAGAAGCGTTTTTTTCTCCGAAAGGTTCAGGCCTCTTTGAAGCAATCCTATGGTAAATATTGTGTGAATACTGCTGTAACTGGTGAGTAATCTTTTCGATTCTAATTCTTCGCGCTTGATAATTCCCACATTTCCCCCGTCAGTTATGATTGGCCTTTGCATCACCCGCCTCCCAAACCAACCCTATATAGGAGTAGCTGAACACAGTGGCGGATCCAGGGGCCGGGGCCAGGCCTCCTTGAAAAAACCAGATAAAAACACCCTTTTTGAAAAAAAAGAAGTTGGGCCCCTTCCCTGGCGCCCAAGGGGGGGTGGCGGTGGAAAAAAATATAACCCTTCCCGTAGGGAAAATTTTTTTTTCGGATGCCAAAATTTTTTGTTTTTTTGCTCACTACCCCACTGAGCGAAAAATCGACCGGCACGATTTTCAAATTTTCGCACGAAGTGGGCCCCTTTTTAGGCCCCCTCCCTTGCCGCCGGCTGGATCCGCCCCTGGCTGAACATCCATGAAAAACAAGGCGTCAACCGCCAATGTCATACATTACCAATTAGCAAAGGTACTCACCCATCTGTCAAATGATATTAGAGGTTTTTACATGACATTGATGTATGGAGCCAACATATCGTTTTAATGAAAATGCACTTTGTAAAAAAACGTATGTATAGATAAGCGAAATATCTCATGTAATGTTTACTGATTTGGTCCATGAAAATCAAAAGTTGATAATAAATCTTTTCAGGGCTTATATCCCATTAAATCCCTGCTGTACGTGCTAGCCTTTCGTAATACCATGAATACATTTAGCTGTTGATATTGGAAGTTCCCTTTATGGAAGTGCATTGGATTAAAAAGCTAAGTCAAAGGCATTTTTTAAAGACCAAGCAAGCACCGTCAGTGTCTGAATGTGAGGTTCATTTAATGCATTTGGAATCGTAGCATTGTGAAAACGCTTTCACTCCGCGATCCTATTAAATGTTGATCGCTTCATCTTTAAAGCGTGTGGTATATTCATATATAGAGTATAGAATATTCGTTTTCTACAGTTTAAGTTAATTTTTACAACAACTTTATACTGCACAGAAGTTTAAGTATCGAACATCTTCACGTTATTATGGAGATTGATGGAAACTTTTCCAGATGGAACAGTGAATACTTCTGACAATTTGTTGGGAAGTATGGTGTATGACATTCAGAATCCCCAGTTCCCTGTGGTGTTCTTTATCTCACTGCTTCTGTCTGGTCTAACTGTCTTCACAAACGCACTTATCCTGGCAGCCTTCTACGTTGAGAAGTCACTACGAACTTACACAAACTGGTACATTTTAAACATCACCATTGCTGACCTCGTCGTGGGACTCGCTTGCATGCCGTTTCGCGCGACGGTTTATCTCTACAACGGATGGCACTTCGGTAAAGTGTCGAGTATCTTGTTTGTGGGATTTCAGAACTCCATTCTCAGTGTTTCTGTATGTGGTGTGGTAGTCATTTGTATGGATCGTTACATAGCCACGTTCTATCCCATTAAACATTTCCAAAGAAGAAGCATCAACAAGGCAACATTGGTAAACATCTTGACATGGATCTTATCATTTGGAATCTGGATGGTGGTAACCTGTGCTTGGACGCTCATCAACTCAAATGACACCGTATCAGTTTCGGGGTTCTTAACACCAAAGTACACTCAAACTAAAGCGGCAAGTGTACTTGTGTTCGTCCTAAGATTTGTTTTACCATTTCCAATCATAACTGGGTTTTACTTGCGCATTTACTTCCAGGTGAAATCTGTCTATAGTAAACGTATCGCTTTTCATTTGAAGAAAGAACATTTGGAAGGAAATGGAAGAATTACACATGGGCGGAAAAACAATAAACGTTCTAATATTCAAGGAAATGATATGGATGCATTTGATGAACCTCGACAAGTCAAATGTGACCGAACAGATACCATGTTTGTTAATACTGAAGAAGCAATTGCAATATGAAGCGTTTCATTAAGCGCTATAAAATCATCTGAAAGGGCAAAGGAAAACGATCGCCTTCGAACCGATAATCCATGTTCAGTAGAGACTCAATCAAAGAGCGAAAGCGAAGACCACTCAGTGGAGGTAATTGAAAACAGGGTAGGAATATTCAGAAATACCATGTCTAAGAGATTTAAGAGAAAATCTACTACAGAGAGCCGAAAAGAAATGCGGACCTTAACCTTCATCACCCTTGCCTTCGTTGTGACCTGGTTGCCGAATGCTGGAGTGGTCATGGTCTATTCTATTTCTGCTGATATATACAATGCCATCAGCGGTGACGTGAATCTACGAGAGGTAACCCGTTGGATTTCATACAGCAACAGCTTGGTCAACCCTTTGGCATATGCGATTGCCCAGCCCCTCATCCGTGACACCGTCGTGAAGATTCTATGTTGCAGAACATGCAGATCGCCGGCGCCGATAATTTTATGAACCTCAACCACAACTTCTGATGTATAGTTATAACTTAAAATAGGATGACCATGATAGTGTTACGATGGAGTCGATGAATATTATGGAAGAGTTCGCGTTCAATATTAAGCCCCTTTTTTATAAGTAATATATTCTTTCAAATAATAACCGTCTTGAATATATCAATTACCGTCTAAACTATCAATAGACTAAATAAATGAAAAGCTAAGATCTTCATATTCATATGTGAGACATTGGATAATTATCTCCTTCGATTCTTCCGTTCAGTAATGTTGACCTATGACCTCTATTCAAGTGAGGTTTGTTTATTTTAGCTAAAGTACTTATCGATAAAGCGCCATAGAAACTATACATCGTGTGCTCCATTTTCTATTTTCCTGTTCTGTGTTATATACGTAAACATTAATTGAATTATCATTTTTATCTATCATATTTATTCATTTTGTACTAAGCATTTACAAAAAAACTTGATCTATTGATAACAAAGTACAATTTATGATAAATAGATAATAGAATAATAGTAATATTATTATTAGTAGAAGTAATAGTGGTAGTAGTAGTAGTAGCAGCAGCAGTAGTAGTAGTGGTAGTAGTAGTAATCCCATGGTATCTTCAAGGTTCCAAAGTACTTTGTTGTTTTTATCCAGGCTGTACCAAAGTTTCCCTAAGAACGACAAACATTGAAGGAATCACTTTCTACCTGGTACCTATCTAACACACGTACATTTTCAATAATATGTCCAAAACATTAATAACGACATTTCTTCCTTTCCTGGAAACACATCTAGGGATGTGGGGAACTAGAAAATTATCTGCATAGGTTAGGATTGGGAAAATATATATAGTTCTTCTTTTGTAGAAAGGCTCCAAATCTAGTCAGCGCTATCCAGTACTAGAGTTCCTTTACAAAATTTCGCATGTACCCAAATTTGAGACTTTAACAGCGATATCCTTTTGAGCGTTTGTGGTGATCTGTGAATATTGGTTAATCAGCCATCAGCATGGTCAGGTTTACCACGATCCGTGAAAGTGATCTCAATCAGGCACAAAATTCTTACTCAGTGCAACGGCCTTTAAAAAACTAGATGGAGAAAGATAGATCTTGCAAAGAGTGTGAAATTAAAGATAGTGACCTTATCATAACTCTTCTCGTCGCCCGAGACCCAAAGGAAAGAGACCGTCGTCCTTGTACGCATTATTGTACTGGTGATTTTTATATGTCGGCGCATTTCGCATTTGCCGTAATATTCTGGTAATTAGCTTCTGAAGTATAACTCCATGTTTTACTTGCCATAATGGAGATACCACACAACTTCTCTTAATATCGATGGAACATGCGAAACATCGAATTCGGACAATTTGTCGGACTATGCTACTCAATACAGACACGAACCAAAAATAAGTACGAAATTTCTCCTTTTATTACTGGTGTCTGCTTTGACTGTCTTTACAAATGCGCTTATCCTAGCAGCCTTCTACGTTGAGAAGAAAGTACGGAATTACCCCAATTCCTATATCCTGAACATAACCATTGCAGACTTCATCGTTGGTCTAGTCTGTATGCCACTCCGCGCAACGGTAAATCTCTATGATGGTTGGAACTTTGGTCAGGTGCTTAGTATCTCGTTTATAAGATTTCGGAACTCTATTCTCAGTCTATCTGTGAAGACCGAATTATTCTCTAACCAAAACGGCAACCACATTCGTATTCATCTTGAGATTTGCTTTACCATTTCGCCTCAATACTGGGTTATACCTACGAATTTGTTTTCCGAGTGAAGTCTGTCTACAGAAGGCTTTTGGCCTCCACTTTGAAGAAAGAGTAATTGACGAGCAAGGGAAAAATAGAACCCAACGGCCTAAATATTTACAATTCTGCATGTAAAAGAAATGATGAGGATGCACTATGCCAATGCAAATCCATTCCAAACTGTGTTAATACGTTTGGTGCTATTAGAGAAACAGAACTTGTTGAATCAAATATTTTATTGCACGTATGGAAATACTCTACTTCACCAACCAGTAAGTTCAAGAGAGACGTTTCTTGTTTGTAGTAAAGGAGGGTCAGTACAAAATCATCACAGAAAGAATAACGAAGACCTTGATTTATAAATAAATGAAAGTCAATCAACATCTAGATACAAAGTCTCCAAGAAACCCCAGAAGGAATCAACACAGGAAGGTCGAAAAGCAATGAAGACTTTAACTTTCGTAATCCTCGCTTTCGTAGTTACCTGGTTGCCAAATGCTATTGACGTCACGATATATTCTATGTCTTCTTACCTCTATGGCGTCATCAAAAGTATTGTGAATTTGCAATAAATAGGTCTCTGGAGATCATACAGCAACAACTTGATCAACCCATTGGCTAATGCCATGGCTCAACCTCTCATTCGAGACACCGTTGAAAAGATTCCGTGTTGCAGAAAATGTAAATTATTCGAATAGGAGTCAGTAAATAAAGAAGGAATGAACAGAAACGGATTCTTTATTTACGGTAATATCTTTAATTTATTTTGTGGTAGTGTAATCAAACATACAAAACAATACCATAGGCGTATCCATATGGGCGAAAGTCGCCCTTTTTTTTTTTTTTTTTTTTTTTTTCAATTCAATTCAATTCTCATTTATTTCATTCTCGGTTAAAAATTACATTGATACAAAAGATACAAAATAATTCATAAACATATTTAGAAAATGAAAACCCACCTCGATTTAAATATATTCTTCTGCTGTTTTTGTTGTTGTCGTCGTCGTTTGCAGTTGGTATGGGGGTGGAGCATGTTTAGCAAACAGTAGGGAAAAACCCAGCTCCCCCACCCCCAACATTAGCACCGCCCCTGGAACATTTATTCGCCTTTGAACCTCTTACGCATTCTGCAATGCCAATTTTCACATTCATTGACTGACATACATTCTTCACTACTAACGATGGAGGAGCCTTTCTTGGTTGTCAAGAATTATAATACCGCTGTTCGTGACCCGAGCTTTGTTTCGTACTCATGAACACTCATGGCGTCTCTGTATGTCTGGCGTGTCTGTACAAATGTTTATTTGGATGTAAGAAGAAAAAAAATCAATTAATTTCATTCAAAATACGACTTGAGAGGATCTCATATCCTCTCGATAATGCTTTTAGACGACGTAGAGATGTTTGACGAAACAATTAGGGTGGTGTATTTTGACAGCTGAAACATGAGTGATCACGGCCTGCCAGGAAAGCGGTTTCGTTTCATTTTAGAAAACGATGTGAGGTAGAATGGATTACATTCTGCATGCGCTAATAGATTATAAATCTTATTCAGGAAACAAGGTATTTGCTACTGTAACGTTTCTTACAGTTGTTAAGTGGTGCATGACTTCTTGGATTACGAACTCTTTCTAAATTTGACTGATAATATTGTTATTATTGTGTTATTATGGAGACACATGGCAACTTCACTTTAATAGACATGGCAGATGGAGTATTGAAAATGTCATATAACTTATCGTATGACAAAATGCAAGATATTCATGAACCTAAGATCAGTGTACTTTTTCTCCTTTTACTGATTCTTTGTTGCCTCACGGTCTTCACAAATGCACTTATCCTGGCAGCCTTCTACGTTGAGAAAAAACTACGAACTTACTCTAATTGCTATATCTTGAACATCGCCATCGCGGACATTGCTGTAGGACTGATCGTCATGCCAATCCGCTCTACGATTTTTCTCTACGACTCATGGGCCTTCGGTCGGATACCAAGCATTTTGTTTATTGGATTTCAGAACTCTATACTGAGCGTATCTGTTTGTGGTGTAGTCGTCATTTGCATCGATCGTTACATTGCCACCTTTTATCCCATCAAACATTTCCAGAGAAAGAGTATCCGCAAGGCTATCACTGTAAATATTGGTACTTGGATCTTATCATTTGGCATGTGGATGATGATATCTTCTGTTTGGGACTTTATAGAGCCGAACAACTCAAAATTAGTATCCGGCTTATGGAGACCGAACTACACTTTGGATGTTGGTGCTGTCATATTGGTGTTCGTACTCAGATTACCCTTACCATTTGTCATTGTAGCCGGCCTTTACGTTCGTATTTACGTCCGGGTCAGAAAAATTGGCCGGAAACATGTCTCTGCTGATCTAAAGAAATTGCCGTTCCGCAGACATTGTGGACGTCCTGTTTGTCAAATTCAGGATGGGGCTTCAAGAGATGTAGTGACTTCACGTAGAACCGAAGAAGAAAGTGTTTTGTTTGATCAGCTAAAAGAATGCACTACTCTACCAAGTATTTCCTTCAAAATTACAAGTCATGATGAACAAAGTCGAAAAGAAAGAGGCTCTGACAAAGGGGAAGAAATGTTTCTTAAAGGCGGGGTGAAGTCAGATCGAGATCGTCCAGATGGCCATAATCCGCCATTACCAAACAGGATGACCCGAAATTACCCAAGTAGACAAGGAGGTGGTTCTTCAAAGGAGAGTCATAAAGCACTGCGGACCTTGACTTTTATCATTCTCGCCTTTGTATTCACGTGGTTACCCAACATTGTGAACCTTATAAAATATATCAGTTCTGTAGATCTTAACAACTACATCAATCTTAGTGGTGAATACCGTCGCTGGATATCATACAGTAACAGCTTGATTAATCCCATGGCATATGCCATGGCCCAACCTCTCATTCGGCAGACCATCCTGAAGATTCTTCGGTGCCGAAAATGAACACGAATCAGTGCAGTAATATGTATCGAACTTTAAATATAGGCTCTAAAGTTTGCATAATTATGTTCTACAGTTGTCACATTCATAATTAGGACTACCTACTTGGCCCTCCTGATAGAAAGAAACTGATGCACATTCGATCCAACTCGTTGACAAATAAATAAAATGATATTGCTAATGAGCAATGATGTAACATCGTTTTTTCTTATGGACAAATCGTTAGATTTTTTTGGATGAAGTGAAGCAAAACTCTTTTTATACACTGTCCATTTTTAATTTGGTTAAAAGTAATCAGATTTTCCATTTAGAATAGTAGGCCTATGGTACCACATGGTAATCAGGTAAGACCTCATGAAAATCACAAACTTGGAGTAATTTCATGAAATCATCTATCAAATAGCTATATAATTGTATTTAGACAATGATAATGAAAAGCATCAATCCAAATTTGAGACCGATCGCTTTGACGGTTATCATCATATATACTACTGTTATTACTATTATTATTATTATCAATGTAATGGGAATTCGGTTTATGAGGGTGTTGTGTGTGGTTTGTTTGACTTTATTTATGTATGCATGTGCCGGTACAAAAGACGGGATGTCTTTTCTTTTTTGGGTGCGTGTCTGTGTGTGTGTGCGTGTGTGCGTGTGTGTGTGTGTGTGTGTGGGTTTCTGTAATTCTCTATCTTAAGGGGTAATACTATGTTTTATTCAAAGAGTGCTACTTTTTATGTACAAATCATCGTTTGATTTTAAAAAATGTGTAAACAAAGAATAAGTAGTAGCTCCAAATCTGTGATTAACTTGCATATTAAGAACTTAGCGAATAGTCGTATTGCTTTAATTTTGAAATCAATACTTTACATTTTCTTAGTCAGGTAACTTGTTTCATCATCTAGTTTACGATTCGGGTATTATTCTGCCAAAAGCAAGACCTGTATAACTTCGATGGCAATGGAACATTAGAGATTTCTGGGAACCTATCTGCCAAAATGATACAAGACATACAGGAACCGAAGTTAAATGTAACGTTCCTCATTGTAATGGTTCTCTCTGGTCTTATATAATCTCATTCTAGCAGCCTTCTACATCAAGAGGAAAGTACGAACTTCCACCAATTGCTATATCTTGAACATTGCCATCGCGAATTTTGTTGTGGGACTAATTGTTATGCCACTCCGCTCGACGATTTTTCTTTACGACACATGGACCTTCGGTCGGATTCCGAGTGTCTTGTTTCTAGGATTCCAGAACACTATTCTGAGTGTATCCATACTTGGCGTAATCACCATTTGTCTGGATGGGTACGTTCTATCCCATCAAACATGTTCAACTGATAAGTATCCGCAATGCTACCTTGGCGAATACCTGGATGATTATTATTTTGCGTGAGGATAATGGTGTTTTTCTTTATGGGATCTCATGGGGCCTAATGATTTAGGTTTCACCCCTCGGCTTTTCGAGACCAAAATACACGTTGGCTGAAACGACTAGCATATTGGCGCCACCCTTAGGGCGGTTGAACCGTTTCTCATCATAACCCATTTTTACTTTCGTATATACTTCTGGGTAAGTAAAATCGGTAGTAAACACATCCCGACTGGTCTCAAGAAGGGGAAGGTCCGTAGACGCATTGTATGCCAAAGTGAGAATGATTTATCATTTGTATGTAGTGCACAGGATAAAAACAGACTTAAAGAAGGCAGTGTTATGTTTAATGGACTAAAGGAAACGGTTCCATTGTCAAGTATTTCAGTCGGGCCTTCAACAACGAAGGACGTAATGGCAAACTAATATGCCCTCCGGATGGCAATGGGGAATCAGTTCATTATCGTCCAAATATGGAAAACGGAGTCATCGCGCCATTTCCTACAGGGATCACTGAGATATCATCCAAAGGTGGAACTTCAACGAAGAAACAAAAGCGATGCCGACCTTGACGTTCATAGTTTTGACTTTCTTTGTGACTTGGTCACACAATTTCGTCAACCTCATGATAGATACCCTTCCTCGTGATCTATACAATTTGTGTTCACATTCTCGGAACTATGTCGCTGGATTTCATACTGCAACAGCTTGATCAACCCTGTAGCGTACGCCATGGCTCAACCTCTAATTCGGCGAACCATCCTAAAGATTTTTCGTTGCCGAAGATGCCCACGAATATGGTAATAACAAGAGATTTCCAAAACAGGCGAGTTAGAAAGAAAAAAATTGTTTCAATAGGTGGATTTTGTTTTTTATTTCACACACTACGTATACCAACCGATGGAAAAACCTAGGACCCCTGATCTGTCACTAGTAATGAAGACTTTCTCATTTATTCCCGCTAAAAGTTTTGTCTTTGGTGTTGGTGAAATATGATATATGACTTCCATGCTATCTGCAATCTTTACTGTTCTTTTTCCGCCGCTATTTTGCACTAATTACGAAACCTGATAGTTCTGATATCTGTTGAAGATCATCTTACATCCATGATGGATCACTCACTGACAGTTAATTTGGTAAAAGAGACTTAAAAACTTTCAACCAGACGTTGAAGAATGGAGCAAATATAATTAAGAAATTTTGGTGGCAAATATGTTATGTCTATTATGTTTGAAGGTGACACAGACAGATGGGTTTTTCTGTCACTATAGTGCTTTCAAACAAAACGAGTGACATATTAGAAAAATTTTCACTTTAATCAATGTTTCATTATCGTCGTCACGCTACATTTTGTAGAAAAGGTGTATTAAGCAAAGGATTTCGTTCAGCACTCCTCTTAAAATACACGGAGAAGGCTCATTGAATTACGTAAAATCTTCGTAAGCTTTCATATTTGTGGGTAAGGCCGACGTAATAGATCTTCACTATCACGGAAACGTACGAACAAATTGGCCTGCAAACTCAGAGTGCATGTATTTATCGCATGCATAGCTTCAGATGCAATATCACCTATGTAATGCACCAATGGTAGGCGGCATAGATCTTAGTACAGCTTCCAAAAAGTTTCAAAAAGGCGTGTTTCAGACATTCTTTTCATCGTTATCTCTTTACCTCTGGCAATTAGCCTTTGAACGTTGACACGTGCTGCTTTTCTTTTCTAATATTAAGTGTCTTATCCCTTTTGGTAAGTGTCCCCTTTTCCTCTCATTGTTAAAAGTGCCCCTAATTTCAAGCGACTAAGAGCAAGTTCCCCCAAAGCTCGCTCACATTTATAGATGTTATAATTATGTTACTTATCAAAGGTCTTTTCAGTCTTCCGTTATATGAGAATGTGCTTATAATCCCATCAGGATTGGGTTTTTCCTCTTTATAAGATGTAATTTTTCGCGCTGCGACCTCACAAATCTTTAAAATTTTCCTCGCTCGCTTTGCTCGCTCGCAAATGAATTTTCAGACCATCGCACCCAACTGCAAAGTATGATGCTTAACCGATATCTTATATGATGTATAAAGAGAAACAAATATTAAAATCATCCCTGATAATGTAATCACAATATAGGGGTATATACCAATGTCTAAAAACTTGTATATTTTCGCTTTGAGATTTCCCTTTGTAGGTGCCCTTTTTTCCAGAAAGTGCCCTTTTTGTTGGTGCCCCCCCCCCACTTTGGAAGTCGCTCTGCCGCCTCTGGATACCAAGTTCCTCTAAAGGCTCTAAGTAAGTTACTTTGGCTGACTTGGTAGAAGGAAAGTACTAGCACAGGATTCCAAAGTGAGGTTGCATTTCACAAGCTTCTGGAATACTGCTTTCTTTCCTATTCCGAATATCCGGGAAGTCGAAATCGAATCGGTGTAGGCATCCAGAAAAAGTAGTTGTGAGCACAGATCCCGTACCCAGATCCACTTTCAACTGCTTACAAGTTCTACACCTTCGGAGCCTTGGCTGCATTGTAAGAGTGGAAGTATAGTTCCCTGCTATCTGTTCCAAGGATTGTGCGAAGTCCAGTTCCTTTCATCAGGTCACCGATAGCTTCCAGCAAAATTATGAAGGTCTGGAAGCAACCTAAGTGCAAGCCAATCCCTTTCAGTGGGCTATTCTGGGGTACATCGATGATAATGGCTCAGCGACCTTCCAATTTGCTGTTTTCATAGTCTCGTTCAAAAGGAAAGACAAAACTACGACTCTGGGAGAGATTTCGAAAGTAAAAATTGTACCTGAACAAACCTTAAATGCTGCTTTGCTTTGCTGTTGCAACGGTTCCTGGTAGTTTAAAAAACAAGGGAACTTGAAGTAGCAGAGGTAATGAGCTATGAGCTCAGTCCGTTCCCACCTGCACTTGTTGAGACTAGGAATGTCTTCCGGAAGGCTGAGAAGCCTCAGCTAGCTCATGCTATAACCGATCATGCAAGTAAAGTGTGAAGTGAAGCCGTGAAAGAACACAGAACAATATGTCCTTGATGGTGGTTCCTTGGGGTATCGGATACCATGGAAGAGAGTATTCTCAGGCAAGAAGGATGAGTTTTTATCAAGAGACTGCAATAAGCAGGGACTCATAAATCTCATAAGTGAGGAACTGAGGAAGAGTAATTGCATCGTCATCAATGTATCCGGGGATGCAGATGTACATATGGCTAAAGCTGCATGCAGTGAATTCTTCTCGTCGTCAGTCTGCTACTCTGATTTGAGAAGCCACTGACATATTGGTGTTACTCTTGCATTACGCGGATGTAGATAGCAGGGTACTATACTTCCGGTCTGACAATGCAGCCAAGGCTCCGAAGGTGTATAACATTGAGCAGTTGAAAGTGGACCTGGGTAGAAATCTATGCTCACAACTACTCTTTCGACATGCCTACACTGGTTGCGAATTGACTTCCAGGATATTCGGAATCGGAAAGAGAGCAGTCTTCCAGAAACTTGTGAAATGCAGCCCCACTTAAGAATCGTGTGCTAGTACTTTCCTTCTTCCAGGTCAGCCAAATGAACTAATAGAGGAACTTGGTATCAAAGCAATGTCTTTCATGTTTGGTTGCCGAGGTAATGACTTACTTGCATCATTACGATACAACTTGCCAATGCGACTTCCCCTACGCCAGCCTCCACCAAATTCCACTCCCTCAGAACATATTACCAAGTCATGGCATGGATAGAGAGTGAATTATAAGACATGGACGTCACAGACTGGGGCTGGAAATTAGAGGACAATCACCTGGTTTCAGTGATGTTGAATATGGAGGCTGCACCTAGTTATCTTCTTAAGTTGATTTATTGCAACTGCTGTACTGCTTGTAGCACACCTCGCTATACCTGCAGATGTTACGGACTTTCAAGTAACAGTGTGTGTGGACCTTGCCAACTTGATGTATGCCACAATCCGTACGAGTCACTTGATAGTAAAGAGGAAGCTGATTTATTCTTACTCCAGTACATTCCTCATCAAAATGAAGGTACGTGAAGATCTGCATGTGTATTCGCTATAAGATGACATGAACAACACAAGGTTTTAAACATTTTTAATTGTATGGTGGGTGGGTATTATGAATGTGTGTCTAGATATTATTATTAAGTTGTTACTTTGTCTTTGTCACTCCCCCTCCCCCAGTGTTGACAATGACCTGTCAATAGTTGAATTGACCCTTTTTTGGGGTGGAGGGGTCGGTGACACCATAAGGTCGAGAGAGAAACATTATTATGTTCATTTCCTGTTTATAAAGTGCGCCCTCTATTGAGAAATCTTAGTGGTATTGTGGCCCTTTGTACGCCATATTGGATTGCGTGGTTTCCTGAACCATTGCTTAACGTTCTAACTAATCCTAATTGATTCTATGGCCCCGAAAACCATAGCATTGTCACCCCAATTATGTCTCTGGGATGGATATAAGTGACTTATGGCCATTTTTATGTTATTGCGGCCATTTTGGACGCCATCTTGGATTTTGTGGTTTCCTGATCGATCCACATGCTTAACATTCTAACTTATCCTAATGGATTCTATGACCCCGAAAACCATAGCATTATTACCCCAATTATGTCTCTCGGATGGATAATAGGTGACTTATGGCCATTTTATGTTATGTCGGCCATTTTGGACGCCATCTTGGATTTTGGGGTTTCTTAGACCATTACACACCATTCTTAATTGTCTTAATGGATTCTCTGACCCCCGAAACCATGGGATAGACACCAAAATCGTGTCTCTATGATGGAAAATAAGTGATTTATGGTCATTTTTAGGTATCGGCGGCCATCTTGGACGCCATCTTGAAAATAACAGCTTTCTGAACCTTCGATTTTGGTATACTTTTAGTATGTTATTCCTGAGGTCGAATACTACTAGAAACCGTTGAAAAACCTTTTGTTGCAATTTTTGGTGGTCAAACCATATCTTGACCTGACTATAAAAGCTCTTTATCCTCCAAAGTATGTTTGATGGTTTTACAATCAAATGAGTTCCAAAACCTTGGTCCAGTATATACTAGCGGATTAGGAGTAAACTGTGTACTTACATGGGGTAAGTGCAATCCTGAAGCCTGTCTTTAGTACCCCTTTTCACTACCCCTTATCAAACTGAAAATAACACTTTCACGGATCTCGGATTAATTGTATAGGTGTCAGATAACGCGGTCAAATCAAAAGAAACGAAGGCGATCTGCAAACAAATAATAATAACAACAAGTGGTTCCATAACTCCTCTTACAAAAAGTTCAGGCTGAAAAAGTACGAACCGCCAGCGCAATGTGGTTACCTATAACTATGAAGTTTTTTTTAAAGTTCAGCCATTGATTTTAAAAGGTTTGATTACAACTATACGACTTACCCCCGTGTCCACACACACACAAAAATCATGGTATAGCTATCCCGAAACGGTATAGCTAAACCGTTACGGGATAGCCATGCGATGAAATTGTGTGTATGTGTGTGTGTGTGTACGCTTACTAACGATACGTCGTATAAAGAAACGTCGTATAACGAAACTAGGGTATGATCATCGTTTCGAACTAGAACTCGATAAAGAATCACGGAATGTTGTGTGTGTGGATGTATAGAGTGGTGAAGTGTGACGTCATCAAAAAATCTATTTTTGGAATTTCTCAATTTTTTCTTCATTTTCCGAAAAACCACCAAAAATAATGTCCAAATGTCGAAAACCAATTGAAAAGGTTAAGTATTGTCTGAGATATGACCATCTGAATAAAAAGATTGCCTATGGGAACTCAGTGTTATATTACTCTGGTTCATAACATTAGGAGCACTATAACACTGAGTATAACACTGAGTTCCTATAGGAAATCTATTTATTCAGATGGTCATATCTCGGCCAATACTTTACATATTCAATTGGTTTTCGACATTTAGACATTATTTTTGATGCTCTTTCGGAAAATGAAGAAAAATTGGGTTAGTCGAACTAGAACGGTATAACTGGGAGGGGCTTAACGTGTCCGCGCGCGAAAGGAAACCCGGCCTCTCATTTCCGCTTCCGTTTCGTGACCGCGGCGCAGCCAGCCGATTAGACAGCCGACAGCAAAAAAAACACACACACTGCGCAGTAGCAAACTGCGCACCTATACGACGTTTCGCTTCGGGAATACTTGTTCTTGTATGTGTGGACGCCCTGTTTGCGTTACGATGATTCTTTATACAAAAATTATTGTGTGTGGACGCCCTGTTCGCTTTACGATGATTCCTTATACGACGTTTCTTTATAGATTTTCGGGATAATTGTTTTTGTATGTGGACACGCTGTTATTAGCACATCATGTGGATGATCTTGATGGTCGACGATGGTGATGAATATGATGATGATGATGATGATAATGATGATTAGTACGATAGTGATGAGGGTGATTAATATGATGATGATAATTCTTATAATTATGATGATTATTTATACGATGGTTATAATGGTGATCATGATGATGATTATGATGATAATGATGATGATTAAGATGTTAATTGTGGTAATGGTGATGATGATAAAGATGATGGCGGGTGGCTTGTCCACCCTGGGCAACCAGCTAACTTACATTTATATATCTTGTATAGAATACTTTGATGACGAAATAACATTTTTACCCGATAAAAGTGTTATTTTTTCCTCACATGCTTTGCTCGGTCGCAAATGTTTAGAAATATGTTGCTTCCAGGGACCGAAAAGCCCGAAATATCTTCATACTCATGCGGTGAGGGGAACAACATCCTTATATTCGGCAGCAAAATGCCAGAATTGTCCATTCTTATAATATATGTAACGCATTTCTTTCTAATTTCACAACGAGGCTTTTCTTCTATTAACATGCAAGAGGAAAGGCTGACATAATTTTGACAAAAACGTTGTCACAATGCCAGGCCTCCCTCCTTCCGCCATCCTATCTCGATGCCTCCCCCCCCCCACCCCATCCCCTCCCTCTCCCCTCCCACAGAGAAGCGCTAACCCAACCCCGTGCAAAACGAAGATATCCTTGCTTTCTCACAGCCTCAAATTTATTCTGATCCATAATATTTTGTTGGTACCACGCGAATGTAAGCCAATAATTGTTATATCGACACGACCGCCTGTCAGTGCATGACTGAAATTATATACCAATAAAAAAAAGACCTTGTCAGTTTGTGGATGAACTTGATAAAGGTGTATGGTTGTCATAAGACGCAGTGCCATACAAACATTTTCCCATTATTGCAGCGGATATGTGCACCGTATTATTGCTGATAGGCGCCTTTAGTCTTCAATCCCGTCATCGACAAATCCCACCAAATCAGAAAATGCTATTATTCCAAATTATCTAATTGGCCCCATCAATATCCTCTCTTAGCCATTATAACTTTGATATATTCACAAAGGATATGAGTTTTTACTCCATCGAAAAAGTGCTCAGTGCTTGGGGGTGGGGGGATGGGGACTGGGTATCTATCATCAGCACCTGCAAAATATTTACCACTTGTCTGTCATAACAATTTTTTCACTTTTTTTCTTCTTCCTTTAATGAATAAAAACTGACCAGCAGCACAGCCTGAAGGGTCACTTGACAACTAAAAGCAACACAATATAAACCAAGACATATTAACAATACTATCATACACATAAAAACATAAAAACACGTTAATAATAGAATATTTTTGTTCGCTTTCTTTCCCACATTCTAACATTCTTTGTATGTTTGTATTTCATCATTATATTTTTATCCATATTTTTCTCATCGCTTAACCCATGGCCTATTAGGGGAACAGGTGGTTCTTGTATTAAGCCCAAGATAATTAAAAAAAAACTAATTAAGTTGCTATGAGTCTGTCAAATAACTGATCTTAGAGTATAGTACTGAAACATGGAAAGTGTAACTTATTTCCCCTTCAGTGTTATACGAATATAGAGCCTATAGGGATAAATTCAATGCTATTCAGATCAATCAAAACGTCTGTCACTCAAAACGCGATAATGCAGGACACGCCCACCTATTTGTGTAACCCAATAAAGTAGCATTTATAACAAATTAAAGTGTTCAAGCAACTTGAAAAAGAAATCAACACAAGAAAAAGGCTCCAAAAGTGGCTCTTGTGAAGATGTATTTTTTGAAATCTTGTGGACCTATATACAAAAATCATGAAAAGCGTTTTCTTTTATAAAGGAAGTGCACGAGATTCAAAAGCTAAGTCAAATACACATGTAAAAGGGCAAAGCGAGCACTGTCCGTGTCTGAATGTGAGATTGATTTAAAGCATTTGCCATCGTAACATTGTGAAAACGCTTTCGCTCTGCGTTCCTAGTAAATGTTGATCGCTTCATCTTTTAGAGTGTGGTTTATATTTATAAACATTCGCAACCTATGATTCGTTTTCTAGAATACCTATCACTTCAATTAATTAGTTTTGCTATCTTTCCTTTTTTTTTACAAACTGCACAGAAGTCAAAGTATCGAACTTCTTCCCGTTATTATGGAGATTGATGGAAACCTCAGTTTTCCGGATGGAACATTGAATACTTCTGACAATTTGTCGGGAGGCATGGTGCATGACATTCAGGATCCCCAGTTCACTGTGGTGTTCTTTATCTCACTGCTTCTGTCTGGTCTAACTGTCTTCGCAAACGCACTTATCCTGGCAGCCTTCTACGTTGAGAAGTCACTACGAACTTACACAAACTGGTACATTTTAAACATCACAATTGCTGACCTCGTCGTGGGACTCGCCTGCATGCCGTTTCGTGCGACGGTTCATCTCTACAACGGATGGCACTTCGGTAAAGTGTCGAGTATTTTGTTTTGGGGACTTCAGAACTCCATTCTCAGTGTTTCTGTATGTGGTGTGGTAGTCATTTGCATGGATCGTTACATAGCCACGTTCTATCCCATTAAGCATTTCCAAAGAAGAAGCATCAACAAAGCAACATTTGTAAACATCTTGACATTGATCTTATCATTTGGAATATGGATGATGATAACCTGTGCTTGGACGCTCATCAACTCAAATGACACCAAATCAGTTTCGGGGTTCTTAAGACCACAGTACACTCAAACTAAAGCGGGAAGTATTTTTGTGTTTGTCCTAAGATTTGTTTTACCATGTCTACTCATAACTGGGTTTTACTTGCGCATTTACTTCCGGGTGAAATCTGTATATAGTAAGCGTACCACTTCTCATTTGAAGAAAGAACAGTTGGAAGGACATGGAAGAATTACACATGGGCGGAAAAGCAATAGACGTTCTTATATTCAAGGACATGATATGAATGCATTTGATGATCCTCTACAAGACAAATGTGACCGAAAAGATACTATGTTCGTTAATACTGAAGAAGCAGTTGTAATATCAAGCGTTTCATTAAGCGTTACAAAATCATCTGAAAGGGCAAAGGAAAACAATCGCCGTCGAAACGGTAAACCATATTCAGTAGAGACTTCAAAGAGCGAAAGCGAAAACCACTCGGTGGAGGCAATTGAAAACAGGGTAGGAATATTCAGAAACACAGAGATTTAAGAGAAAATCTACTACAGAGAGCCGAAAAGCAATGCGGACTTTAACCTTCATCACCCTTGCCTTTTTTTGTGACCTGGTTGCCATTTGCTGGAGTGGTCATGATCTATTCTATTTCTGCTGATTTCTACAATGCTATCGGAGGTGACGTATATTTACTAGAGGTAACTCGGTGGATTTCATACTGCAACAGCTTGGTCAACCCTTTGGCATATGCGATTGCCCAGCCCCTCAACCTAGACAATGTCGTGAAGATTCAGAACATGCAGATCGATGTAATGAATAAGCTCACAAAGCGACCGCTCCGATAATTTCATGAACCTCAACCACAACTTCTGCTGTGTAGCTATGGCTTTAAATAGGATGAGCATGATAGTGTTACGATGGAGTCGATGGATATTATGAAAGAGTTCGCGTTCAATATAAACCCTTTTATAAGTAATATATTCATTCAAATAATAACCGCCTTGATGTATGATGTATCAATTACCGTCTTAACTATCAATAGACTAAATAAATGAACAACTAACATCTCTATATTCATATGTGAGACATTGGATAATATCTCCTTCGATTCTTTCGTTCAGTAATGTTGACCTCTGACCTCTATTCAATGGGGGTTTGTTTACTTTAGCTAAAGTACTTATCGATAAAATGACAGAGATACTATCCATCGTGTACACCATTTTCTTTTTTCCTGTTCTGTGTTACATACGTAATCATTAATTGCATTATCATTTTTATCTACCATGTTTATTCATGTTGTACTAAGCACGTAAACAAAACAAAATTCCATTTATGTTATATGGATAACAAAGGAGAATTTAATTATATGATAATAATAGTAGTAGTGGTAGTAGTAGCAGTATCTTCAAGGCGCCTACAAAGTACTTTTTTTTACCAGGCTGGATCAAAGTTTCCTAAAGGACGCTGAACATTGTAGGAATCACATCCTACCTAGTACCTATCTACTACACCTTATATATTACACACGTACCTTTTCATTTATATGTCCAAAACATTAATAACGACATTTCTTCTTTTCTTGGAAACATAATATCCAGTGCTGACACGTGGCAAAGGGTAGCTCCCTTTACTAAAAAGCAATATAATACAATTTGGAGCTGCTATAAATATTAGAAACTTCATGATATTTAGAAGTAGTGAAGTGAATTCAATCAATATGTACTTTCGTACGCTATTTTGTCGATGCACACCTACGTTCATGCCTCATCCAATAGATACATCTTGGGTTGTGGGGAACTGGAGAAAATCATCTGCATAGGTTAGGATTGGGAAAAATGAATATCACTGTCCTGTTCAGGACAATATATAGTGCTACTGTACTTGAAATGCTCCAAATCTAGTCAGCGCTATCCAGTACGAGAGTGGCTTTAAAAAATTTCGCATGTACCCAAATTCGAGACTTTAACAGCGATATCCTTTTTGGCCGCCAGCATGGTCAAGTTTTTTAAACGATCCATGATAGTGATCTCGCTAATGCTCAAAATTCCTACTCAGTGCAACGGCCTTTTAAAAAACTAGATGGAAAAAGATATTTCTTGCAAAGAGTGTGAAATGAAAGATTTTTACATTAGCATAACTTTCTCGTCGCCCCAGACCAAAAGGAAAGAGATCATCGACCTTGTACACATTATTGTACTGGTGATTTTTGCATGTCGCGTTTCGCATATGACGTAATATTCTGCTAATTAGCTTCTGAAGGATGAATCCGGGTTTTCCTTGCCATAATGGATATACAAGACAACTTCTCTTTTACCGATCGACCATGCGAAACATCAGATCCTGACAATTTGTCGGACTATAATATTCAATACAGACACGAACCAAAAATCAATGCAAAATTCCTCCTTTTATTGCTGGTGTCTGCCTTGACTGTCTCTACAAATGTATCTATCCCAGCAGCCTTCTAGATACTACGGACCAGTGCCGTATATATACGGCACTGCTACGGACTTACCACAATTCCTATATCTTGAACATAAAAATTGCAGACTTCGTCGTTGGTCTAGTCTGTATGCCTCTCCGCGCGACGGTAAATCTCTATGATGGTTGAGACTTTAGTCAGGTGCTTAGTATTTTGTTTATATGATTTCAGAACTCTATTCTCAGTTTATCTGTGTGCGGTGTAGTCGTGATTTGCATTGATCATTACATAGCCACGTTCTGTCTCATCAAACATTTCCAAAGGAAAAATATTCCGCAAGGCTACCATTGTGAACATCTTTACGTGGATCCTATTTTTTGGAACATGGATCTTGATAAATTGTGCCTGGGATTTCATAAACCCAAGTGACGAACTGTCATTTTCTGGCTTTTCAGGACCGAATTATTATCTAACCAAAACGGCAAGCACATTTGTATTCATCCTGAGATTTGATTTACCATTTTATCTCATTACTGGGTTATACCCACGAATTTATTTTTCGAGTGAAGGCTGTCTACAGAAGGCGTTTGTCCTCCAATTTGAAGAAAGAGTATTTCACGAGCAAGGGAAAATATAATCCAACAACAAAATATTTACAATTCTGCATGTAAAAGAAATGATGAGGATGCACCATCACAATGCAAATCCAGTCCAAACGGTGTTAATATACGTCTTGTGCCATAAGAGAAACAGCAATTGTTGAATCAAATATTTAATTACACTTATCGAAATACTCTACTTCACCATCTTGATGGAGGAACGGAGGATCAGTACAAAATCATCCCAGAAGCGATAACAAAGACCTTGTTTTATAAATAAATGAAAGTAAGTCAACATCTAGCTAAATCGTCTCCGAGAGCCCAAGAAGGAATCAGCACAGGAAGGTCGAAAAGCAATGAAGACTTTAACTTTCTTAATCCTCGCGTTCGCAGTTACCTGGTTGCCAAATGCTATTGACGTCACGATATATTCTATGTCTTCTTACCTCTATGACGTCATCCTAAGTATTATGAATTTGCAAGAAGTAGGTCTCTGGAGATCATACAGCAACAGCTTGATCAACCCATTGGCTTAATTATGCCATGGCTCATCCTCTCATTCGAGACACCGTTTTAAGATTCCGTGTTGCAGAAAATGTAAATTATTCAAAAATAGGCGACAGTAACTAAAGAAGGAATGCATAGAAACGGATTCTTTATTTATGGTAATATCTTTAATTTATTTTATGGCAGTGCAATCAAAAATACATAACAATATCATAGGCGTACCCATATGGGCGAAAGTCGCCCCTCCCCCCTGAAAACTCACCTCGATTTAAATATATTCTTCTGCTGTTATTGTTGTTGTCGTCGTCGTTTGCAGTTGTTGAAAAACCACCTCCCCCACACACACACACACATTAACACCGCCCCTGGAACAGTTATTCGCCTTTGAACCTCTTACGCATTCTGCAGTGCCAATTTTCACATTCATTGACTGACATAAATTCTTCACTACTAACGATGGAGGAGCCTTTCTTGGTTGTCAAGAATTATAATGCCGCTGTTCGTGACCCGAGCTCTGTCTCATACTCATGAACACTCATGGCGTCTATGCATGTCTGGCGTGCCTGCACAAATGTTTTTTTGGATGTAAGAAAAAAGAATCAATTCATTTCATTCAAAATACGACTTGAGAGGCTCTCATATCCTCTCGATAATGCTTTTAGACGACAGAGAGATGTTTGAAGGAACAATGAGGGTGGTGTATTTTGACAGCAAAAACATTAGTGATCACGACCTACCTATAGAAAGCGGGTTCGTTTCATTTTAGCAAATGATATGAGGTGGAATGGATTACATTCTGCACGCGCTAGTAGATTATAAATCTTATTCAGGAAACAAGGTATTTGATACTGCACCGTTTCTTACCGTGATTTCTTGTATTGCAAGCTCTTTCTAAATTTGACTGATATTATTGTTATTATTGTGTTATTATGGAGACACATGGCAACTTCACTTTAACAGACATGGCAGATGGAGAATTGAAAATGTCATATAACTTATCGTTTGACAAAATGCAAGATATGCATGAACCTAAGTTCAGTGTATTTTTCCTCCTTTTACTGATTCTTTGTTGTCTCACCGTCTTCACAAATGCACTTATCCTGGCAGCCTTCTACGTTGAGAAAAAACTACGAACTTACTCCAATTGCTATATCTTGAACATGGCCATCTCGGACTTTGTTGTAGGACTGATCGTCATGCCACTCCGCTCTACGATTTTTCTCTACGACTCATGGGCCTTCGGTCGGATACCAAGCATTTTCTTTATAGGATTTCAGAACTCTTTACTGAGCGTATCTGTTTGTGGTGTAGTCGTCATTTGCATCGATCGTTATATTGCCACCTTTTATCCCATTTAACATTTTCAGAGAAAGAGTATCCGCAAGGCTACCACTGTAAATATTGGTACATGGATCTTATCATTTGGCGCGTGGATGATGATATCTTCTGTTTGGGATTGTATAGAGCCGAACAACTCAAAATTAGATTCCGGCCTATGGAGACCGAACTACACTTTGGATAATGGTGCTGTCATATTAGTGTCCGTACTCAGATTACCCTTACCATTTGTCATTGTAGCCGGCTTATACGTCCGTATTTACATCCGGGTCATTTTATGATGATGGAGATGATGATCTTGATGATGACGATAATGATGATAATGGTGATGAAAATGGTGATGATGATGATGATGACAGACATATGAGGCAGTTGGCTTGTCCATCCCCACCCGATAGTCGAGCAACCATCTATCTTACATTCTTATATCTTGTATTGAATACTTTGATGACGAAATACAAAATAATTGTTCCTCACATGCTTTGCTCGGTCGCAAATGTTTAAAAATATGTTGGCTTAAGGGACGGAAATGCCCGAATATCTACATACTCGGGCAGTGAGGGAAAAACAACCTTTATTCGGCAGCAAGATGCCCAAATTTTTACATTCTTATATCTATAATGCATTTCACTCTAATTTCATTCCATTAAAAAAAAAATCACGACGAGGCATTCTTTAGATTTACATGCAATAGGAAAAGCTAACATAATTTTGGCAAAAACGTTGTCACAATGCCAGGCCTCTCTCCTTCCGTCACCCTATCGCGATGCCTGCCCCCCTCCTCTCCGCCCCTCCCATAGAGAAGCGCTAACCCCAACCCCTGCACATCCAAGATATCCTTGCTTTCTCACAGCCTCAAATTTATTCTGACCCATACGCGAATGTAATGCCTCAGTCACACCATTGCGTATTTGGCTTGCGTATTGCTGCGTATTTATGGCAAGCCGTTTTAACATGTATTCCTATTTATTGATATCAAGAAATGAATTCTTGATATCAGGAAATGATTTCTGTTGTAAAGCAATGGTAAATCTTGATATCAAGAATTCGATTTCTTGATATCAAGAACTCATTTCTTGATATCAAGAAATAGGAATAAATGTTAAAGCGGCTTGCCATAAATACGCAGCAACACGTAAGCCAAATACGCAAAGCTAGGTGTGACTGAGGCATAAGCTCACATTTGGTATATCGACACGACCGACTATCAGTGCAGTACTTAACATTATATACCATTATTCTTCCATTAATGAATAAAAACTGTAGAGCAACACAGGCTGAAGGGGTCAGTTGACAACTAGAAGTAACACAAGATATACAAAGACATGTTGACAATAACATCATAATCATAAAAACATAGAAACAAATTGATAAAAGAATGTTTCTTTTCGCTTTCTCTCCAACATTCTACCATTCTTTGTATGTTTGTGTTTTATGATTTAGTTTTCTTCCATTTTTATCTAATCGCTTCACTCATGGCCTGCTGAACAGGGTGGTTCTTGTATTAAGCCCAAGATACTAATAGCAAAAACTAGTTAAGTGGCGATGAGTCTGTCGAATAAGAGGTCTTAGAGTCTAGTACTGAAACATGGAAAGTGTAACTCATTTCCCCTTTATCGTCATACGGATATAGAGCCTATAAGGATAAATTCTATGCTATTGAGATCAATCAAAAAGTCTGTCATTCAAAACGTGACAATGCAGGGCACTTTCACATATTTGTGAAGCACAATTAACTAGCATTCATCACAAATTAAAGTGTTCAAGCAACTTGAAAAAGAAATCAACCACATAAAAAGGCTGCAAAGGGGCTCTTTTGAAGATGCCCTTCATGAAATATTGTGGACCTTTATACAAAAGTCGTCAAAAGCATTTTTCTCCGAAAGGTTCTGGCCTCTTTGAAGCAATCCTTCGCGATCCTTTTAAATGTCGATCGCTTCATCGTTTGGTAAAGGATAGTTCCTTATTCTCGCAGTTGCCTTTCAATTCGGCGTCATAGAAATGAATATGTATAACAAAGCGCACGCCGTGCACTTAGTCTTAGTTCAAGTTGCTTCCGATGCCGTCGATATAATGGTCATTATAATAGTCGATATAATAGTCATTATAATGTCAATTTACGTGACAAACATTCGTAGTCGGCGGGGGCCCCGAGATGGGGACTACCTTTTTGTTATTGTAAAATTGACTGTGCTATGTGAAGGCCTAAGGGTCATGATTTTAAAGCGATTTTCGTTCACAGGGGTTGATGAGATATGTTCGTCTAATTCTTTCATTGTTTATCGTCTTTGCTATTTGTATTTACTTTGTTTTTATTTTTTTACTGCATCTGTTTGGAAAAGTAAAAATTTCATAAAACAAAAAAAATTATCGTTCACGAAAGTTATGTATACCTGAACTTTTCGACAAGGCCAATCGTCTGAATACTAGAAATGACTAGCGTCATGAAACTAAGATGCGTGTGATGACAGCCACTCGTCCTTTCAGCACTTGCTATTTCCGAATCAGACGTTTCTAGGAGGCGGAATAGACCAGTGGTGTCGTTACCGGGAGTTGACGGGTTCGAAACCAAGTCGACGCGCTAGTGCCCTTTGGTAAGCATCAATCACAATTACCAAGTCCATCGGAGAGGATTTAAAGCCATTGCTCCCCTGGTTGCTAACTTATAAGCACACATGTTATCTTAGCGGTCAGGTCAAACAAAGTACAAACCAACCAAACAATACTTATGTTACGTTTTTAATTCCTCTACCGTTCGAAGATAATATAAATAAAATAAAATCATGTATGCATACGTTGTAGGCAATCAGAAAATGCGATTCCGGGCTCGCGCGCTATGTTTCACTCAGACAGAGTGCCCCCATTGGCATGATTGGTCGAAAGTCGCTTTTAAGATCAACCTGTATACGACATCACTTCATTGATATGACTTGTTCCATGTCGTCCCGCTTTCTGTGGGAAGTATTGATTAAACGTTAGATGGAGTCTGCAAGCAATCAACTTTCATTTCTTATTGATCTCATGTCTCATCGAAGAAATCCAATTTCCAGTAGAATACGCGAGTGCTTCCATTAATCAAGCATTCGAACATGAAAGTCCACAGAAAAGCAATCAATCACTAGAATAGTGATTGATCACTGGTTGCTGACATTTGTGTAGTCTATTTACCGATCTTCTTGGTCGCTATAAACCCCAAGGTGTAACATGCTACTCATATCAAGGGGGAGCAACCTCACTTTCACGGGTGATGGAAGACAAAGACTAATCATTAGAGATATTGACCGTTATCGATATACGCATATTGTGTTTACAGCCGGTTAGCCTAATTCAATTTATTTGTAATATTTCCTCATGAGACCGTCACCTGCTTTCGATATTAGTCCCAAGACTCCCAACCGACGTGAGATGTCATATTATAGTATTAATGACTGCTTTGAGAGAAATAGTTGTTTTTATACGCTCAAGGGAAGGTTACAATTGTGCTATTGCCCGAGGCGTGCCGAGGGCAATAGCCCAATTGTAACATTCACGAGAGCGTATAAAAACAACTATTTCTCGAATATTAAAGCAGTCATTAATACTTTTATATGCCGAAAAAAGAGTCAACTTACCAATCAACTGGTAGAACAGGAAGAGCAGAAATAAAAAGTTGAATAACTCGTTGAATAACAGTAACAGTAGAACTCCGTAAAAACTCCATAACTACGTAGAAAATAACTCCATAAAACTCTGTAACTCTGACTGCAAGCCTATTTGTTAAAGATGTTTACTGTGCAGTTGTTAAAGTTAAATGTAGGGGCTTGTACCGGCTTACTGGAAACATGGGCATGGCTAACACAAATCGGCTCGGCGCGCCGCCCACCCAGGGGTGATGGCAGGGGATTCAACTTTTTCGCGAGCGTATAAAAACAGCCAGTCCTCGAGTATTAAAGCAGTCGCTATCGTACGAATTATCACAATAATCTACCAAGAATTCTTACCTTAGCCTTTTATTGAGTAAAGATTGGTTAAAACATCACAGAAAATCTGAGACACTGTCTGTTAATCTTTGCTAGCAAAATGACTGAAATTTTCAAGCAATTAAAAAACCTAAAATGTAGCGACTAAATTATCGCACAAAATTAATGTAAGGTGTCCGCGCTCGCACAAACCAGTTTTTAACACGTAAACCAAGAGGGATCGCAGTAAGACTGAACTATTTTCCCGGTAACTGGAATTTTGCCGGGATTTTACCCTAGAACTATTACATGGGTTTGGCATTTTTCGTTTATTTACGGGAATGGTTAAAACCACGACAGCAAATTCGACCAATCAGATGGCTGGATTTCTTAAGTGAGGTATATAGTATACAGATATTGCCTGCCTAGAGGTTGAATATAACATTTCACTTCCCCGACAGAGTTATATTTTTCACAAGGGAAAATATTGTCCCGAGGGGAAAATATAACTCTGGAGGTAAAAGTAAATGTTATTTATTAAAGCGATACAACAGGCAATATCTGTTATATTATATAGTCTATATAGAACCGACATTTTTGTCATGTTGATCTAGATTTAGACCTACATTAATTCAAATACTAAAATCAATTTAGGCGCGGCGCGTAGCTGTGTAGTATGTTGTCTGCGCTGCATGAATGCAGCGCACTGCGCGCGGCAGCCAGGCAGTATGACGTAGTGATGACGCTCGGTCCAATATAACGGACCGAGGTGACGTCAATCGGGCAATATAACGTTGGGGATCCTTGCAGCTCTAGTCACGTGATGGCGCTTTGACCAATCACTAATCAGTATCTATATAGACTATTTAATATAACCGCATAAGATTTACGTCTGATCAGATATATTTTTGACACTGGCGAATAAAAAATGTCAATATTCATTCGATATTTCTGTGTGATATCACATTCAAAATCTGCCACATCTCATCAATGTAGGATTAATAACACGTTCTGAAAATATTTTTCCCTCTTTGATGGTGGAGCTTAAAAGGACTAGTAGCAGCTCACTAACATGTGATTAACTGGCATATTCTAACAGCATTTAGTTTAGAAGCAATTAAGAACTGAAAGAATAGTTGAATTGCTATAATTTTGAAATATATTTTATTTACATTTATTTTACATTTTCTTAGTCAGTTAACTTGTTTCATCATCTAGTTTACGATTTGGGTATTATTCTGCCAAAAGCAAGACCTGTATTACTTTGAAGGAGTCTTCTGACAATTAATTTCTTTTAAACATCACCGAGACGTCTATCTTTTCTGACTCATTATGGACATCAGTGACAACATCAGTCTTCAAGATGGCGATGGAACATTAGAGATTTATGGTAACCTATCTGCCAATATGATACAAGACATACATGAACCGAAGTTAAATTTAACATTCCTCATTTTAATGGTTCTCTCTGGTCTTATAATCTCATTCTAGCAGCCTTCTACATCAAGAGGAAAGTACGAACTTCCACCAATTGCTATATCTTGAACATTGCCATCGCGAATTTTGTTGTGGGACTAATTGTTATGCCACTCCGCTCGACGATTTTTCTTTACGACACATGGACCTTCGGTCGGATTCCGAGTGTCTTGTTTCTAGGATTCCAGAACACTATTCTGAGTGTTTCCATACTTGGCGTAATCACCATTTGCCTGGATGGGTATCGAGCTATGTTCTATCCCATCACACATGTTCAACTGATAAGTATCCGCAAGGCTACCAGGCGAATACTTGGATCATATTATTTTGCGTGAGGATAATTGTGTTTTTCTTTATGGGATCTCATTGGGACTAACAAGTTTAGTTACACCCCTCGCCTTTTCGACACCAAAATACACGTTGGCAGAAACGACTAGCATATTGGCGCTTAGAGCGGTTGAACCGTTTCTCATCATAACTCGTTTTTACTTTCGTATATACTTCTTGGTGAGGAAAATCGGTAGTAAACACATCCCGACTGGTCTCAAGAAGGGGAAGGTCCGTAGACGCATTTGCATGCCAAAGTGAGAATGATTTATCATGTTTATGTAGTGATCAGGGATCACCAAGATATCATCCAAAGGTGGAACTTCAACGGATGATCAAAAAGCGATGCCAACCTGAATGTTCATAGTTTTCGCTTTCTTTATGACTTGTTACCCAACAGCGTCAACCTCATGATACTTTACATACCCTTTCTCGTGATCTTTATAATTTTTGTTCAGATTCTCGGAACTATGTCGCTGGATAGCATACTGCAACCGCTTGATCAACCCTGTTGCGTACGCCTTTGCTCAACCTCTAATTCGGCAAACCATCCTAAAGAATCTCCGTTGCCAACAATGCGCACGAATATGGTAATAACAAGAAATTTCTAAAACAGGCAAGGGAAATGGAGACTTTTCATCAAGAATTAGAATAATATTTGATTCAATAGGCGGATTCTTTTGTTCACCCCTACGTGACCAATCGATGGGAAAAACCTAGGACCCCTAAACTCACTAGTAATGAAGACATTTCCCATTTATTCCCGCCAAAATGTTCGTCTTTGGGGTTGTTGACATATGATATATGACATCCATGCTATCTGAAACCTTTACTGTTCCCTTTCCGCCGCTATTTTGCACTAATTACGAAACCTGATAGTTCTTGTGTCTGTGGAGCATCATTTCGCATCTACGATGGATCACTGACAGTCACTTTGGTAGAAGAGACTTAAAAACTTTTAACCAGACGTTAAAATATTGAGCAAATACACTAAAGAGAGTTTGTTGCAAGTATTTCATGTCTATTGTTTGCCTACCTGTTTGAAGGTGACACAGACGGATGGGTTTTTCTGTCGCTATCGTGCTTTCAAACAAAACGAGTGACTTCATCATTAAACACATTTTCAGTTTAATCAATGTTTCACGGTCTTCACAAACGCACTTATTCTTGCAGCATTTTACGTTGAGAAGAGGCTACGAACTTACCCCAACTACTACATCTTCAACATTACCATTGCTGATCTTATCGTGGGTCTAGCCTGCATGTCACTTCGCGTTGTAGCTCCATGCTTCGCTCTACGATTTTCCTGTACAACGGATGGAAGTTTGGGCGGATACCGGGTATTTTGTTTAAGGGATTCCAGGACTCTATTTTGAGTGTCTCTGTGTGCAGTGTAGTTGCCATTTGCATGGACTGTTATTTAGCTATATTGTATCCCATAAGGCATTACCGACGAAAAAGCATCCGCAAGGCGATCATTATGAATATTGGTACTTAGGCCTTATCATTTGGTGTGTGGATGATAATCTTTCCTGGATGGGATTTCATCAGGCCTAGTGGATTACTATCGCCATCCGGCTTGCCGAGAGCGAACTACACTTTTACAAAAACGACCACCGTATTGGTGTCCATCCTGAGGCTCTTTGGACCTTTCCTCATTATAACTTGCTCTTACCTTCGGCTTTACTTTCGGATGAAAAATAACGGCTCTAAACGACTCACAGCTAGCATTAAGAAAAATACGTCACACGTCCTGTGCTTACGCTAGGTAGATTCAAGACGAAATATTTTGTTTCTACCAGCCTAAAAGAAACTGTAAAAGAGACTGTACCAAGTATTTCGCATGTCTTAGGTCATTCCCAGCGCCAAAATGAAGACGATGTCACTGATAGAGACAATGATAGATGTGAGAGTAAAAGTCAACTGAATTTAAAGGAAAAGCATGTTTCGAGGGTGTCTCGATGCGTAACTGTATTCCAAAACAGGATCACTAGAAGACCCCGAAGTAGGTGTTCTACTGAGTCTCGCAAAGCAATGCATACTTTGACATTTATCGTTCTGGCATTTTTTGTGACTTGGTTACCGAACATTGTTAACATCGTCATACATACAATTTCTCCAGATCTCTACAATGTCATTAATGGTGTGTTTAGATTCTCGGAATTATGTCGCTGGATATCATACTGCAACAGCTTGATCAACCCTGTAGCGTACGCCATTGCTCAACCTCTAATTCGGTAAACCATCCTAAATATTCTGTTCTGCCGGAAATGCTGGTGAATACAGAGACAGGCACTTTTTCTTGTCATGCTGGATGCAAGTGTTATAAATAACATGAATTAATAATAATCGGCTTTCTGCACAAAGTACACTACGTCCATGACCATGAATCCGATGAACACCTCAAACTATCAGTGGCTATAATGTCCTATTAGTGGTGACGTGACGTGCTCATCTGTAGAACTGTCTAAAATTATTTGCAAACAGTTATTCAATCAGTTGTTCGTATGAAATCTATCATTCAACTGTATATCTGATATTGTGAAAAAGTAAAATTAAGTCAAAACAAATGTTCCCATTTATTTTTTAATAATGGTTGTCTGATCATGATTATTATGGATAAGCATTTTGATCACTAATTTTCAATTGATTCGAACCCTTTACTCTTTAATTGAGAGTCAGGTGAATGAACCACTATATCACGACACGTCCATTTAGTATGAATAAGTGTTTTTATCCCTAGATTATAATAATTTGTCGCCTTTATTGTCAGTAGATGGAATACACAATCAGAACAATCATGATTTCAGCTTCAAAGTCATATGTAGCCAAACAAAATGACAACATTAATCTCAACGTTCATGTTACGACTTTTTCTAAGTGGATTGAACTTTCCTTTTTACTTTCTGATATATCTCAGGAAAGATTTGTAAGAAATTGTTCAGAAAGTTTAGGTGCGTTGGCCATATAATAGGTAACCCTAAACAATGAAATTAATTGCATCAGGTAAATTTAACTTTCTGAACAACTGTGGATTCTTCCATCAAATTTATCGAAGCGTGACAATTTACTGAAACGCTTAGATCCCCGAATCTGTTCCATTTTTTCTTATCTAATTTATTCACTGCAGTAAATAAATTGGTCAGCCTTGTTTGTATTAGTGGTTGCCTATGCCGATTCACTGTCGTTCACGCCCGAATAATAATTAAAGAACACGATACGATTTGCTGTAAGATAGAACCTTCCCTCGACGAGATGACAGAAAGATTGTCGATATCAATACCTAGGGATGAAGGTTTCATCTGAGTGTATCCTCAGCAAACATATTCATGATAGTCATGATATTTGATATTCGGTATTTCATTTCATTCGTATTTATTTGTCGTCATAAGGTGGCAATATTTACTTACTAGCTGATGCCTTCCACAGACAAGGCTGAACAAATATACAGAAGGAGAAGTTACGCCAATGATTGGTGGTTCTTCTCTTTATTGTCAAACGATTACATCTTACATGGGGAAAAACGAGAGAGAAAAGTACAATATTTTCTTCTCCTCCGCCCACAATGGAACTGATGATCAAGTATTATGCATGATGTTAGATATTTAGCCTTTTCTCTTTAAAGTCAAAACACTGCCTCGCTCATAAAATAGAGATATTTATAAAGCGCTGGTCTTCCACGGACCTCTCCAGTGGCTGAATATATACAGGTTAAATATCACTTTCGTCACTGATTGTGCGGAGGAAAATATAAACCACGAAAATTCAGAATGAGAGAGTGCCAATTAACGAAATTTATTAGAAGAAATCACTGGTTATGACCACATTCATTTATCTCGCCCCCTCGTCCGCTACAAGATATAAACTTACTGCCATTTGATGTTCTTTTCCGTTTACAAGAAATTGATTTCTTGGATATATTGCTGACATTCCGGGTTTTAGTTTCGGTATGGAGATCCAGGGTATTTGCAATGGAACTCTGAAGACATGTGATAACTTGTCGGACCATATTATAGAAGACAAACAAGAACCACGGTTCAGCGTGGTGTTCTTCATTTTACTGGCTCTGGCCGGTCTAACAGTCTTCACAAACGCACTTATTCTGGCAGCATTTTGCGTCGAGAAGAAGTTACGAACTTACCCCAACTACTACATCTTCAACATTACCATTGCTGATCTTGTCGTTGGGCTCGCCTGCATGCCACTCCGCTCTACGATTTTCCTGTACAACGGATGGAAGTTTGGGCGGATACCAGGTACTTTGTTTAAGGGATTCCAGAACTCTATTTTGAGTGTCTCTGTGTGTGGTGTAATCGCGATTTGCATCGACCGCTATTTAGCTATATTGTATCCCATGAGGCATTACCGACGAAAAAGCATCCGCAAGGCGACCATTGTGAATATTGGTACTTGGGCCTTATCATTTGGTGTGTGGATGATAATCTTTCCTGGATGGGATTTCATCAAGCCCAATGGATTAATATCGCCATCCGGCTTGCCGAGAGCGAACTACACTTTGACAAAAACGACCACCGTATTGGTGTCCATCCTGAGGTTCTTTGGACCTTTCGTCATTATAACTTGGTCTTACCTTCGGCTTTACTTTCGGATGAGAAATAACGGCTCTAAACGACTCACAGCTAGCCTTAAGAAAAAGGAATACGTCACACGTCCTATACGTCAATCTGAGGGTGGTGGTTTAAGTGAAGTGCTTACGCTAGGTAGATTCAAGGCGAAATATTTTGTTTCTACCAGCCTAAAAGAAACGGAGACTGTATCAAGTATTTCGCATGTCTTAAGTCATTCCCAGCGCCAAAATGAAGACGATGTCACTGATAGAGACAATGATAGATGTGAGAGTAAAAGTCAACTGAATTCAAAGGAAAAGCATGTTTCGAGGGTGTCTAGATGCGTACCTGTATTCCAAAACAGGATCACTAAAAGACCCCGAAGTAGGTGTTCTACTGAGTCTCGCAAAGCAATGCATACTTTGACATTTATCGTTCTGGCATTTTTTGTGACTTGGTTACCGAACATTGTTAACATCGTCATACATACAATTTCTCCAGATCTCTACAGTGTCATTAATGGTGTGTTAAGATTCTCGGAACTATGTCGCTGGATAGCATACTGCAACAGCTTGATCAACCCTGTGGCGTACGCCATTGCTCAGCCTGTAATTCGGCAAACCATCCTAAATATTCTGTTCTGCCGGAAATTCCGGTGAATACAGAAACAGGCACCTTTTCTTGTCATGCTGGATGCAAGTGTTATAAATAACATGAATGAATAATAATCGGCTTTCTGCAAAAGGAACACTACGTCTATGACCATGAATCCAATGAACACCTCAAACTATCAGTGGCTATAATGTCCTATTAGCGGTGACGTGACGTGCTCATCTTTAGAACTATTTAAAAGTATTTGCAAACAGTTATTCAATCAGTTGTTCGTATGAAGTCTATTATTCAACTGTATATCTGATATTGTGAAAAAGTGAGATTAAGCCAAAATAATAATAATAACAACATTTATAATGCGCACATATCCACCCCAAGAGATGCTCAAGGCGCCTAACAAGGTAAATACATTAAACATAAGATAGTACATGTACAAATACAGGTTACAGAGAACGAAAATAAAATTAACATAATTAAATATAATTAAACATCATCAGATTTTGAAATAAAATACAAATGTTTCCATTTATTTTTTAATAATGGTTGTCTGATCATGATTATTATGGATAAGCATTTTGATCACTAATTTTCAATTGATTCGAACCCTTAACTCTTTAACTGAGAGTCGGGTGAATGAACCACTATATCACTACACCTCCATTTAGTATGAATAATTGTTTTTATCACTAGATTATAATAAATTGCCGCCGTTATTGCCAGTAGATGGAATACCCAATCAGAACAATCATGATTTCAGCTTCAAAGTCATATGTAGCCAAACAAAATGACAACGTTAATCTCATGGAATGGATTTTAGTTGTTTACTTTAACTTCTCAGACAAGAACTATCAACGTTCATGTTACGACTTTTTCTAAGTGGATAGAACTTTCCTTTTTACTTTCTGATATTTCAGGAAAGATTTTTAAGAGATTGTTCAGAAAGTAAAGGTGCGTAGGGCAAACAATAAGTAATCCTATACAATGAAATTAATCGCATCAGGTAAATCTTACTTTCTGAACAACTGCACATTCTGCAATCAAATTTATCAAAACGTGACAATTCACTGAAATGCTTGGATCCCCGAATCTGTTCCATGTTTTCTTATCTCGCTCACGTTTATTCACTGCAGTAAACAATTGGTCAGCCTTGTTTGTATTAGTGATTGCCTTAGCCGATTCACTGTCGTTCACGCCCGAATAGTTAAGGAACACGATACGATTTGCTGTAACATAGAACCTTCCCTCGACGGGATGACAGAAAGATTGTCGATATCAATACCTAGCCTAGGGATGACAGAAGGTTTCATCTGAGTGTATCCACAGCAAACATATTCGTGATATTCATGATATTAGACATTTGGTATTTCATTTCATTCGTTTTATTTGTCGTCATAAGGTGGCAATATCCACTCACTGGTGCCTTCCAGAGACAAGGCTGAACAAATACAAACAAGGAGAAGTTTCACCAGTGATTGGTGGTTCTTCTCTCTATTGCCAAACGATTACATCTTACATTGGAAAAAAAAACGAGAGAGAAAAGTGCAATGTTTTCTTCTCCTCCGCCCACAATAGCACTGATGATCAAGTATCATGCATAATGTTAGATATTTAGCCTTTTCTCTTTAAAGTCAAAACACTGCCTCGCTCATAAAATAGAGATATTTATGAAGCGCTGGTCTTCCACGGACCTCTCCAGTGGCTGAATATATACAGGAAAAATATTATTTTCGTCACTGATTGTGCGGAGGAAAATATAAACCAAGAGAAGTCAGAATGAGAGGGTGTCAATTAACGAGAATTATTAGAAGAAATCACTGGCTATGATCACACTCATTTAGCTCGCCCCTTTTCCGCTACAAGAAATAATCTTACTGCCATTTGGTGTTCTTCTCCGTTACCAAGAAATTGATTTCTTGGATATATTGCTGACATTCCGGGCTTTTAGTTTACCGCATGGAGATCCGGGATATAAGCAATGGAACTCTGAATACATGTGAT
>CP137674.1:29234570-29438764 GCA_037976565.1 Mesocentrotus franciscanus | reverse complement strand
GATAACTTGTCGGACCATATTATAGAAGACAAACAAGAACCACGGTTCAGCGTGGTGTTCTTCATTTTACTGGCTGTGGCCGGTCTAACAGTCGCCACAAACGCACTTATTCTGGCAGCATTTTATGTTGAAAGGAAACTTTGAAGTTACACCAACTGCTTTATCTTCAATATCACCATTGCAGATCTTCTTGTTGGACTCGTCTGTATGCCACTTCACTCGACGGTTCACCTTTACGATGGATGGCACTTCGTTAGGGTAGCGAGTATCTTGTTTCTAGGATTCCAGAACTCTATCCTGAGTGTTTCAGTGTGTGGTGTCATCGTCATTTGCATCGACCGTTATATTGCCATACTGCATCCAATCAAACATTTCCGACGGAAAAGCATCCACAAAGCCACCGTTGTGAATATTGGAACATCTTCTGGTTTTTCAACACCGAATTATTTCCTGACGCAAACAACTACCACATTGGTGTCTATTCTCAGACTGGTTGGGCCTATTCTGATCATAGCAGGCCTTTATATTCGTGTGTACCTTCGGATTAGATATATCGGCCGTGAAAACCCTAATATTGGTCTCAGTAAAGAGAAAGTTCAACGGCTTGTAGGCTTTAGTGCGGAAGGCAGTTCAGGTAATGCACTGGCTTAAGACAGATCTATAGAGGACGGTGTTGTTTTTTCTAACCTAAAAGAAGCCGTTATCATATCTAGTATTTCATTACATGTTTCTCGTGATTCTGAGCGAAAGAAAAGAGAGAAAGAAAATGATTCACTGAACACGTCAGTTGAAAGAGGCAATGAACGATCACAGATTGATTACCAGACAAGGACTCATGAAATCCATGCTTCAAAGCGGCCTAGGTGCAGTATCTCTGACCAAAACAGGACCATCAAGAGACCAAAGAATAGACTTTCAGCAGAAGGTCGGAAGGCAATGAATACCATGACATTTTTGGTTTTGGCCTTTGTTTTGACCTGGCTGCCTAATGTTGTTAGCCTCATGATACATTCTATTTCTGCAGATGTCTCCGAACTTATCAATAATGTTTACAATTTATCAAAAATATCTCGCTGGTTATCGTTTAGTAATAGTTTGATTAACCCTTTTGCGTACGCCATGGCACAACCTCTCATTCGACAGACCGTTCTGAAGATTCTACGCGGCCGAACGTGTGAATGAATCTACAGAGAATCCATTAACCTTTTTGTGAAGACATTTTAAGAGGGTGTAAATATCAATGTCATCTTCAAGTAAGAACTAACTATTGTAAACGTTATATGATCTTAACTGTCATCTTTCTGGGGGTTCGATTAATCTCATTGTTTGAAAACAGTGATATTGTTTTTAAAATATATTATTTCGAGATATATATATATATATATGTATGTGTGTGTGTGCGCGCGTGTGTGTGTGTGTGTTGATATCTTTAGGAGTAAGCAATCTTAAACTCAACAATTTTTTTATAAAATTATATTAATTACGATGATTATGTTCATCACAATTTGAAACATCATATTTAATTGTAATCATCTCCCGCGTCAATGATGGTAGTTACAATGTTACCATTCTTCATCGCAGCATATCTTTAAAAATCTACATCAGACTATAGAAGTTTGGTCAATTATAATGAATGTTTTTTTCAATGTTTGTCATTAAATCTATTCCAACGTGACGACTCCATGCAAATGCTTGGATCATCCATACTCTCAAACACTGCTGTCAATCGCATAATGTTCCCTTGAGTATATCGTTCGCCTAAGTAAAAATGTTGGTCAATAGCACTTCTTCTACTAATGGTATTTGCCTTTGCCCATTCTTTGTCGTTGCTGAACCCTGAAGAGCGAGAATCATGACACAGCTGATTGTGAAGTCAAACCACTCTTTCAGGTGACACACTTCCAGGTGACATACTTGTCATCTTCATAAAAGAAAACCAGGAGATGCATACACATTTTTTTATTTGAATGACTGTTTAAAGTAAAGCCTCGCTTTCAGGTGACATTTTTGTCATCTTTATTAAAGAGAAAACACAAGGATGCATAAGAACATTTTCATTTGAATGACTGTATAATTGATTGTAGGTCTTTGGGTTTTTGTCGAAATATTTGTTATTACTGAGATGGTAATTTTCTTCTCAATATTGATTTCAAAGACTCGAGTGAACTTCTATTAAACAAATTTTTGAGCCATAATGGATTTTATGCTTATGGTTGTAAGATGATCCCAGTTATTCTGAATTAAGTTATTGCAATTTACGCGGCATCCAGACGTATGAAAATCCTTCTCTCTTACCTCATGCAGTGTCTTACACTGACTGTTGCCATTTTTTTCATCGTGAAGTGAGAATCTTGACTGAAGAATGAAACTTCATGAAGAATAAGGCCCCCCATTTACAGTGATAATCCAGTGACCGGACGGTTAATGAAAGTGGGGATTACACGTCAAACGAATTCGCTCTGAACATAGGAGAGAGGACCACACCCCTTTCTTATCGTCAGGATATCGTCAGGAGCGGAATACGTTCCGACTACCATTCTTTGTACCTTGTTTACAGGCAAAACGTTTCACGTTTAAAAGGATCATTTTCTTATTGGAAACTTTGCTGACATTTAGGGCATTTGCAGTATCATTATGGAGGTTTGCGGTGCAATCTTCCATACTAATGGAACTTTGAAAACTTTTGACAATTTATCAGAGGGGACGATGATACAAGACTTACAGAAGCCCAAATTCAGTGTGACCTTCTTCATCTTACTAGTTCTGTCTAGTTTAACTGTCCTCACAAACGCACTCATTCTGGCAGCATTCTACGTTGAGAAGAAACTACGGACTTACATCAACTCATATATCTTCAACATCACCATTGCAGACTTTCTTGTTGGACTCATCTGTATGCCACTGCGCTCGACGGTGCACCTCTACGATGGATGGCACTTCGGGAGGGTGGCGAGTATCTTGTTTCTAGGATTTCAGAACTCTATCCTGAGTGTTTCAGTGTGTGGAGTCATCGTCATTTGCATCGACCGTTACATTGCCATACTGCATCCTATCAAACATTTCCAGCAGAAAAGCATCCGCAAGGCCACGGTTGTAAATATTGCAACATGGATACTTTCTTTTGGACTATGGATGATGGTCACTTCTGTTTGGGACTTTGTGGACCCAAATAACAAAATTTCACCTTCTGGTTTTTCAAGACCGAATTATTCGCAGACGAAAACCACAACAATTTTGGTGTCCATCCTGAGACTGGTTGGGCCTTTCCTCATTATAGCTGGATTTTATATTCGTGTGTACCTTCGGATGAGATATATCGGGCCAAAACATCTTTCCAAAGATCGGAAGAAAAGACACACCGTTCCACGTCATGTAGGCAGTGGTGAGATAGGTGGTTCAAGTGAGGTTGGAGATAGATCTAAAAAGGACGGTGTTGCTTTTGAAAGCCTGGTAGATACTGTTAGTATATTAAGCATTTCATTACAGGTTTCAAGTAATTCTGAGCGAACGAAGAAAGAAAGAGAAAGTGATATCACGAGCTCACGGTTCGAAAGAGTCAATGACAGATCGCAAAATGCTTTTCAAACCAAAACAAACAGAAACCACGTTTTGAAGGAACATAGGTGCAGTATTTCTGCACACCAGAGGGTAATCAAGAGATCAAAAGGTGGAAATTCACCCGAAGGTCGGAAGGCAATGCATACCATGACATTTTTGGTTCTCGCATTCGTTGCGACTTGGTTACCCAACATTGTTAGCATCATGATATATTCCCTCTGTCAAGATGTCTTTGACCACATCAACAGTGTCTTCAGTTTCTCAGAGATATGTCGTTGGCTATCATATAGTAATAGCTTGATTAATCCTTTTGCATACGCCATGGCTCAACCCCTAATTCGGAAAACCGTTCTAAAGATTCTATGCGGCCGAAAATGTGATTGAATCCAGAGAAAGCTGCTCAACTCTCTTGTCATTCGTCATACCGATAACGGCTTTTGTAACTATTATGGTCATCTTCAAGTTAGAAGTTGTAGCATTGAGCTAATTATCTTGTACGAAATTAATCATTCAACAACATATCTGACATTCATTAAAAATGCTGTATTATTTAGGCCATGTTTCGCAAGGGAAATCTTGGAATATGTTTGATTTGATTTGTTTGTTTTACCTGACTGCTAAGAAAGCATGTTTATGCTCGGTAATGAGGATTTAATTCCTTACCAAAGGGCATTAGCGCATCGACTTGATTTCGAACCGTGGACCTCCCGATTACGAGACTATTGCTCTACCAATGAGCCTCGCACCTCACCATGTAAATTGGGTTTATGTTAATTGAGTTTGAAAGTAGACATGCGTTCCACAACCTTGGTGTAGTAGGAGTGATCTCCTTGGAAAAATGCATAAGGATTATTCCGTATTGTCATAATGTGACGCTCTTGATGAATTAAGTATACTGAGAAATGAGAATGAGAAAATAATTCGTGCTCAGCTTTCTCAAAGTGCCCTCTGCTGCCATCCATTATGCTTTTTAAAAAGGTAAAAATATGTCTTCGCCGGGAATCGTACCCGGGGCCCTGGTTTACAAGGCATGCGGAATTCGCGTTCTAAGCCTTACACTTTCATTTCTCATATATCTCCAACTAAACAAATATCAAATAAAACGCGATTTGAATTTATTACGAATAATGTATTCCTCATTATTTTTCACATCATATCATTTGCAGTAATCTTTTACGGATAATCATTCTAATGCAGTCTGTGGAAGTTGAGCAATATAAATGACATTACTCTCGTCCAATACTAACTGCTAAGAATAAACTTAAGATGTCCTCTTTAATTCATCTCCTTAACGGTCGTCACTCAAATTGTCGATTGTGACGAAGAAAAGCCAATTCGCATTCTATGTGCTGAGATTAGATTTCTAGCTTTAGGATTAAGGCCTGATGATTACAAGTTTTACGTGCAAGCATGAGACAGGCGATAGGCAAAACTACGATCACAAAAAGCTAATTTTCTTTAAAAATGTTGAGCTCTGTCATTCAGTCTGTTTAAACATGGCGAATCCCTTGATACACTTTGATCCGTGCTCTCATGTACTCTGCAATGCTAATTCTGGCTATCGCAATATGTTAAAAAATACCCGTATGTTAAATTTAAGCCCCATTTCAAATAAGCTCTGGGATAGTTTGATGGCGAAGTCGCTTCCGGTCTATTTCGCGCGGCTGCGCTGCATTGTGCATGCCGGCGTTGATTCTGTGTGTGTCTGTGCTTTATTTTCCGACAGTTATCACAGTGATTTATCAAGACTTCCAAGCGATTTCATGAGTGGATCATTACGAAAAAGCGTATGTAAAATATTACTAAACATACTAAAAATAAGTCTCGGAAGAAGCTCGAAATAACTTCCAAGAGGCTACACCCGGGCGTATTGGCGATAGCGAGTTGCATAATGTTCACTTATGTAAATCATTGGGTAACGTGCGAAAATGCCAGCTTCTTCGAATTATTGTTGCCTTTGCCTATGTTTTGTGCTACCCCATGAGCGCGCTTTATTAGTGAGGGAACGTGATACTGGCTAGCATTCAGATGATTGAGATCCTGTGTCATCACAGTACCCAGGAGACTGTATAAATGACATTTTCATAAGCATGTGTGAAGAGATTCATATCCGTTATAGTCTTGCTGTTTGACAATAAGTGTCTCATTTCATTCGTAATTTCCTCACCGTGAGCTTGTCATATTCTCTCAATATTGATTGTTAATATAAATGAGTGAAATGTTAGACAAAGGAGCAGTTAAGCAAAGCATATCGTTTGACAATGAGTGTTTCATTTCATTCGTAATGTCCTCACCGTGAGCTGGTCATATTCTCTGAATAATGCTTTTAAAATAAATGAGTGAAATGTTAGAAAAAGTAGCAGTGAAGCAAAGCAAATCGTTGGTAATAAGCTACTATTTGTCGAACGACACAGCTTTTGCGTTCACTGATTGCAATATAAGCGCTAAAATAGGACTTAATTTTTCTTCTGCTCTACATCAAACTTTGACTGGTGATCAGGGATGACTCCGATTTGGGCTGTTGGAGTTTTCTCTTGAATTATAGGGCCGCCGCAGCATTTTGGATTTGTGGAGACGGAAAACCTGTGATGACGCACGGTCGCCTTAGTGCGTCCCTGCGGCGCTCGTAGGTCTTTGACAAATACCAAGGCGCCCGCAAGGCCACCGTACGGGCGCCGTAGGGCCGCCTTAAGGCTGACCTGGGGTCCCCGTGGAATTCCTCAGGCCGCCGCAATTTTTTTGGGGTCCGCAAAAGTCAATTATAATTCATAAGACCCTATGGCAGCCGCACTGCAACGCAAGGCCACCGTACGCCCGACGTATGGTCGCCGTGGAACCGCTCTACGGCATGGCTACGACGAATCTAAAAATGAAAAAAGTTATAATGCCTAGGTCACATTTGCTCAACGGCTAGGATACGGCGGCCGTACGACCCCGAAATCAAGAGATACTTGCGGCGGCCGCAGAGAATCTACGGTGGCCTAGCGGGCGCCTTGGTATTTGTCAAAAACCTACGGCCGCCGCAGGGACGACCTAAGGCGGCCGTGCGTCATCACTTCAAAGGCCGTACGGCAGCCGCAGGTTTTCTCTCTCCACAAATTCAAAATACGCCGTGCGGCTACCCTACCATAATTATGTGACCGCTGCCGTATGTGACCGTGGGAACGCTGCGGCGGCCCTATTATTGCTATAGGCCGTAGATATTTTAGACCGCACGGCCGCCGTGGCAAATGTGACCTAGGCATAACTCCGCGCTATAATTCCACGGCGACCCCATACGGCCTGTAAAAGATAGGGATACGCCCTAGGGTGACCCTGAGGCCACCGCAGATCCTCTGCGGCCGCCGCAGGTATCTCTCGATTTCGGGGGCCTACGGCCGCCATATCCTAGCCGTAGAGAAAATGTGACCTTACATTTCATCAGGGATTGTCCTTTCAAAAATTGCTTTCAAAATACAGTTGAACATGATGGCAAGAACAATGTCACCTTCATTTAACTGCTGACTCAAATGTGAAACACAACTGCAACGTACCAAGAAGAAGTGGTCCCCACAAAGAATATCATTCTGCCTCACCCACTGACATGAAAAGGAGAAGCAGATTCTTATGGATTGGGTCGTAGGTTTGGATTTCGAATTTCTGTGATAGTTTACATAAATAATTTTTTAATGTATTAATGTTACCGCTAATTACTAACTCTAGCATAATCTGTGTGAAATAATAAGTTTCAACGGTTACTTGGTCTGTGTTGTTATCACACACAACCCAGAACCGTAGTGGTTGTATTGGTACCACCACTTCTCTTTCGTTGTTACTCTATAAAGACTATAGAAATGGAATAGTTTTCCTCTGGTTACTGTCAATACTGTTTACAGATTTTTGATGAGCCTTTCTGAGAATTTGAATACCAGAATAGAGGCTACTTCATCTACCTTATCTTTTACATTTCTCTTTGGCCAGGATCTTGATCTAAGGATTCTTAGACATTTTCTCAGAAGGCTCTATTACTCGATGGTCAGTTCCCTATAGTAACAGAATTTATAACTTCAACCATGGACTCAACATGAAACCTAAACTTAATTCTACACCAAGCCTAAAACCAGATCGCAACCATAATCATATAACTCTATATCTCTGATAGTGCAGAGCAATTGTCGGCAGAACAACTTTTAAAATAGCATCTTTTGGGTTGTAAAAACGATTGATCAAACTCTTATAACAATATACACGGCACAATAATCATACTCGTGTAACCAACGCGTGATTTCACGAGCCTTGAGTGTAAGATCTTTAAGAAGCCTCGTAAGTAAATTTTAATTATAAATGCTAACCTGATTATACCAGCTCGTTTATCTCACATTCTTATTCTTGTTGTCCAGAAACCTCGCGAGTCTTCTCATTATATAATATATCCCAAGTTCGCCACCCAATATTCAAATGTGGTTCTTCCTTTTTATCCTCATATATCAAAGTGAAATCCATCTACCACATAAATCTGTGAATCTTGATGTACACCCCCTCCTTTTTTTTTCTTCTTTTTTTTTTCTCTCTCCCTTTTTTTCCCTTTTAACAATATTTTTTCCTCCATTTTTGTATTTTTGCATACTTTGTCAACCCTCCTGTTTGATGTTTTCGATTAGTCACAGCCAACCTTACTATGTTTTACATATACTCTTTTGTCATGTATAAAATGTTCAATGATTTGTTTGTTATATATTTGTAAAACTGCAAAAGAAAAAGAAAATCAAACAGAAATAAATAAATCAAATCAAATCAAATCAAATATTATTATTATCATTCCTATCATAGGGATGACATTATGTAAACGCGTGCGAAATGTGGAAGCTTATGAATTGACTGTTTAAATTATTCTGCAAGTCGTCTTTATTTGATTGTGCGAAGTGTCAAGGAAATCTGAATCTTTTATTTTGCCAAAAAAGGTGAATTTTTATCTTTTCTTGTTCTATTTTGTTTGCTTATGATTTCTTTCGGATGTACATAAGGCGTACCATTACTATTCCAAAGAAATAGTTAAAGTTGTGTGATTTATGATTTATTGATTAAAAAAAAAGGTACCTTTCTACACTTAAATTTACCGCACAGTGAAAGCTAAGTTAAACATGTCATGGCTATGCAGCCGAGTTATCGGAACGTCCGTGAGACCGAAGGACCATCAAACTTAAGGTCCGTTTCTAGAGGCCGAACATAGACCTTCAGAAAAGTCGTCTTCAGACGACTCACGGGATTCAAAAAATTCGGTCCTTCAGATAAGTTGCATGTCTCACAGGCCATTTCTTCATGGAACTTTTTGTCAATTTTATTTCATGATTTCAATTATTAAATTAATATATTGCCATTTCTCCAGTAATATTGACTCATTTGTGCGTGTGATTTTGTGTATAAAAAGTGATATATACGGAATAAAGCAATCTACCTCTCATATTAGCTAATATTTATCTATAGTACATACGTTGATAATAGATATCTTAACAAACGCAATGAATATGTTTTATTATGTATTAAGTGGACGGCCATCGATCGACTTTTTTTTAAAGATTATGAAAGGTATTGCAGGCATTAGGTTAAATTTTAATACGATTGAAGAATCCCACATTACCATTTATCTTGTTTCTATTCATGTTATGCAAGCATAAATGCACTCTGCAATTAGACGCTGTATATAGTTTGAACAAATTGGAGGTGTTTTGTTTTTCTAAAATATCAACAAAATGTGACTACGCGCTTTGATAGGCCTGAGAGACCGTTCTACAAATAACAATATTTAAATTCAAGGATGATGTAAAACTCGGCAGTCTAGATATAAAATTTTGTCTTCATTCTACCTATCGACACAATTAGGAAAATTAGGAAACTACTTGACCGACCCACAACTGCAAAAATAACCCATGCCTTTGTATCTTCCCACCGTGATTATTGTAATTAAACTTTTTTCTGGCCTTCCTCATTCATACCTGCTTCCACTTCAAAGAATTCAGAATACTGCTGCAAGGCTTGTTACTCTCTCGAGAAAATTTGAGCACATAACCCCAATATTGCGTTCTCTTCATTGGCTTCCCATACACCATCGTATAACATTTAAAGTTCTTCTTTTGACATACAAAATTCTCCATGGTCAGATTTGATTTCCTTATGTTGTTCTAGTTCTCTAAGATCTCTTCGACCATCATCAACTTTGCAGTTAACCCTTGGACCTCGTACCGTTACAAGATATGGCGATCGAGCTTTTTCAGTAATTGCTCCTATTCTTTGGAACAAATTACCAGCGCATATTCATAATACTCATTCCCTTGACCAGTTTAAGACCTTGCTGAAAACGCACCTTTTTAATTCATGAATGATGTTCTACACGGGCTCAGTTGTGAGTCGGTCAAAGGAGCACCTCCTTTGACCGACTCACACCACGCCATCTTATTCCTTGTATGTTTGATCTTATGCTTGATCTCTTTTTTATTATTACATATGCCTGATTTATGGAAAAAAGAACAGATTTATAATTGGTGTGTTCATTTTAAGTTTTGGTTGGTAATTTGTAGACAGACAATGGTGCGCTTAGAAACAACCGTATTAAGCGCCTAATAAATGTTGTGTATTATTATTATTATTAATTATAATTTTGAAAAATATATTTAACCAGGCAGCTACTACCTCAATAACCGGCTTGCAATAGCGATAAAAGCTGTTACTCAAACACACTCACACATACACATACACACTACTACTACATGTACTACGCACGCACTCTCCACCCGATCACACAACAGAGTTCGACGAGCGAGTTAAAGGGGATGAAAGCGATGTGTGTTTGCTTTTGTATTCGTGTAGCAGACGACTCCCGCGTTTCAACATTGTACACCCGCTCGCTTCGGCAGGCAGTCCATCAGATGTACGTGGAATCGCTTTTAAACGGAATGATTTTCCATTCCTCTGCGTAGCATAAATTAGAACTGTAAGTCAACTTCGACGCTGTATTGCTGTAGGTAAGTGAAATATATGTTCATATATGTGTCTTACTCTGTAGAAGATTTAAAATACTGCATTTTCTTTTCATGTCGAATTTGCATTTTTGTTTGTCGCGCTATGTTCAAATCTTCCTTAGATGTGTCGATGTATACCATGCAAAATATCTTGTGATGTCTCACAACTATAGAAATAGATGTAATTGCATAATTGTCTACCCTTTCGTTCTCTGCCCTCCAAACCTTCCTCTCTCTCTCTCTCTCTCTCTTTGTCTCTCCCTCTCCAATGCTACGGTTGTCTTCTTTTCGAATGAAACGCCTGCAGCTATTAACCAAGAGGAAATCTAGTATTGCAGACGGGGCTAAGGTGTTTCTTATTATTTTCTATTTCTTAAATTTCTCCTGATCTTCTCTATCAATGATTTAATTCTCACGAATCTACTATTGGTTTTCATGGTAATCATAGGAGCATACGTATATTGTCATTATCCCAGAGTGACACAATTGCAAAGACTTTCATTTAAAAATTCAAATTAACGCAATTTCAATAACCTTATGTACATCATCTTTTGAAAAATGTGAACATTACATGTCTTTTGGCGAGACATTATCTACATTTGCCACACTCCACCCAGATGTAGTAAATGGGTATCCGGTAGGAAGGAATCATTTGAATGCTAGAGCGCCTTTTCATGGTAGCTCGGCTAAAGCCGGGGTGATAATATGATTGCAGGGCCCTCAGGAAGAACAGTATTAGTACTGATGAGGCTACCCTGGGTAAACAAGACATATAGTTAATATTATTATTATTATTATCATTACAATGATGTATTACATAATCCGAGCACGATATCTATAATTAATGCAATAAGATACTAAAATTGCACTTCTAGCTGGTCTTGCGATCCTGGGTATTTTTTTCTGTTTGAGAACATATCAGATAAGAAGTTCAATCAAAGGTCATGCAATTATTACACTGAAAATATTTTAATTTTGGCGTGTAAACAAGATAAAGGAAATGAATAAATGATAAAAATGATTTTATATATAGAACGGATCTGCTTGGGGACACAATAAGACGATAAGTCAAGAACGAATAAGAATTTATGATGAAGAAACTCGATCAATCACATTGATTCCTCACCTATCCTCATTTATCAAGAAAAGCAAAAAAATGTAGCTATATTTAATTTGATAAAGATCAGAATTAATTGATTAAATTAATAATGTAAAGATTCAACATAAAATATATAAATAATCGATTTGTACGTCGATCAGAATCTGTTATTTTTTATAGTTTGACAGTTTTAGGAAATTAAGATCTGATATTCGAAATATTTCAATACATTTTGAATCTATATTTTTCGACAAATACATCTTTTCTCACGATAATATCATCGATGGCAGTCAACCAATAATGAAATGGAATCTCGTTCAGTGAATGAAGATTATTTGTAGAAAATGGATCTGACTTTCATTGTAATCAGCTATAAAGGGACTTAATGAATACTAATGAGCTAATTATGCTTCCTTGTTAACAATTCCTTTGTATACGTAAAGTGTCATTTTCGGATATAACTAAACCTTACCTTATTAAAACTTATTATAATTCATTGTTTCATAATTTCTACATAAAATGATGATGATAATAATAATTACGATTATAACAATTAGATTGTAAGGCGCCAAATTCACTTGAAATCAAATGCTCAAGGCGCATACAGTAAAGACGAAAAGCAGTATAAATTGTATCTAATAGTGATAACTATTAATCCTTTTAACAGGGGGAAAAGCCATCTTATGGCTAGTTTCTTTACTCAGATAATATATGAACATCTATCCAATGTTCCAAAACACCTGCGAAAAAATGCAAGTATAAGTTATAGCCGGCCTATAGATTTTTTACGTAAATGTCAATGCTGAATATTCTTGCCAATAATCCGCCATTTTCAGGTCATTCCAAAATGTCACCAGAATACTCAATGCAGATTTGCACGGCTGAGTGATTTCGCCTATGGTCAGTCTGAAGAAGCTTATATTTTGTAATATTACGGTATGTAGCAATATTTCATTTGTATGAGTTTTGATGCATAGGGAGGCACACACTTAAATTGCCAATTGGATATTATTTTCATTATAATTGCCAAGCGGAAGACCGAACAGAAATGACCAGGTTGACCGTGTATTAAATTAAATAATAATTTAATAATCACAACCAATCAATCAATTTGATTCTTTACCCCCTCTTTAACTGTCTATCTCTCTCTCTCTCGCTGTCTTTGTATCCCCCTTTTTCAAACTCTTTCCCTGTGTCCCCCAGTCGCGCTCGCTCTCTCTATGATATTGTATCTATTTATCTCTTCTTAATCACTCTCCCATCATTTGCTATTACCGCCCCCCCCCCATATATATCTCTCTCTCTCTCTCTCCATCCCATTTTCTCTGTCCTTCTCTATCATGTCTCTGTGTCCACATTTCTACCTTTTCCACCTTCCTAATAATGTTGCTCTCTTTATTTCAACCTCGATTTTCAGTGTTTTCTTTCTTTTTCTAACCTTGATCAATCCATGTAAATTTAGTTTTGACCTTTACGGTTCCTCAAAGGTTCGGTAGTAATTGAAATTCCTCGTCCAAGTAATCCACGATTCATTAGAAACCATTATTTTCTATGTCCATGTCTGCCTTATGTTACCGTCAATGTTGACATATCCGATAAACATTCAAAAACAGTAAATGGATTTTCCAGGACGTATGCTATACAATGTGCTGTGCGAAATTAATTAAGATAATGATAGGAAAGCTGCCAGCATTTCCCTTAGCAATTAATCTGACACAAACTGGAGAGTTATGTAGCACGTAAGCATTTTAAGTTGTTTTGCCACCATCGTAATCAAGCTATGAACTGCGTAATAAAACAACAAGCTCATTCGTCATGCACTATGCCTTACTGTGCAATTAGTCAGTATTGAATACGAGTAATTATGCTCTCCTTAGGGCTTTGTGATGGCTATTAAAATTGAAAATTTTGCCAATTTGTCAGATTACTATTATTAATCAGCAGAAGTTTATAATGCGTTCTATTTTCTTTTTGTCTGGCTGACGGCTTGTTGAGCTTTGATATAAGAATCGGACGAGGGAGAGAGAGATAGATAAAGAGAGACGGAGAAAGGGGTGGTAGATGAGGTATGAGTCTTGGGCATGGTGGAAAGGAGAGATGGATGGGAAATGAGGGGAGTTGGATAGATATTAAGAAGAGAGGGACTTTCAGACACAGAAAATTAAAAATATGAAGATAGAGAGAACAAATGACAATTTCTTTATACTTCTGTCAAGACGTTTATATATTACTAAAAAGAAAGAGATAGTGATATTTAATAATGGAGAACCGAAGATAAAGGGTTCTGTGAAAGTGAGAAAAATGCCCAAGACTCATACCTCATCTACCACCCCCCTCCCCCACCCTTTCACAAAACACTCTACCTTTCCCCGTCTCTCTCTATCTACCTCTCTCTCCCTCATCCGATCTCAATTCCAAATGAATATTCTCTATTCATTTCTATATCCATGTCTCCTCATTCTAAAAATATGTCCCGTGAATATGGAGATAACATTAATTTCCCCAAAAGACAAAGTCTACATCTGTGTTCCTCGTCGATATACGTTCCTTGTTTCAGAGCTCAGCAAGCCGTCAGCCAGACAAGAAGAAAAAATGCATTATAAAATTCTGCCTGTTAATTATAGTAATCTGACAAATTGGCAAAAATTTCAATTATTGATAGCCACCACTAAGCCCTAAGGACAGTATAATTACTTGTTTGCTTCATGTCATCTGAAGAATGAAAAATAAAACAATGATAAAAAATAACTGTCATCAATGAAATAATGACAGTGATAGGTCATAATCATAAAATCCATTTATAAACGTGAAAATATACTAGGTAATGGTTATTTTATATTCTGTCGTGCTATTCCTTCTCATGCCTTCTCTCTTTATCCCTCACTTCAAACAGCGTACAGAGGAAGCGTAATTTGAAGGGGGGAGACAACGGCTTGGCGAAGAATTTGATTTTTTTTTTCTTCGAGAAAAGAATGAAAAAAATAGAATTTATGGAATAGAGTAGAGAAAGAGAGCTAATGTGAGAAAGAAATGACAAATGAAAATGAATTAACTAGGACAGAAGGTAAAACCGATTATTCAGTATATATATTGACTTTTATATAGATAATGTTTAATATCATAAGTACATGTATTTCAATGTCATGGTCTATCAACATCAAAATCGATTTTACTCGCAAATCTAATCAAGTTTTTCAGACGACACGAAACTAAATCAAAGCATTATAATATGAAGGCCTATATGCGACAAGGATAGCGAGATGTATTCTAAGATAAATGACATCATATATAGTCACATATGTGAACATTTCTAATATACATGTACATACTGTATAATCGCGAGCACATTCACACAAATACAGCATTCTAAGAAATGCCATACAACCAATGTATACTATGCGCTCTTGATAAGATATTCAAAACCTTCAAGCATTTCTACCAGGTACTTGAACGTAATAACAATATTTCGACAATATTACTGAAAATTACCTCCAATCCTCGACAATAGCACGTTTCTATGGCAACGGATGAGTTGTGTGTGCTCTCGAAAGTGTTATGACGTCGGCATTGTGTAGCGTCTTAGACTATACGATCTGTATACATTGTCATTTTTGAATGCATGAAGATAATATAGTGATAACTCAACAGGTCTCATTCGAAATAAGAATTCATGATTGGTATTCATGTATATTCAATCAGAGATAATATAATAATAGGTTATATTATAAGCAGTTTGCAAGGTATGGTAGAGGTGTCCAACAACAAAGAAATAGTACAACACAGCTTAACAAAGCACATATGCATGGAAGAGTACTTTGCTCATGTAATACATGAGCATCGAAACAAAAGCTGGAAGGGAAGCAAGATTAAGCCCTGTTATAACAGAAAGGGTTCCTGATGAAGAAAAAGAGTGAAGAAACTGGCGAAATCGAAAGGATAAATACGTATAAATATTCATTGTATCCAACGGCAGGGAGTTCCATATCGCCACACTATATGCAGTGGCGGTTTGAGGTTTGAATAAGTGAGTTTATTTGATTACATTTTGGGGCAAATTATATGTTTTGATTTTGCTTAAAGATAAGCTTGATTCAGGTAATAATAGAAAATAAATTCTCACAGAATCCAACAAAACTTTCCACTGAATGTTCAAGATTACAAATAAATGACATGTGCCAAACGATTTTGGTAGAAAATGTAAAGGGGCCGAGTAAGGAGCATATAAAGATAAGGAAATCAAGGTAAGTAGGACCAACATCATGTGCTTAACACAGGTCACTATATATATGTGCAAATGAGAGTTGTGGTTTTTATTGAAGATGATTTCCAGCAAGTTTTTGTGAGTTTGTTTTTATTTCATTGTTTCAAACAATCAATCTACTGCAGGATAAACAATCCAGAATTAATTATAGCCATGTTCTCTCGGCATACGATGCCCTTACCAGAGCTCAAGATTAGCTTTAAATTGCACAATCACAGCATTTGGCGAATGACTGGAGTATCATTATACGAGATATTTCATGTTCATTTTTGTGATAGATTAGAAAGTGTCAGGGAGAAATGAATGCAAGATATTATCATTAAATCATAGTAAGAATGCCATGCAGTAAATAATAACCATTTTAAGTGGGTTGAGTAAATAGGTAAGCTGGAAGTAAGCCCGACAGAGGATTGGTTGAGTCTCCTATTATTCTCATAATTTTTGTCCCACATTACAGACATATCCCGTCGTCGTATAAGGGCAGTCACCACCCTACCGATATCATGGATCCTTACGAGGTAGACGACGAACCACGCATGGTGTCCCGGAACCCCATGCTCATCCCGTGTTTCCTCGCGGTCGATTACATCTGCATGGCTGGCGTGGTCGTCCTGTGGTTCGTCCTCCTGTTCACAGAAAACCTCCCCGGGCCGACCCATCGTGGATTTTGGTGTCATGATCGTAATCTGATGATGCCTTACTTGGAGGATGATATCTTCACCGAGGAGGTGCTCTATGTGACTTGTTTTGCTGCCCCACCCATTATGGTGAGCTTTAACCCTTTAAAAACTGAATTGTGTCATTCCCACTGGCTTTGTACAGAAACAATCATTCCCGCAGGCAAAATGTTAATTTACGTCCTGTTTATCGCGACGATATGATTTGCTTTAAAAGAACATGCTCCAAACCTAATTCCTTAGGATTATTCTAACATCGGCAACGTGCTTTAGCTTTTCCACTCAGGGGCGGATCCAGCCGGCGGCAAGGGAGGGGGCCTAAAAAGGGGCCCACTTCGTGCGAAAATTTGAAAATCGTGCCGGTTGATTTTTCGCTCAGTGGTGGTGAGCGAAAAAAATTTTGGCACCTGAAAATTTTTTGGGCGCCAGGGGAGGGGGCCCAACTTCTTTTTTTCTTCAAAAAAGGGTGTTTTTACCTGTTTTTTTCTAGGGAAGGGGCCCGGGCCCCCGGGGCCCCCTGATCCGCCACTGTTTCCACTTCCTCGATAAACCTTAACATTAACAATGATCATAGTCGTAATTCAAACGAGCTTAATATATGACTGTATTAAAAGATGTAGTAATGAATGAATAAGCTGCAAAAGAGATATAAATTACACTTACTTATAAACCGTATCACTTCATTTAACGTTGATCATTAATCAGTCTTAAGTTGTGCTGACTCCGAAACCTATCGAATATGATAATTATAAATCTGGTTTAGAGCAGACTCAAATAAAACATAATGAAAGTATTCAAAAGTATGGATTTTTTTTTTTACAATTTTTTAAATGGTTGATCGTTCATTTGTTTCAATGTTTTAGTTGCATTTCTTCGTGAAGGGGGCAACTGTTTCGCAACATGGTGTGAACCTTTGATGTTGGTCTGATAACGTTCATGACACTACTGCCTTATCATACTTGGGTAGTGACCATCCAAACAAAAAGTAGGCCTATGATTATATAAATCTAAGAGGTATTGCAGTAAAAGCATAGATATTCAATATGAGTAGATACACAAAATGTGCACCTTTATTGTAAACCTCCATCATCGATCATTCCCCATGAATTCAACATTCCTCCAAACTCAGATCCTTTACGGTGAGTGCATGCTGGCCCTTTGTTCGTGCAAGAAGACATCGCCTGAGATGAAGGTTGGGAGGAGAAAGATCGTCAAGAGTTGCTCTCTCAAGCTTTACCCTGTCATTAGGAGGATGTTCAGATTTACAGGTAACAGGTCAATTTGTTTAATCCAAAGTCTTGTCGCAGGAGCAGTTTACCTGATTGCATTGATGATTTAGATCATTTCCCTACCCACGCCTTCCCCGGTCTCTCACTCTCTCTCTCTCTCTCTCTCTCTTTCTCTCTTCCCCCCTCTCTCTCTCTCTCTCTCTCCATATCCCCTCCCACTCCCCACATCCCCTCCCACTCCCCCTCCCTCTCTGTCCCTTGATTCATCCATCCGTTTACCATTCTCTTGCTTTTCGCGGTTATTTCCCCCTCTGAATCTTGAAACTCTATTTGCAATAAAATGTTATCAAAAACATGAAATATATTGGAACAATGGAATAACAATGTTATTTGTTATAGATTATTACATGACTTTGATATCAAAGTCCAGAATTAAATACATACTTGTGATCAGATTGAAATATAATATAAAATCGTCCTTGACATAATAAGCTAAATACTAAATTTATGAAGTCCTCGACCACTCGTGGATGTTAGATTATATTCCTCTATCCCCACACTCGACTGTGTTTCTCTTATGCCATGAATACTCATACTTCCATACTTATATTTATCCTAATACTTTTAGTGCATGTCTTTATTTTCTTTTTGATGTAATTTTTTATATAATAAATACGAATGATTTTTGTTTCTCTTTTTTTTTCGTTTTCATTTGTTTTCTTCTTTTTTTCTTCTTCTTTCTTTCTTCCTTTCTTTTTCTCTCTTATGAGTAATCCACACAAATACAAGCTCTGCTTATAGTGGATTTCTCCTTTTCTATATAATTTGACTTAATTTATGATATGCTTATATATTTTGTATCCTAAATGCTTAGATTACATGTCGACATTGTATAATTATAGAAAAGTTTCATGTTATATGTTATATGTTATATTGCAAATGCCATTTGATATTCATTTTATGTAAGCTATAAATCATGTTTTGATTGAGGTATAGAAATTTAATTTTTTCAATTGAATTGAATTGCCAGGTATCTTTGCTTGTGGAGCCTTTGCCACATGGATCATCACCGATGCTGCACAGAGGGTAACAGGAATACAGACGCCATACTTCTTGACTGTTTGTCGACCAAACTATACAGCACTCGATTGCAATACATTCATCACTGATTATGTGTGTGCAAAACGGGATGATGATCTCCTGGAACAAGCCAGGTAAGGAAGTTGATCTATTTTTTGTCTTTCCTCATCCACCGAGTCCTTATCCTCCTTCTTCTTCATCCTGTTCCCGCTCTCCCCAATCTTCTTCGTTTTTCTATCTTCTTCGTTTTCTTTTCCCTTTTTTCTGCTTTTTCTTCTTTTTCTCCTTCTTCTCCTTGCAACTCTTTCTTTTTTCTCATTCCGAGTGATTTTCTACTTACTTCTGTCACCTTAAATTTACGATTATTGATTTGCATTTTTCAACGTTTTTCTCTTGTATTCTCCCATGTTCATTTCATTTTTCTGTTTTGTTTTCCTTCTTCTTTTCCATCTCCATTTCCTCTTCCCCTGATCACCTTCAATCATTCTTATACTGTATAAATGTTGATTTATCAATTTTTCTTACTTTGCTAGGCTTTAGAACTATACCTACATAATTATATATATACAAAAATAACATCAAATTGTCATTTTGCCAACGTGATGATGACTCTGAACATAAAGCATAAATTATTTTTAAAGTATATATTGTATATACTATTACAGTGTATATAGGTCTCGTGTTCTCAATAAGGCAGAGCAGGGCAAAGAAAATGTCATCAACACACAAACAAAATTCATGTACGTCAGCAGAGAAAAATGCTTGCAGGGATACCGGTTATGGTGACATGATAACAGTCCTCGTTAAGATGTAATTAAGTTGCATGTGGAACTCTCATCTCTTTTTTCTCTCTCTCTCTCTCCTCAGGCTATCATTTCCCTCGCTCCATGCATCTCTAGGCTCATATGCTGCAGTCTTCACCATGGTAAGACAATCACTTATGTTGGTAGCTTTATGTTAAAGAGCAACACCACATCTTCGTAATACCACAAAAGTTCATATTTTATTGATTCTAAAGAATGTACGATAGCGTTTTATTATTATCTTAAAAGCGAGAAAGTGGTAATTACGATTCGATCTTCCACGATAGGTTTATTCAATCATCGATTCCCTTTGTTTTCAAGGATTTTTTGTGTAGTTTTGTTCGATATATTTCTTAATTAAAATCAATTAAATTCAAATTTATCAATCATCCATTACAAGTAAACACGAATATAAAAAGTATTGCATGAAAAAGATCAAAAATATATGAAATAATACATTTAAAATACATACAGTAGAAGGCATCTGAACAAATAATTTCAATCCATATTCAAAATAATTCTTTCCTTGCCATGCACCGTGTTCCATCCTTGCTTCCTTTCCGTTTAGTTCTTTTGCTTCCCTCTTAAATTACTACATATCACAAAGTGAATCTATAAACATCATGAACATGAGAGAAGTTCAACCTGCTACTAACGGAACGACAATTTACATAATTATCATGTCACTGCATGTGTCTTTATCACTCAATATATAATTTTGTTCCATCAGGCCTACATGACAAGTCAAGTGAGCATCCCCTGTACCAGGCTGCCCATCCCGCTGGCGAGTTTGGGTCTCCTGTCGGGAGGGCTCCTCTGGGGAATCACAAGAGCCTCGAAGTATCGGCATCACTGGAGTGATGTCGCAGTGGGTTTCCTGTTGGGCATGGTAGTGGCGCTCTACTTGGTAAGCAACCAGAGCCATTTATACACAGAGTTTGGCTAACGCAGTTTCTATGGATAGCATGATGAACGCGGTCGAAACTACTTTCGAAAATCAACCTAAGGCAATTTAAGTAGCCTTTGTACGTCACCTATTGAAATGTGCGAACATGATAATGATGTATTACGTTATCCCAACATGATTTATAAGGGATAAACATTAGGTAGTGAAATCGCTATTGGGTTGATTTTTCGAAAGTAGTTTAATGGCTTATTCAGGTTGGCCTGGCAAACTCATAAATACACAGCATATTGCGACGTACCGTAACCCAGTTAATCAAACTCTGAGTATAGTGCAAAATTAAATGATAAGCTGATGGTTATGTTATAACACCTGCCATGTGGGAGTTACAGCAAAATCTAAACATTTACCTATAAAAGCATCCGTAGTATCAATCGCATATATTTGACAGAATAGTCGCAAAATAAGAATAACCATTAAATATTGCTATTTTTATTTTCTGTTGAAGACGTTGCTTACCCCATTTCCCTCTTGATACCAATTTTTCCGTTATCATTCCCTGTAAGCTGTAAATATTGATATTCCGACTAGCATATCTTAATTCATTATTATTGTATCGAAAATTTTAAGGTATTTGCTGTGCTGGCGTGTTTTGAAGAGCGCCCCCAAGATGACCCAAACAAACTGCCGAAGAAATCATCCAGTCCAAAGCGTTCGTCGCCTCTCTCCTTGATTAGATTGCCTAGACTACGAGCATGTAATGGGAGGCTTACTACACAAGTGAGTTGTCGTTTTCTTTTGTCAAGGCAGCCTTTAATTTTGGTCCGTTCCAAGCAGTGTCTGTTGTTGTTCTTGTTGCTGCTCTTCTTCTCCTTCTCATTCTTCTTCTTCTTCTTCTTCTTCTTCTTCTTCTTCTTCTTCTTCTTCTTCTTCTTCTTCTTCTTCTTTTTATTCTTCTTCTTTTTGTTCTTGTTTCGTTCTTTTTCCAAGTTTCACTATATCTTGAGTAGGCCAGGCAATTCTGTTGAGCTTTTAACTAGATTTGTAGTATGGTGTTGTGGTATGAGTCCTGCCCGAGATAACCAATACGATTACTTATCTTTACCTAATCAACTAATAAAGATAGTCATTTTACCAGAATCGTCATCTGCCTCATCATAATTGAATACATGATTGCTAATTATAAAGTAGAAAGTATATTAATGATAATATATTAATACCTGAGTAAGATCAAAAGTCCTTGCTTTAAGCAGAATTCCATTCGATTGACTCTACTGGAGCATAAATTGGTGCCTTTTCAGAGAGGATGTGAGTTTAAAAATATGATGAAAAGAATTATAATAACTTATGAGTTTTTTCTGTAATGTTAATAAGATGATTCTTTTTCTATCAGATGAAAGATCCAAAGTTTGTTGACACTTTCAAAGTGCATTTACTACACAGAAATAGTAACATAAAGTGAATAATCAAATGTTGGTATGTCTTCTTTTATCCCTCTTTGGGAATCAGCAGCTATATAAAGAAAGTCTGTTTCCACCATTTATCTAAACGAAAGCATTATTACACTCATAACATATTTGTTACTTTTTTCAGAATGGCCCCGCGACCTTCCACAATCCTTCTTTTGTCGGCGATAGTTTACGGAGAGACTACTAAATCTATGAGCAACTGCTGTATCGATCAACGTATAACGTATAATCATTTAAGAAAGCGTTGTAACACCTTTGTAACCATTATAAAGTGTTGAATGATCCTCTATTGAATAAAAATATCATGTTATATAAATCATTATAAGGCGGCGTTGCAAGAAAGTTGCAATCAATTGCAAATTCCAAAATCAAGCGTAAGTCTTGCGATTAATTGCAAATTTGAAATTGATCGAAACCCAACATTCTTGCAACGCCCCATTAGTAAGAGAGAGAGAGAGAGAGAGAAAGAGGGGAAAAATAAAAGCTAAATCTAGTTAACTCAATTTAATTGTTAAAATTTTAATCCTAACAAAATCCTAGGAAATTTAGGAGACTAGTGGGGCGTTGCAAGAAAGTTGAGTTGCAAGCGATTGCAAATATCAGTTGTAAATTTTGCAACTTGCCATCAATCGCAACTTTCTTGCAACGCCCCATAAGACTAAGAGTACTAGCATGTATGATAGATATCATAATATGTGTGTTTGTGTGGGAATGAGGGTGTGCGTGCGTGTATGTGCGCGCGTGTGTGTGTGTGTGTGTGCGTGTATGTGCGTGTGTGTTTAGACCGTGTAGCTGAGCTTCGTTCGCTAAGATTTTGGCAGAACTTATCTATTGCAGGATCTTTGGTGACTGATATAAATAGTAACATATATATTTACATGTATTGCATCACAGAGGTGTGGGTTTGTGGTCAAACTGAAAAATGTCGTCGAGGTTTTCTCTTCAAAATACTGACTTGCTGCATGTGGAGCTTAACAGAATTGCATGATAATGCTTTTCATGTAAATGTCGAGATATAATTATATAAGCAGAACAAATTCTATAAATGAACGTATTAGGGATTTTAAAGTGGAATGAATAATTTAGAATGGTATTCTTATTTTTATGCCTCCGCCACCGAAGGTGGTGCCGGAGGCATCATGTTTTCGGGTTGTCCGTCCGTACGTCCGTCCCGTTTGACCGTTATCACAATATCTCAAGAACCATTTAAGATTTAAACTTAAGACTCGGGAATAGTATTTATCACCATAGGAAGACGATCTGATTAGATTTTGGAGTACGTAGGTCAAAGGTCACAGGTCACAGAGGTCAACTTATGAAATTCCTTGTATTGAGTTTGTTAGCGCGATATCTCAAGAACCATTTGAGATTTAAACTTCAAACTTAAGGATAGTATGTATCACCATAGGAAGACGATCTGATTAGATTTTGGAGCACGTATGTCAAAGGTCAAGGGTCACAGAGGTCAACTTATGAAATTCCATACATTGAGATTGTTATCATGATATCTCAAGAACCACTGGAGATTTAAACTTCAAACTTAGTGATAGTGTGTATCACTATAGGAAAACAATCTGATTATATTTTGGAGCACGTAGGTCAAAGGTCAAGGGTCATAGAGGTCAACTTATGAAATTCCATACATTGAGATTGTTATCATGATATCTCAAGAACCACTGGAGATGTAAAACTTCAAACTTAAGGATAGTATGTATCACCATAGGAAGACGATCTGATTAGATTTTGGAGCACGTAGGCCAAAGGTCAAGGGTCACAGAGGTCAACTTATGAAATTCCATACATTGAGATTGTTATCATAATATCTCAAGAACCACTGGAGATTTAAACTTCAAACTTAATGATAGTGTGTATCACCATAGGAAGACAATCTGATTAGATTTTGGAGCACGTAGGTCAAAGGTCAAGGGTCACAGAGGTCAACTTATGAAATTCCATACATTGAGATCGTTATCGCGATATCTCAAGAACCACTGGAGAATTTTCACTTCAAACTTAATGATAGTATGTATCACCATAGGAAGACGATCTGTTTAGATTTTGGAGCATGTAGGTCAAGGGTCACAGAGGTCAACTTGTGAAATTCCATGTCTTCAGCTCGTTATCGCGATATCTCAAGAACCATTTGAGATTTTAAACTTCAAACTTAAGGATAGTATATATATCACCATAGGAAAACGATCAGATTAGATTTTGGAGTACATGTATGTCAAAGGTCATAGAGGTCAACTTGAAAAATTCAGACTACATGTATAGGACTTGTCATGATATGTCAAGAACCACTTGAAATATGTTCCGTTACTTAACCCGTACTTAACTGGGCTATTTTGAGCACCTCCCTGACTGGGGAGGGGCCGATTGCCTCGAAATTTGGCACGCGTCTTGAGAAATTGCGCAAAGGAAGAGACCTCACTATTATTTTGCTGAAAATTGCTTATTTTATCAATTATGCTAATTTATGCAATTGCATAAAGGAAGAGACCTCACTATAATTTTGCTGAAAATTACTTATTTTATCAATTATGCTAATTTATGCAAATCAAATTCATGAATAATGATTTTTATTAACAATTACATAAATAAAGCTTTTACAGAGTTGATTTTGTGGCAAAAGTTTCTAAAAAGCCTATCGGGCATTATCACATAAAAAATTGTCCATGTCTATTTCAATTCTTATGTATTTCATTGTTTTATGAACTTCTTTTGTATTCTATTGTTATTAATTCTTAATCTTATGTATTGTATTGTTTTAGGACTTCTGATACTTGAGGTTGTTACGTATCAATATTTTGCTTGAATAAATGATAACTAAACTCTAAAGAGTAAAATTATGCTGATTTATAGACCAAACTAGAAACTTCACTTTGCCATTCATTTTGTACACAAAATGACAAATTTCTCAATTTTCGGCTTGACCTTAGGTCACAATAGGTCAAGTAACTCTCTAGCTGAATGTCTGATTTTCAAAAACTTGGTGTCAAAAGATCCGTAAGACTTGAAAGAAAAACTCATGAAGCAGCATCGCCGAAAACATGGCGGTTCATGCGCAACAAAATTTGTTTGGGGGCCTGAGGCTCCTCCTCCCCCAGTTAAGTAAGGGTTAAAAACTTTTTAAAATATGATAGTGTGTATCACCTTAGGAAGATCATCTGATTTAATTTTGAAGTGTCTAGGTCAGAGGTCAACTGACAAAATTTTAGGTACATATAGCTTTTTTAATGCAAAACCTCAAGAACTGTTTGATATATTTCCTTCAAACGTGATGATAGTGTGTATACCCATAGGAATACAATCCAATTTAATTTTGTAGTAACTTGCTCAGGGGTCATAGGTCACAGAAGTCGACTCATAGAATGAATTTCCAGGTGTTGGCTTTTTATGCCTCCGCTACAACGTAGCCGGAGGCATTATGTTTTCTGGTTGTCCGTCCGTCCGTACGTACGTACGTACGTCCCGTTCTCGTGATCGCGTTATCTCAAGAACCAATTGATGGATTACCGCCAAACTCGGGTCATGTATGTATCTTGCAGAGCTAATGAACTGATTAGATTTTGGGGTCACGAGGTCCAAGGTCAAAGGTCACAAGGCTCATTATGTATGCAAAAATAGCTCGTGATCGCGTTATCTCAAGAACCGATTGATGGATTACCGCCAAACTTGGGTCATGTATGTATCTTGCAGAGCTAATGAACTGATTAGATTTTGGGGTCACGAGGTCAAAGGTCAAAGGTCACAGGGCTCATTATGTATGCAAAAATAGCTCGTGATCGTGTTATCTCAAGAACCGATTGATGGATTACCGCCAAACTTGGGTCATGTATGTATCTTGCAGAGCTAATGAACTGATTAGATTTTGGGGTCACGAGGTCAAAGGTCACAGGGCTCGTTATGTATGCAAAATAGCTTGTGATCACATTATCTCAAGAACCGATTGATGGATTACCGCCAAACTTGGGTCATGTATGTATCTTGCAGAGCCAATGAACTGATTAGATTTGGGGTCACGAGGTCAAAGGTCACAGGGCTCATTATGTATCCTAAAATAGCTCGTGATCGCGTTATCATTAGAACCAACAGATGGAATACAATCAAACTTGAATTTTAAAAATTGCTTCCATTTTGGTTTGTAAAATTGCTCTATGGCGGAGGCATCATCGACTGCGCGCAGTTGAAGTTCCATCTAGTTAACTAATTATTTAGAGTTAGCTGATGATGTGACCTGCAACTCTTTTACATCGGTTCCGCCGCCCCCCCCCCCCTTTTTCCCGGTCACCATTGTCACACAATGTATGTCTGTCTGTCTGTCTCTTTCTCTCTCTCTCTCTCTCTCTTTCTCTCTCTCTATTTCTCTCTCTCTCTATCTCTCTCTCTCTCTCTATATATATATATAAATCTCTATCTCACTCTCTCTCTCTGTCTCAGTAAGTGTGTGTGTGGTGTGTTTATTTCTTTGTTTACAGTCTCTGTAAAACAGTCCGTCAGTCTTTTTATGATTAACATATCTACATTTTTGTATTATCTCTGTGCTATAATTATGATGACCTCTTTCTATACATTTTTCCTTTCTTTTTGCTCTCTATTCCTTTGTTATTCGTTCTGAAAATTACATTTTAAAGGTTTTATATTCGATGCATTGGTTTGTTTGTTTGTTTTCTTCTTAATTTACGTAGCAATATTTTATTTTTCAAAGTAGGAGGTTTAAAAAGAATCACGAGGAACATGACTTTCTCAAAAAAGAGGTGTATATCATTTTCACTTATTTATAATAATGTTTATTATTGATGTAATTGAAAGTGAATATATGTTAATTTTAATTGACGAACAAAAGCACTTGTTTGAATGCGAGTTTGGGTAACAAACAGTTTTTTCTATGTATTTTACTAAACATTAATGCATGCAATTATGTTCATAATATTTATTAACACTACAATCACTAAACGTTCGACATTAAAGGTACTATGTCCCATTTGCATGCCAAAAATGAAAAGGTTAAATTCCAACGGCATTTGAAAGACAATACTAATTTAGAACTTCCCTAAAAAGGGGGCTTGAAAATGTCTTTAAGTGGGAAAATAACGACTATTAGTTGTCGAATCGACTTAAGAGCTATAAGCCAGTAAGTAATAGTCTGATTTTCAGACCATTGTACCGAATGGTCGTACGTTTTATGCTGCGCAAAGATTCAATCAGTTTAATTTTGGCCATTACAAGAAGTGGGTTATTGATGTAGACAAATGCTCATGTACCCTTTACAGCTCATTTTATGTATGTTATTACCAAAGAAAAAAAGCCAGTCAGTCACTCAATAGTGTCTGACAGTGAAGTCTAGCAAGTAAACGGGTTTCCTTGCATAATTTGAATATTAGGATACTGCTAACGTTTAAATTTCACAGATAGGACATACATGACATATTCATAATTCCTGCAAAGTTCTACAGAATTTGATGTTGGCTGCAAAAGGGACATAGTATCTTTAATACACATATCACAATTAACAATTAATTCACCATGTTTACTAAACAATTACCACTCCCACTCTTTCTCTCTCTCTCTCTTTCTCCCTATCTTTCTCCCTCTTTCTCCTTATCTTTCACTTTCTCTCTCCCTCTCTCTCTCTATCTCGTCTTTTTCTCTCTTTCTCCTCTCTCTCTCTCTCTCTATCTTTGTCTCTCTTTGTCTCTCTTTCTCTCTCTCTCTCTCTCTCTCTCTCTCTCTCTCTCTCTCTCTCTCTTTCTCTTCTCACTCTCTGACTTCCCTTTTCTCCTCCTAATTCTATCTCCTGTTCTACTTATTCTTCTCTCCCTCGAATTCCTTATTCTCTTTTCATTCTCCCTTTCATTTCGTCATTCTGTCAATATGCTTTTCTCCCTTCGTTAACTTTCTTCTCCACTTCTCTCTTAAGTCTGACATTGATTTTTTTAAAAATCTAATTACATACACTTATTACTCATTTTTATTTTGCAATCCAGTAGGTACTTGAACTCTTTTTTGTTTGCTTTTTTTTAATTTACATACATGTATAGTAATCTAATTTTACTCATGATTTTGATTTATCTACAATGTATTCTATCATAATTTCCATAGTCTGTTAACGTTTTCATCATATATATATATATATATATATATACATATATATACATATGTTTATATATAAATATATTATATATAAAACAGTAAGAATAAATAGACCATGATTTGTTTATGCACATTCATTAAACTAAACGTTGTCTTGGAAGTTTTTAAAAGCTTGCCATGCTTGTCCGATGCATGTAGGATTCCATGCATAGGTGATGTCATACATAGTAGTTTTAATAAGTAACTCGTCATTAGAGCGGGCGATAACACCCCGGCCCACCTTTAAACTTAGACATTGGCGACTGAATGCTCTGTTTCATCAAATGTTTTATCTATATAAACAAATTTTGACGGAACATGCTTGTTGCAATGTCTTCTGTTGTCACATTAAGTGAATATTGTTTGGATTAGTAAAATAAACTTGTACATTTTACACCTTTTCGTATCTTCTTTAATATAGACTATATGTTTGAAGTTTGATCCAATACCATCGAGTTTACCGAATACATCGATTTTGAATTAATTAAAACAAACATTTTCTTCATGTTGCTTACTACTTTAGTAAAAACGAAATAATTAAAATAACATGGCTCTAAATGGCAATCTTAACAACAACAAAACAAGCAAATGGTACACAATGTTAACTCATCTGTTATACCTTCAAAATTTTTAATTCGCTTACTTCTTCGTTCCTATCTCGAGATATCTACACTCTAAAAATTGAAATGTTAAATCACCATTTAAAAGGACCGAGGAGTGACCACTCTTTCAAAATGGTAGATTAACACTTTGAACATGCTGGATCCAACACTATAAAGGTTGAATTCAGCATGTTCAAAGTATCAATCTGACATTTTGAAAGAGTGGTCACTCCTCGGCCCTTATAAATGGTGATTTAACATTTCAGTTTTTAGAGTGTACTAAACGTTTTAAAAAACAGTGGTCAAGAAGACGAGGCAGAGCTATGCAGTGGGAAAGAGTGTATGAAAATGAGTGGAAGGGATATGATAGAGAGAGTGGGAAGGGGCAGAATGAGGAAGGGAGAGAGAGAGAGGGGAGGAGGAGGAGGAGGAGAGGGGAAGAAGGAGAAAAGAACTGACAGAAAGAGAAATAGAAAGAGAGGGGGATAAGGAAAGGAATGAGAATGGAAGATGGACTAAAGAAAACTAATGAGAGAACAGTGTAAGAGACTGAATGAAAATGTAAAAGGAAATACAGGGGAGAGTGAGAGGGAGGAGAGCAGAGAGAGAGAGTGTGTGTGTGTGTGTGTTAGAGAGAGAGAGAGAGAGAGAGAGAAAGAGGGAGAGAGGGGGGACAGAAAGGGGACAGAGATGGGGGGAGAGAGAGCGAGAAAAATAGAGAGAGCAAGTTGCATTCTCAATGTGTACAAAGTATGGAAACGAACTTAGGGGATCTTTCTTTCCCCAGAGATTATTCTTATATCTGGTATAACACAATGCTCTACTCCGTTCTTATAATGAACATGATGAAGGACAATAAATATTTGCCTCTTGACATGATAACAAACTTGAGGCCCATCAATGTCATTTTTGTGTTGACATATTCTTAAATATTTACACGACGTCATTATGTCATACATTGACATGTCGGGTTGATAAGTGATAACCATCAGTAATTTGTGTTCTGTAAAGGAGAATTCCTGCCAGGCCTTGGTTACGTAGCCAAGCAACATGAAGCAGTTACGTTTAGAATACAGTATCCCCAAAATATGTAAGCAAACTCGCCTGGTGTGTTATCATTATACCATACAATACCATGTCCAACAGTCCAAGGATAAGTGCTCTAAATAACAGTAATTAATCCCCTGATAAAAACAATATAAAAACAATATATAAAAACTAGATTTTTAAAAGGGAAAAGACAATAATGCATTTGCCGTTGCACTTAAAGGAAGTTTTTCAGTTATGTATTTTTATTTTTATTTTTATAATAATAATAGGTCAATTTATATAGCGCAGCCAGTTTATGAAAATAATTTACCCATTTACCCATTTACTTGAATCACCTGGGTGGAGAATGGCAAATGTAGATTAATGTCTCGCCAAATGTCTTTTCGCGGTGGGACTCGAACCGCGATCCTTGTGATCCACAGTCCGGTGACATATCGCTAGACCACGACACCTCCACAGATCATGACCATTATCGATCCAAGTAAATCAAACAATATACTCTTCTATTAAAGGTACTATGTCCCATTTGCAGGCCAAAAAATGAAAAGGTTAAATTCCAACGGTATTTGAAAGATAAATCTAATTTAGAACTTCCCAATAAAAAAGGGGGCTTGAAAAAGTGGGAAAATACGACTATTAGTTGTCGAATCGACTTAAGTGCTACGTGCTAATAAGTGATAATAGTCTAATTTTAGACCATTGTACCGAATGGTCGTACGTTTTGTGCTGCGCAAAGATTCAATCAGTTTAATTTTGGCCATTACAAGAAGTGGGTTATTGATGTAGACAAATGCTCATGTACCCTTTACAGCTCATTTTATGTATGTTATTACCAAAGAAGAAAAAAGCCAGTCAGTCACTCAATAGTGTCTGACAGTGAAGTCTAGCAAGTAAACGGGTTTCCTTGCATAATTTGAATATTAGGACACTGCTAACGTTTAAATTTCACAGATAGGACATACATGACATATTCATAATTCCTGCAAAGTTCTACAGAATTTGATGTTGGCTGCAAAAGGGACATAGTATCTTTAAAGCGGTTACATTTTATACATATGTGAGTGAGTGTTTTCCTCATCATATTCGTACTAAGAGATTGTGGAGCATTGAAATCAAAGCCCATGAACACTACTCTTTTAATAAGCTCGGAAATCATTATTCGTCTTAATTTGGTTCTTTTTAGTTCATAAATCAGTGAACGATGATGCTTTTCTCTTCCCCTGCGATTCTTCTCCCTTCTAAAATTGTGTAGGTCTAGGCCTTACAAACATGATAGAGTAATGAGGATACAAATAATTTAGATTCGTGATCTAATGAACATTTTGTTATACACAGAGTTTCCGAGAGAAAAAAAAAATCTACATTAAAAAAATTAACATGAAAAAATTAACATGCCCTATTACTATAGGGTTTACATAAAACTGAATGGCTGCGATCATTTACGTCAGGATGATGAACCATTAAATGGTTCATTAAATGGCTCATTGAAAAAAACAATTGCAATATCAAACATTATAGAATACAGGTCTACTTATTGAAGGCGTCGGCTGAGAATTATGCAATTAAAAATCTAAAAATTAGATAATCAAACGTTTAGTTGTGGCAAGAAATGAATCAGATTCAGAATCAATGAAAATGTCCACCTTCCAATTTCGAATTCAAGTGGTACAATGTTCTTCCAAAGAATCCTCTTTTGCTTGGATACAATTATTATTTAGTCATTACAAAACAGGTTCAGTCTTGGAAGTGTTTATTTTTGGTAAGTCTATCAAATTAGTTTTTGAACAATTTTCATATGATTAATCCCAACATCTAAGCTAGAAGTGGGACTAAATTGTGTGTGGATCTCATTCGAAGTAGACACCGTAAATCGTTGCCACGCAGAAGACGGATGCATTTTGGAAGCGGTAACTCACAAACGAATCCCTGATTGGGTCCCACGAATTCCTGCTACAAACCTGCAGCCCCTGGCCGTGCATCTTACCAATGTGTACCAGGGTAATCAGCTTGTACCGATCGATGTCGAGCGTCTTCACGCGTTCCTTGATGATCTCCGACAGCTCCTCTGCCTCCTTCGAACACAGCTTCGGATCGTACTTCATCCCGGTGAGTCGAGCCTCGACCGTGCTTTCGATGATGTCACGAATGATGTGGACATATCTCGAGAACAGCTCTCGAGGCTCGAGCTGGTACGTGTTTTCGATCTGTGGGAGGTGCTTCGCACTTGGTGATCGACGGCGAGGACGATCCATGTACGACACGAAGCTGACTCCTCGTCGATCAGCGAGTCGTTGAGAGGTCCGCTGACGAAGCGATCTCGCCATGCGCTTGGTGATCATCAAACTCTGAAAGCTTTGTTTCAAATCCATCATCCCTTCACCGCCATCGCCGGGCTTCTTTTTAGTAGACGTCGCGGATCCCTGGTTGACCGCCGCAGCGACGGACATCTTTCTCGAGTGTGATGACGCACTGGAAGCTACGCTTATCTTTCTAGCGGTCGTGGGTGCGACTTGGTCGTTGGTTCGTGATACCTTTCGCTGTGGCATGATGCCTTTCGTTGTCGACGCGGTAGATGACTTGGTGGTTGATTGCGGAACCTTTTTTCTACCCCCAGCAGACATCATTCGTGACGAACTGGATGACGCACTCGGTGACTTTCTTATACGGGTACTCATCCTGTAAACTCCTTTAAATGATGTGAGATTCAAAACATGAAGGCAGCTATCCAGACGTTCTTTAAAGGGAACGGTACAATAATTAGTCGTTGTAGCAACCGGATACTGTTGTAGAGTTGGAGTTTACAAATCCCGCAAGCTAATAATCATTCCATCATATTCATAAACTCCGACAATCCAAAAATCCTCAATGATGATTATATACCTTTTCTATTCGTTATTTTCTTTTGAATGGAACAGTGTACCATGCAACGCTCACTACATATCTTAAATATACAATTGCAAAATTGTCAGAGTAACAAGTAAATGAGACTTATGGCAACCGTGAGAAGCAAGAAGAGAATGAATAAAAATGTTGATGGAAACCGACGTCGTTAATTTTTTCTTAAAACCTCGCTTAGGCGATCACATTATGTTAACTGATCTCTCGTCGTCGAAACAAATGTTTGGGTTCTCATGAACGGTGTCATCCACAAAGTCATATCACACCAAAAGATTCCATTCACCTATTAAATGTCGCTCGTGATACGCTGTTTCAAGAGCAACTGCTCGGGTATAAAGATTAAGTTTCGTTGGGTAATGAACATCTGAAAAGCGCGAAAAACAAGCTTGACATTTTGGAGCGGCTTCGCTCGTCTGCGAGGACCCGGCTTCACAACATGTTTCCCAAACTCAAATAGGTTCACAGGATAAGTTTACATTGTGACATTCAGTGGCTTCAGAAACAGATGCTGAATTAAACTAGAAGATCAAACATGTCCCAGTTTAATAATACATTTAATGAACACTCTGTTGATATTTCGAATAATGTCTCCCACACAGACCTCAAACATGCATCTTCGTTAGATTGCAAATAATATTCCCCCGTGAAAATAAGCGTAGACCCTTTTGAATATTTCTGCAAAATATGCAGTCCATACCTTCTGCTGAGGAGTGGATTCTTGTTCAGTGTATTCTGTGAAAACGGTGTCTACCAATGTTTGGACTGGACAAGGATAAGTATGCACTTAACATTTTAGAAAAGAAAGATTTTCTCTCAGGTTTGTTTAAGGGATAATGGTGCACTGCGCGTTCTGAATCTTCGTGTCAACGAAAGAACTGTAAGTCTTACTAACGTTTCCCTTTTATTGTCGAAATTTATCTGCTATAGTATCACAAGAAAAAAATCACAACGCTCCAAGCAATTTCTTAGAAATTAAAGAGGCAAAGCCCTGCAAAGATTTATTTAGCAAAAACTTACTTTTACAATATATTCATGTAGTAACTTATGAATTAATTATAATGAAGAATAACAGTTGTATTATCTAACAATATTTTTGTTGAATTACCTTCACGGATAGCTCATATTTATTTTATTGAGGGAAAGATTAATATATATGGCGAACGAATATGCTTTTAATTTCTTTACAGTATGAGGTTCTGGGTTGTCACTCCTGAAAATTCTTATCGATGCATGGATTTAACATCATGTTTTTGGTTTTATAATATAATTTACTGTCACAAAATGAACTAAGCATCTATACCAAAATAATATACCTACTTTATTGTTTCTTTCAAAGGGTTCCGATTAAATCATTCCAGTTACTTACTTGATTAATTCTTAATTGCTTCTGTTATTTACTTGATTATGAATCTCCAGAAAAAATGCATAGGCCTACACAAAAATTTAATGCTAACCAACGTCAACTTTCTCTGAAGAATCAACACCTTGTCATGTGCATATCCATCACCATGTTCACCTGAAAAGAATACGGTTGTAATTCTTGTTCAAATACAGTTTTGTTTGCCCGTGTGTTGATTTGTCGATAGTAGTAACCAATGGGGGAGGGGGCATCAATCAATGTCAAGTATTGGCGTTGAAAGCGACTTGAAGCTAGATAGATCGAGCTAGGTGTAGGTGATGTACAAAATGAAACCAAGGTGGCGGTGACAATACAATGTTTACCTAAGTTATTAAAGCTATGTCATACTCCGCTCGATATCATTGACAAGGGAAGCTCATGAAAATGAAAGAGAAGAAGTACTGGGAGGTAGGAGAAGATGAAAAAGAAGAAGGAGAAGGATATGAGGAGGAGGAGGAGGAGAAGGAAAAGAAGAGAAGAAAAAGAACAAGGAGAAGTTCAAGAACTCGGGGCTGCCCCTCGCCATTGTTTGTCGGGAGAAAAAATAACTTCGATTCACGGATGTACCGGTATTCGGCGGACTAGCGAACTCTGACCATAGATATATATACATGTACTTTTAAAAATATAGAATTCTGTGAACCTAGCTGACTCTCAAAATAGCTCTGCAAAAGCACCGTAAGGTACTAGTATATCGCCATCTCGTGTCTTTTGAGTTGTAATGTTTACATCAATCAGCCGGTCGCGATTTTATTATATCACTGAGATATTTAGGTCGTATACACACGTTTACACAACGGGCCAGGCCAGTGTTCGGGAATTAGAGGAAAACGAAAAACAACAACCCGAAAGTAAGAGATGATAACACGGAAGTTCTTGTGATGTTTCATTCTTAAACGCTTGTTAATCATCGTATTCCCTCATGTTTTTCAGGTAAGATATCAGTTTGTCTTTATTACAACTTTGCACGATGTCGAGATCGAGAGTGAGTTGCTTTCACTTTCAGTGTGGAGCGACGAGGAGGATTTGGCATTGTCATGCCACGCAACAGCGAGCAGAGGTTCACGTGTAATCCCAGCCATACCGTATGCCAGGAACCATTCACCCCGAAACTCTGCGGTGGTCTGTGCAGTGCTGCGGCCGCGTAGAAAACGAAAACAGAGCAGTCAGCTTGTTTCGCTAACAGATTTTGCACTGGCCTCTGTACTAACATGACGAAAGCTGAACTTGCCTCATTTATAAAGTAGTCTGCATGTATCAAGTCTCATACTTGAGAAAAAATGAAATAACACGATTTTATGCTTGCTGAAACTTGATAGTCTAGTGTAGTGGTATAACTATAAACAAAAACAATGTTAACTTAAAGAGAAGGTTGCATGAGTTCTAGGAAGAGGTGAAAAATAATTTGTGAGCGTTATCATTGTTATTTATTATGCAAGTGTGGAAGAACATCAGATAACAAATGTTCCCTGAAAAGCATGGCTCTCCAAATGCCTTAATATTCTAAATATGGCATGTAACAGCATAAAGACCACATGTTCGTGTAGTCCCTATACATATTTCTGTGGACAGTGCTTGTAACTTTACAAAAACTGTGCCAAATTTCTTATCATTTTGATGATTCCGGAACCTTGCAGTACACACCAATACTTATATGCTAGATGATCAACCTTTTCTGATCGATTCCACACCGTTTCTTTCACAATGCAATCGCATGACCAGAACTCAACTTTATCTTTAAAGGGCATATGAATTTGTAACCCCGATTTCTTTCACCTAATTTGAAGCTTTTAATCAGCCCGGGTCAGCTGTGTGCACATACAGAACCGACTACGCATACAATGTCCGCGCAGCTGTGCGGCTGAATCTGATTGGCTCTGATTGGATCACTCTAGGTTCGCGACCGTTCTATTTAGAGCACGGGTGATTGAATAAAAAGACGGAGTCTAATACTTAGTAATGGAGGTCTTAGATGATGAATCAGTAATATGGCCAATATACACACATACACACAGTTCAATTCGATTATTATTTTCCGTATGCAATGCATGAGAGAGTAAGCGCAATTATGATCCACGTTAAAACCCCTTGATTTCCCCCCCGAGCAAGAATGGTACGACCTCAGCTGGCTACCTACAGATTACAGCGATCAAGAGGCAACACACGTTAATCAATGGAGAAAAATTGAGTTCCCAAAATCAGACGGAGGTACCGATTGGTTTTATCTTTTGACGGGTTTTTTTTTCATCCAATGAGAATCATTTATATATCAAAATGTTCAGAATGAACTGAATGACATGAATCTTTTTCCATTGGTAAAAAATAGCCCTGTCCCGGCAAGAAACCGCCAGATATAGCCAGGAGCGTTCAGTCAAAAAGTTCGATACCACAGAAATTTTGACCAAATTGATGAAAAATGATCAAAAAATGATGGTGCGATGGAACAACAAAATATCGTGATTTTTACATCACCATAAAGAAGAAAAGCCAAATTTTCTAATGCTTTTTCCGTTGGTGAACTAGGCCGATCAGATCAAAAGATGTAGTTGAAAAGGGGATTTTGGCATATTTTTAAAGCTTTTCACGTCGGTGCGCGGTGTGTTTGAAGAGGTTGACGCTTAACTGTGTGGGTAAAATCCATATGGTGAATGATCATTGGAAGCAGGGGGTGTTGAACGAGGGGGAGGGGAGCTGGAGCCCTCCACTTTTTTTAAATAGCAAATTCTGCTACCGGTAAGTACATGTAAGTGTTTTACTTTTAGAGTCCAAAATTATGGCTCACCTGTAAATTTCATATTAATCCAAGGATCGATCAGGCCATTGAATTTTAAACCAACATTTAACTTTTTTTTCTCTCTCTCTACTTGCAGCACTCCAATGGGAGATAAGAGATTGGTGTGAAAGGTCGATTTGAAGGACATATTGTTTCTTGCTAGTTGCTGAGACGTACTGGCATATAGCGGAGTGATAGTTGAATTATCGTAACTCAGGAAGGAAAGAGTTGAATATGGGGTTCTTTAGGCAGCTGTATCTCTTGGTCTGGAAAAACTTCACGTCCCGAAAAAGACAAAAGGTAAGCGAGGATGTTGAAAATTTCTTAATACAAATGTCTGAAATTTTGCTTTGTTTCATTCCTCATGAATTGAGCTAGTTTGAGATCTTTTTGAGTGTGTCATAACATTTTTTTCCCTTCAATTTACATTTTCATCAAGTGATTCAAACATTTCAAACATGAGTTCTGTATTATTAACTGGATGAAATTGATGAGGATTAAAAAATATAGGCCTATACTCTTTCTTACAGTATCCCATTGATGTTCAGAATTCCTGTGTACAGCAATAGTAGTTTGTAGAATAATAAATCTGGAGATCCGTATGCATGCAGTGTATGCACATTGCCTGAAAATTTGTTTTGGTAGATCATAGAAGGGAAAATTGGAAATGTGTGTGCAAACCTCAATTACTGTACCTACATTTTTGTACGAGTTCAGACAAAAAAAGGCAATCTGATGACACATGGTGCAATAACCACATGTCACAGTGATTGGGGAGAAAAAAAGTGTACATTGTCCATGTACATTGTACGATGTATTCTGTTTGAGACTTAGATGAATTATCTTTGAAGGGTTAGTTTGTTTTTCCCCCAATATAAAATGTTTGACTTAAAATAAAGAAAAACTGTCTTGTGCCTACATCCATCAGGTGTACAGATATACTGTACATGTACATGTATAGTTGTAGGCAAAAGAAGTAGCATGGATGGCTATTCTCAGTGGGATGTTTGTGCCTGAAAATCAGAGATACCAGTAGACCTCAGGCTCAGACAGATTTATGATTCATTTTATGACCAGCTGAGCTGGCTGATGGTGTCCATTGCTTGATTCGTAAACAAAGACAATTCACTTTATTGGGAAGAGGGTACAGGCAATATATTTTCTTTGTGTTTTCAGTATCAAATTTTAGATACCCTAATTGTGTTTTTTTATCTGTGTGTAGACACTAGTGTGTGCCATTTACATGTAAGTAGGTATGAATAAACTGCTAAGAAATGATTGCATTTAAATTTTAAAAGTTTAATATATTCATGTACAAATATTTTGATCTTAACCTTCATATTGTCCACACAAAAAATACAGACATATATATTGTAATTGTTGGTCTCCATAATATATAGGAGGTAATAATGATGGTTTTATGTGCACCCAAATGACTCATGCATTGTGCAAGTTACTTGGATATGAGAGTCTTTAAGAAGTAAATCAGATGGTGTGAGTCGTGTGACGAAAGGCATTGAGAATCCCTTTATTTGGCCTCCCTCTTTATGAATGACCACTGGATGTTTTGATGGTCGGGATAATACACTTTATGATATATAGGCAAGGGTGGTAGCATTGACCTAACACAAACTTGTGTGCATGCATGCATGTACATGTATAGTCCAGATTCTGTCTGTTTTTATACTTTTTTTCATTCTTCAATCATTTTTGTCCTCCTCTCTTTAATGCATCTCTCACAGAGCCCGATCGATCGTGCTTACAGAAAAGACTGTCTCTGTTTTAGCATTGAGGGTGTGTTATTTTCTCAGTCCAGACAGTGGACTAGTAGATGGGTGGAGTACCCCCTCTCCCCTTCCCTCCCCGTTGATGAAATATTATAGCCTAGTCAGAATTACAGAACTAAGATGCTGAAATTTATACCATTCATGCTTCATTTACACAAATAACTGGTAATCCTTATTATGTATGTCCATTCCTTGCATCTCTCACAGAGTGCATCAAGCACGGATATAATAATAATAATGATAATAATAATATAAATAGTCCGTTGTACATGTAAGAGTCTAACATGTACATGTAGGCCTTTAAACTTCTACATACTTGTACAGTGTATCTCACAAAGTAGTCTATTCTCCCAAAGTCACCTACTCACTTTGTACTATTTTCTGCACCAGCATGACTTCATTTCCAAGTACATGTAATATGATATACTTTGCCAAGGTACATGTATGATACTCTAATCTGATCGATGGCTTTATCGTCGAATATCCATGAGATGCTTTGTACATGTACAACCGGAGTGCAATAACAGGATACATTTTTTTTGTTCAACCACTTAGAGAAAAAAAGGTCTTTCCTCTTTAAGAGTACAGAAACAGGATACAATTTTTTGTTTGTTGAACCATGCATTAACGGGTACGGTAAACAAAAATAGGTCTCAATTACTCAAAAAAGGTAATAAACTTGATCCTGTTACAGATTATAGGAAAAGTACATTTGTAGGACATTCTAATTTTGCAAATTTTGCCAACAATGATCAGGGATTGGTTGTACAACTCATGCTCTGGCAACATGGTCAGTTTAGTTTAGTCTAATCAAATTCCAAAATTCCATGTACCGGTACCAGTACTTGTACATGTACTGTACATGTATTACCGTACCTATTAAACCCTTTGTGCACATACATGTATACTGTACACTCCTGTACCTCTACCAAACCGAACCCAAAATGCAGTCACAACCCTAACCCTACACATACATCTTTGACAAAATAAAGCTTGGATCAAAAGTCGCCAGACCGAAGGTCAGGCACACAGGGATTCCCTGTTATGTATAATGAATCATGCATTACGATACTGTAGTCTGACTGGTTAATCGCCATTGGTCTGTGACCAGTCTGATGAAACCATCCATGCTCTCAGCAGGGGTCAGCCATCTGGTTTCCAAGCACAAAGACATCCCACTTTGTCCTGAAGAGAGGAGTTCACTTTTCCTGAAACCATACCGAGAGTTTCCTGTTGTGGTGCAATATCGTAAAGTGAAAGTCCTTTTTAGAGCAAAATAAGATCACATGGAATAACAGCCCAACTTTTCATGTACATGTACATTGCTGCATAGTTTTCTCTTCCACAATAATATAACAATATAATTATATATATGATTTAATTGGAAATTGATTGAGGACTTCCAGATTTCTTTCTCTTCTTTTACATTCAAAGTAAGAGATACATGTACACTGTTTAGGCCTAATGAAGGGGGAGGGGGGCTAGAGGAATAATTTGAGAAAGCAAAAAATGTTGAGAATTAAGAAAGCCAGCCCTGTAACTCTATTCTCAAGAGGAAGTCTGCAATACATTGCACTTATGATGTCAATCATCAACTGGCACTTTTTTACGGGTATTCTGATTTCAACTACCGGTAAGCCAGTGAAAGTGCCTTTTGTTCAAGTTTTTAGTTACACTCAGGATTTGCAATGATACCAAAATTAGAAAACTTACAATACACATTGTTATCCTGGATGTCTAAATGTTTTTTGTGGTGCCTGTACTTGAAGATCTAGGCATGTCGGACCAGCGCTGCCTCCTTTGTCTACTGTCATACATGTACTTCACATGGGTCTTAGGCATACTAAGTTAGTGGGAATGGTCTTAAATTGTTTATTTACAAAGGACATATTAAATGTACAATCTGTATACACGTAAGTGCACGTAACCTTGGTGTCATCTTTGAAAATGATCTTAGGATGGATGATCAATATAAAAAATATTTGTCGCTCAGCTTCATATGCCTTGTACAAGATAGGTCATATTAGAAATTTTCTTGATCAAAAATCTACTGAAACGCTTGTACACGTACACGCATTTATTACATGCCGTCTTGATCAATGCAATAGCCTTCTTTATGGCCTTCCGGACTCGCACATAGCAAAACTCCAGAGAATCCATTCTTCTGCTGCCAGGCTTGTAACACACACACGTTTTTGTGAACACATAACTCCAGTACTACGTAAATTGCATTGGTTGCCGGTGACGTACCGCATTATGTACAAAATCTTGGTTTTAACTTATAAATGCATTCATGAATTGGCACCAATTTATCTGCAAGAACTAATCCATGAATACAGACCCTCACGTAATCTTCGGTCATCTTCTCAATTAAACCTCATGTCTACTTCTGTATCAACACTTTCTTATGGCCATCGCTCTTTTTCCAAAGCTTCTGCTGAACTTTGGAACAAACTACCTTTAAATGTAAAAAATGTCAAACTGTTAACCAATTAAAAACTTCTCTTAAGACACATTTATTCAAAATTGCTTTTAATGATTAACTTACTCTGTTCACATTGATGTGTATTTCATATGTATTATAATTTGTAGGTTTATTTGCACTTTTATGTTTTGTTTAATATGTAATTGTTTATCAGTCTATTCTGTGTGTTACAGCGCTTAGAGACTTCAGTGGTAAGCGCTTTATAAGAAACGTTGTTATTATCATTTATTATTATTAGACTTGAACAATACAGAAGTCACATTGTAGGAGCAAGAGTTTGTGGGGGAGGGGCGGCACTACGTGTTCATTTTGGTTATTTACATGTATGTACATGTATGATCACACTCAATAATGTCATGAACAGAAAACAGTGATAGATGGTCCAAACAGTGGTCAAACCCATTTGTCCCACAAAGCTCCATTAATCACAAAAACCTTTTACTGCTTAATTAGACCAAATTGTTGCTTAATTTAAACTTCTGTTTATTTATGATGGTATGAACTTTTGAGTTTTGAAGTATATCCTGCTAACATGTCCAGGTAGACCTTCAAACTGTAGTGTATATTGATGTGAAGAAAAAACTCAAACCAAGTCAAGGTAATTGTTTTCCATTGTTTAAATCAGTAGATAGCTAGATACCCAATATATCAGCCTAAGTTTTGCACCTACATGTAGGTACTGTACATGTACATTGTACAATGTACTGAATGTACTGAATGTAGGCCAAAGTGTGTCATGGTGAATATCAAACTGGAGCCTGTTTCATAAAACTTTTAATCAATAACAAATGCTTAAGATACTATGGCAACTTAATTTGCTCTCAGCCAATCAAATGCAAGGATTTCAGTACATGTGTGTAGCTTATAACAATTATTATAATTTGTTATTGATATAATAATAATAATAATAATAATAATAATCCATAAGATTTGTAAGGCGCCAGATCCACTAGACAATCAAATGCTCAAGGTGCAGCTTGTGCAAAAGATGAAATACATGATAAATACTGGTAGACAAAATCCTAGACAAAATCAAGTTTTATGAAACAGGGCCCTGGATATCTTTGTCCAACCATGGACCTACTACGGTCCATGGTCCAACCAAAGAAGTTTAACCATGACCCACAGACATGGTACAATACACTGCATTTAGCCTCAACAACTTTACATATTGTACACGTGTACGTTTTGCAAGCCTACAAAGTGTCAGCCCCCCCCCCCAAAAAAAAGAAGAAATTGGTCCCAATGACCCGATGAGATTTTTACTAAAACTTTTAATGCCAATATCCATGTTCTTTTTCAAGCAAAGGGGAAGATCACAATTGTAATAAGAAGATTGGTATATACACCCTATGTAGACCTTAGATTCCCTATTATCATATTTGTAAATTAACCCTCAAAAACTCATCTCAAAATTCATCTGTAGGAGGAAGATGAATTTCAAAATTTCAGATCAAAAGCCGCTTTTGTTTTCTCTCTATGAGTGAAAATAGAAGCGCTCATTTTGTACACAAAAGGTGAGGTGAATAAAAGGGCTGTCAGTTGCAAAAGTCAAATTTGAAAATAAAAAGAAAGTAATTTTGCTATTAATAAATGTTTTGCACACCATACTTTTAGCAGGGCTTCACACTATATAACAGGTGCCCGGTCATATGGGCACCTAAAATCTAGGTCCGTGGGACCGTGCCCCTGAAATTTATAACATTTAAATACATGTACATGTACATGTAGGGCTCACATCTCCCTGGCACAACTGTATAAAGACATTAAAAATGTCAAATCTGGACCCCCTTTTACACAGTTAGTGTGGAGCCTTGCTTTTAGGAAAGTTTTCAATTACCCCGGTATGATTTTTTTTTTAAATAACATTTTCGCCCTTTTACAAGTTTTGAGATGTTCACTATGCAAATCTCTGCAACGTCCTTTGATTGGAGTTCCACATTGAGAGAAAAAGGAGGGAAAATGAAGGTTTGAACTTTTGAACTTTGAAGATAGGAAAGAAATAGGACATCAGATTAACTATTGTTTAAATTTGTTTTCATTTTGATTATCACAGATCACAATCTGACAAAAGGGTCACAATTTGGGTGTAAAGAAGTTACATGTACATGTAGTTTTTTCAAGAGTTTGTAGCCCCATGTCCCATGTAATCATGTTCCTTATCTTGCGTGGGTGAATCCTCACTGACAGTGCAGATTGATTATAAAATCTTAAGATGGAGATCTTATACAATGTACAGATATATGTACATGTAGTACTTGAAAAAGTTGAATTATCAATTCATTTATTAATCACCTGTGGAGTATTGTTAATATCTTCTTTGTATATTATGTAAACCTTAAAAAAATATATTGTGTGTCATTCCCCACAATGCAAAAGCCCCAAATTTATGACTGAAATCTTCATCAGGCTTCCAAAATTGTAGACTTGCAGTCCATTGTAAAATTTCACATGATATACATGTACCTGTACCCCGTTGTTGTCTGTCATGGAGATAAACTTTGCCATTTAAAAAAGGCTACCCAGGCAAATTGAAGCATCGTGTCTGAGCAGTCAAACATTTAGTCAGAAGGGACGCACAGTTCATGTAAATATAATGATCATTCAGAACTCTACTCTCTTCCATCATGGACCTGACATGCTTCCATTAAATTTATTAACTTAGCAACCATATCTTAGAGACAATTATATTGTAGATCGAATCGTTTTGATGGGGGAGCAGGCTCACAAAAGTAAACATTTGATTTCTGGTGCAACTTCATAAACCTCATTGCAGTGTCAGTCAAGCTAAGTTTTGTTTACATAGATTTCTGGAATCCTTTTTGAAAAATCTCTTTACCTGTAGGCTGTAATAGTATTTAAAGAATTTCCTTGCCAAATCCAATTAATTATTGGTTCCCATTATGAGAAAATTCTGATATTTATGATCTGTATCTTCTGAAACTGGATTTTACTAAGAAAATATATCTACTATATATATACCCATTTTCTTCATTTTACAAAATATACTTTCAATTGTTATATGATTATATTTTTCATGATGCATACATGTAAATATGTTTAAGCTTACACTTTATCTTACATGTACGGTACATGTACATGTATTTCAACAAAATGGCCTTGAAAATCCATTCCATTCTGTGTTTTCAAATTTCAATATGTGCATGGTCTTAATGTATCTAATATACAGTTGTAATTCCACATCACACATCTACTCTTAGATAATTGTGGTAATGAACGACCATGAAGTTGTGCCATAGTCACGCTGAGAAGGCCATCACCAAACTGACAACAGACCCCCTCAAAAAAAAAAAAAAAAAAATATATATATATATATATGTTACATTACATGGAATGGCCAAGGATTTGTTGGTTTGGAATTGGTTTGACTTGCACATTCACTGACTGAATTACATGTAAGGCCCCTACATGCATGTACATGTACAGCATTCAATGTATTTCTGGTTTTGGGGATCCACTTCATACTTGCCATCACATGATGGGAGGTCTTGTGTCTGGACGCTTAACGGAAATAAAGCTGTCACTTTTGCTTTTGGATTTTAACAAAAAAATAGTCATCAAACAGCACAAAACCATCTGGGTATTTGTCATTTATAATATTGTCCAACATATTTAATAATTAATTCATGAAAACTGAAAAGACTTATGAAATATTGCATACCGGTATTTGCATGTGTATAATATTTATATTTCTTCAAAATTTCTGTTTGAAATCAACCTCCTGGATATCCACCCTGTTCGGATACATACACTGTACATGTACGTTTATTAAAGAGAAAGTACGTTTATTAAAGAGAAAGACCAGTTCTGGTCATGCGATTGCATTGTGAAAGAAACGTTGTGGAATCGATCAGAAAAGGTTGATCATCTAGCATAAGTATTGGTGTGTACTGCAAGGTTCTGGAATCATCAAAATTATAAGAAATTTCGCCCAGTCTTGGTAAAGTTACAAGCACTGTACACAGAAAGATGTATATGGGACTACGCGATCACGTGCGCGATATCTATTTGGTCCCAATAGATATAATAATTTACCAAATATATCAATTAGTAGGCGGTTTCCGACTTTCCCGGCAAAATTTGTATCATCACGTATTAGTCAAAACATATTCATTCACATGATTGGTAATGAGAGCTTCCATTTCATTTTTTTGAGAGAGGGGCTTTTCCAAAACTGGTCTTTACCTTTAAAGCGCAGAAAAGGGCACAATCCTTTATAATTACAAATGATAGAGGACTTCTAAAGTACATTAGCAATGTACATGTACAGTAGGCAATACAGACCAATATTTATAAAAGATTCAAATTCCTGTACAATCTGATTCTGAATAAGGTTTTGATCGAAGTTATTGTACCAAGTCCCGAGGCAACAATCTGTGCATTGTCAAGTACAGTATTGTGTACCGGTCCGGTATTCTGTGAGAATGATGTTATTGCATATTTTACACATCCGGGAGGCCGGTTTGGGAAGGGGGCTCATTGTATACATGTTCACCTGTAAGTGTGAAGTACCTGCAAAAAATATGATTGATAATGGACTTTGATTCTAGCTGAGAGCGATATATACATGTATATGATTGTATGCCTACAATTGTATTGTGAGTCGCATGATTTTCAAGTTCTAAGCTAATTTTGAGCTTTTGTAAATCATCGCTTTTATAGATGTACATGAACATGTACCTTTGGCATTTTATGGATATGGCAGAATTATTCCTTGGAAATATATATTTTTTGTTGTTGATGGAAATGCTTATTAAAGTGGAGTTTATGGGTTTTTATGCTGAAACTTGAAATAAAATGGAATATAGAACATGTATGACTAATGTGATACAGTTTTTGTATTTCTCTTGTACTCTTTCTCAGCTTCCTTTTGCTTAGACAGTTTTGTAATGTCAAGTTGTTGTTGTTTTTTTGTTTACAAAATATTTTTTGCAGATTTTAGAATGGAATTTGAATTTTTATATTTGTATCTTTCCCTTTTAAGCAAAGTTGCATTAATCAAATGTCAGTACCAGTTGGAATTGAGTACACCTATATCTTTGTTATTGCATTAATTACCATATTGATAAGCTTTTCAGCTACAGTGTACATGTACATGTACGTCAGGTACATGTACACATGTTTGTGTACTGTACTAATGACAGCTGGAGAATACTGTACATATCAACATTACTTTCATTTGTTGTACAAATATTGTACCATAGTTGAAGACCAGCCATTCAATTACGAGCACATTGCGTACGTGCATGCCATCAACGATTCAAAATTAATATAATGATTTCTTGGATGCTATGGAGATACACAATGTGTGCATAAAGGCCTCTCCTCTATGTACCGGTACATACATTACATGTAGACTCTCGTTTAATTTGTAAAGCAAATTTCAAAATTTAAACAGATTATTTTTCCCAAAGAAATTTGTACGGGTATTTTGCCTGTAATTGTGTATTGTCTAGTATTGAAATATTTCATGGCACTGATTATTTTATTTTTTACTTTTTTTTAATGTTTTTTTTTTATAAATCATATCAGTTTACATTATTGTTTATAGGGATATTACATAGTATTCAGTTGTTGTTGTTGTTGTTGTCTTGAGATGAGAGCAGTCTGCAATGTACACTTGTAGTTATGTTTTCACTTTCTCTTTGGCTCATTTCAGATTCGCATATTGATAGAGCTACTTTGGCCGTTGGTAATCTTCATTATTTTGGCAGCAGTCAGAAGGGATGAGCCTCCAGAATTCAAACATGAATGTAAGTCAATAGAGATCATGTGAGGAGCTCAGGTCAAACTGTGCTTGTACGATGGTACATGTACAATGTAATTGTCAGAGTTAAAAGTTGAAACATGAATATATTAATAGAGATCATGATTGTATCCATATCAGGAGCTGTGTTCATACGTGTATACTTTTCTTGTGGTAGTAACAATGATAGAAGCTTGATCAATTCATAATGTTGGTGTGCCATTGTAGTGATTGTTCACATAATCACGTTTAATAGGAGCTGTGTTCACACTTTCTGCACTTGTGATAAATGTCAGCAATTCAGTGATCAAATTTTTTGTGTGAAAGTGATCTCCAGTGTTCAAGTAAAACAAAGAAATGTAGGCTGAAGCAATATTGAGATTGTACTTGTAGATAATTTGTATGGAGATTCAAATTCCTGGTATTATAGCAGGTCTTAATTAAAAGTCTTCATGTACATGTACAAGTACATTTAGAAATGATAGAAATCAAGTAGGGATCTACAGCAGTTTAGGGTTATCAATGTATATACATATATATATATATATATACATGTTTTTTATACTAAAATATGTACTGTAGTCTAGATGTACATGTATCCTTCTTATAGGGCAATAGGCCTACCCTGCCAGCTGATGTACAGGAGTCATTAACTATACACATGCAGTACTCCCGTTCTATTAGGGAAACTTTCAATCCATCTGTGGTTGAATCACCTTGCCATTGACACCTTGAAAGACCATCATCGTTATAATACACCCGGATATAGGAACACAATACCAGGGAAGAGATAAACTAGTCACCAGTGTTGCACAGGTCTAACCTACAGTTATGTAATGACATTCTGACTCAGACAGAGTACATGTACATAGTACATGTACAGATTCATACTCTTGCCAAGTTTTGTAATTTTCTAAGTTTGTGAAAAATGTATTTGTCCCAATCTATATATGTTTTTTAAGAATGTGACATATTTTAAAGCTTACATGTATATCTAAAAGTATTCAACAAAGGCCCTAATTCAACCAGTCCACCTTCATTCTTGAGACCTGTACGAAAAACAGATAAAAAATATCAAATTCACAAGGGGTATGAATAACTAATAGTTTTTAACTGTATATTGTACAGGACATGTACATTTGTAGGCCTAGGTCTTGTTGAGTGAGAGAGTCTCTAAAATTTGAAAAGAAATTCTGAATTTAATACAGTTTCAGAATCTCATACACAGGGTATAAATTAAATTGTTTAGAACTTTACACAACATGTTAAAGATAAAGACCAGTTCATTTAGCCAAAACTCATTTATCAGAACAGAGTGGTTGATGGCTCTGAACCAATTATAAAGCAAATACAAACATTAAGAAATCAAATACATCCTGTAGTTAAAAAAGTAATTCATGAAGGAATTTTACAAAAAAATGGAAAATGCACTTTCAAAGAAAACAGGATGGTACAGTGGTAGAAGTGTCGTAGTCAAGTGGTTTAAGCACTTGACTTGAAATTCAAAGGTCGTGGTTCGATCCCCGACACGGCACTAATGTCCTTTGGCAAGGCATTAATCTTCATTTGCCACACTGGACCCAGGTGAGGTAAATGGGTTCCTGGCAGGAATTGATTCCTTGAAATGCTGGAGCGCTGTAATGACAGCTAGGCTAAAGCCAGGGTAATAATAAATGCGCCTCGGAATAGAATTTCTAGATAGACGGCGCTATAGAAATGCCTATTATTATTATTGTTATTGTTATTACAGAACATGTATACAAATCGGTTGTACATGTGTGACAAAGTATGGTGATGCTGTGTACTACAGTTGTTTAAAAGGTCACAATCTGTGTCATGCACCATTGATTTTCATTGACAGCGAGGCCGTGGAAATAAAAAGCATTCTATAAACAAAAGGTGTTTCCTTTTCACACAATATGTGAATGGGCACAATAGATAATACTGTTACACTTTATCTGGGTTACATGATGTATTTGCCCTAATTTTACTTTGTATTACTATTGATCTCAATCATTGGGACATAGGCCTACACTGTACAAATTGTAACGTACACTGTGTATTGTACATGTATGTTCATTGTAAATGTGTCATGATTTAGAGAGTACAAACTTTAAGGAAGGACACACAAAATCTGGTAAAATCCCCCCCCAAAAAAACGTAACTTTTGTAGGTCGTATCTACACGTACACGTACACCTACATGTATACATGTATGTACCTCTGCATATTTGAGAGTTTAATACATACATGTACATTTAGCAAAACAGCAGGGTAATTCAGACACGTTGACTTTATCATAAGGGTTTTTATCACTATTGACTGTTAATAAGGCCAAATTCTTCATGAAATTTCAAATCTTATAATTTATTTCCATTCCATGCTTTTTCAGAAATTGGAGGCAATGGCCCTTTTACATTTTTCAGACGTTCTAAATGAAAGCAATAGAGGCATCCTGCAAAAACAGGAAAAATTTATTTTTCATGTTGAGAATCTCAAGTTTAATCATGTAGCAAGTGCTATAGAACATATGGAAGAAAATTGATATCTCCTTCATCTTATAGCACCTACATGTATAATATCTATTGCACTTGTTGTTAATTCAGCTTTAATAAATAATATCTTTTATCTTCTTTTTTTCTTCAATCATCTGCAGGTCATTTTTCAGCCAAAGCGATGCCATCGGCTGGAATGGTTCCGTTCCTTCAATCTCTCTTGTGTGATACCTTGAACTCATGTCGCAAAGACGAGCTAGAAAGCGATGTCCGGGCAAAGTCAACGATTTTTCACAAGCCAAGTAAAATAATCCCTTCAATTTTTTTTGTATTTGTAGCCAAAACTGAACATTTACTTTTTTATTGAATGGTTTTAAAATTACTGGAAATAGCAGCCCGAGAGCTGAATTACATTCAGTTTACACTAAAAGCACTTGAAATGTATAGCATCTAGTTGAAACAATTATTACATAAAGCTCAATATGAGAATACATTCAAAGATAAAATTAATAAGATATAAAATCATTCAAAAACTAAGTATAATCAACACTATTGTAAAAGTTAACACATACAGCTGTGATATCATATCTTTCTTATAATACTGAAACCTAAACAATGAGAGAAATTTTGAGGAAAAACTAAAACCAGTTTAATCTTTTGAAAGGTTTGGAAGTAGATATGAGGATAGAATAATCGCTTCATATCATTCTCAAATTTGATGTTGGGCCATGCTGACTATCCAAATTCTTTACTGTGTGAAATTCATTAAAAAGTTTCCTACTGTACATGTAGTTTCTTTAGTCTGGGTGGATGTTTCAGTCAATAGCATCCTACAGAGCACCTGAATAGCAGACATATCAAGGTCTAGAAAATCAATACTGTAATGGTATAAAATGTGACATGACCCCTTCCCCCTCCCCCTCCCCTTTGTGAATTCGTTGTTCATACATGAACATGTACCTGAAGGCATTAGGAGTACGGTACCGGTATGTAATGAATCTAGTTTTGAACAAAGTATTTAAAAGTCCATGGTGAATGCATGAGTTCTTTTTTTTAAATAATGAATATCTGCTTGGAAATGTGAAAAGCTGAGAGGACTCCCTCCCCACCCCTTGACTCTTTATGATTTGTTTGGGTGGTGCAAATACAAATACATGTAGTACCAGGAGAAGATAGGGACGTGAGTGTAGTTTTTAGCAAAGTAAATAAATGCCTTCTAACAGGTTTCTTCCCTTCTTTCGTTTTCTTCACAAATTCAAAATGGGATACTTGCAGTTGTATGAAATTTGTGAGAGGATCACCCCCCCCCAACTCTTTATGATTTCTTGGGTGGTACAGACAGTACCAGGAGAAGATAGGGACCTGAATGTAGTTTTTAGTAAAGTAAATAAATGCCTTGGAACAGGTTTCTTCCCTGCTTTGAATTCGTTTTCTTCACAAATATACAAAAGCTCATTCCCATTTATGCTTCATTGCCCGCGTAACAAAGAAGCAAAATATTCTTTACACCGGAATGAGCTGACTGTTTGATTAGGGGTTTCCCTTTTCCATGACTTCCCATAACTTCCTCAATTTTGATTAAATTTTATAGTAGGATATTAGTGTTATGGTCAAGTGGGGGAATGACTTAGTACTTCAGTAATATTCAATTATGCCAGTTAAGGTCCGAGTATTAGCAAATACTGGTACGTGTAGTAGTGTGCTAGAATGAATTTAAAGGGATTACTAAATAAAGTGAAAAAATAGTGGTGTTTGAACTTCTTGAGGCTTTTCTTTTCTTTTCAAAACATAAAGTGAGATACTTATTCCAGAAATCATTGGCCTAAATATTAGGTATTAAATCATTAGATGAACAAATAATACTAATAGATAATATCTAGATATGAGCTTTTTAATACAGAATAATCAAATACATACACAATATATTAGGTTTTCATCTTTTTAAGCATGTTGGTGGCTACTTCTTTCTCTGAGATAGGTCATCTTTTAAGGTCAATGAGTGAAGAAATTAACAACATGATAGCCTCATACCATGATGGATAATTACTAAAGTTTCCCATCTTTTATTTCAAAGTGATCTTTTGAAAACACACAACCATATACTGTATAAGTCTTCAAACTCATTAATCTTACCAATTTTGATTGAAACTCTCCATTACATCCAAAACTCTTGATGGGGTTGGTAAGCATGCATATTCCACAGAAGTTTGTTTGAATATTAGGTTTAGAATTTTAGAATGACCATCACTTACATGTTCATGTATGCTATGAAATTGGTTTAGAATTTCAAAAGACAAGGGATTACATGTATTTGCACGAATCCCCTACTTACTGTAATTGAACCTTGTCTCTCCTTCTCACAGGCTATCTGTTCTTATAGAAGACATCGAGAAGATCTTGGGGAACAAGACGTTTGTGGATGATGTGGAGAAGATCTTGATTCAGCTAGGTGATTTGGAGCGTCAGGGGGACTGGTGGAATAGGGGCAACGACTGGTGGGACAGGGCACAGGGGCAAGTAGTAGACACTGGCAGCCCTTCAGTACCAGGTAATTATGATACTGATGAGGAGGAGGAGGATGGTGGTGGTGGTGACGAGAATGAGGAGGATGAGGAGGAGAAGGATGGTGATAGTGATGGTGATGGTGATGATGAAGAGGAGTAGGATGGGGATGATGATGAAGAGGAGAAGAAGGATAGTAATTAAGAGGGTGATGAGGAAGAGGAGGAGGAGGGTATTGGTGATGATGAATGATGATTGACTGTATTTATTAATGGTGTCATGTTTCTGATTGAAAAAAACAATTCAAAGTTGTTACATGTATATGTCCGTTGAAGTCAGTATTTTCATATTTTCCGATATTGTAAAGTTTTTAAACATGATGTGAAGTGTTCATGAAGAAAGTAAAGAAGGGAGCTCCAGAATCGAGAAGCAGTGGATGAAAGGCATGTTCTCCATAACCCTTGAGATTGTGATACATTACATGTATGTTCTGATTAGTCAGCTTTTTCTCTACAGCAAATCAGATTTACAATGCGCATCTTATTTCACCTGTCCTTACATCACTATCACTACCTTTAACATTAGTGTCACTTGCCCGAAACCCTAGTTTCACTTGGCTTGCCACTGAATTCATGTTCCAGTCGCACCTTCCCCAATTCGAGGTGTACACTGTACTTGCCAACTACTAATTTCACTTGCCTGCAACAAAATTTAACTTATACCCTAGCGACAGTATTACTTTACCCATTATCAATTTTACTTGTTTTAATACCATCAATGCTACTTTCCTCACCACCAATTATACTTGCCCTATTGAACGTTTAATGTACCAATTTCAAATTCCCCACCATCCAGTTTACTTGCCCCACTACAGACTTCACTTGCCCCAACATAAATTGTACTTTCCTCTACTACCTCATTCTGATAAGATTCACTATTAAGTATACTCAAGTCAAACATGCAGTGTATGCCTCTATCTAATATGTACTGCCCACCTCCCTCCCCCGTCTAATCCTGGCAATGGATGGATTGACACTGCTACCCGTTTTATCTCTTCTAGCTTAAAACCGATCAACTCAAATATCCCACACCTCAATCTTTTTCTATAATTACCGGTAGATGTAACAGAGTTGCCTCTGCTTCCGTTTGCGGTACATGGTTTGAGATATGGAAAATAAAGTTTTATATTTCAAGTACCATAAAAGGAAAATACCAAAGTGGGTGACAAACTATCTATTATGAAATCTTCTTAAACACCAAACAGTATCAGATTTATCTTCCTTCAGCGCAAAGTCTAATGAACGAGTGAACTTTTCAGGTCCTGTTTGTTAATTAACTCCTTCAGGTTCGTCAAGGTGAACATTGTTAGCTTTTATCTTCCTCTGTGAATAGTGTTTTGATTTTACTTTACTGTTTTTAACATTTTGTGGTCTGTAATGGATTTATCTATCCAAAGTGTTTGTGACATCACGATAACCGATAAAAGCAAACCGCTCAGTGATAACATGTGTTTCAAAGAGTGATAATGTTTCTGTTATCGTGGCTTTTTAATTTGTTGGTGCCATTTTGCCCTCACCGACCATAATCAGAAAATGAAGAAATACAAAAGAGGCAAATCTCTTCTTTAACTCTCTTAATAGTTATATTTTCCTGAAATTTTCAGTATTCTATTTCAAAGAATTTAAAGATAAGCTTTAGTTCTGGTAATGATAGAAAATATGTTCTCACAGAATCCAACAAAAATCACACTGAATGTTCAAGATTAGAAATAAATGACATGTGTCAAACGATTTTGGTAGAACATGTATAGGGGCTGAGTAATGAGCATAAAAAGATAAGGCAATCAAGGTATTAAAGTAGGCCAACACCATGTGCTTAACCCAGGTCATGTGCAAATGAGAGTTGTGGTTTTTATTGAAGATGATTTCCAGCAAGTTTTTTTTAGTTCGTTTTTATTTTACTGGTTCAAACAATCAATCTTCTGCAGGATAAACAATCCAGAATGATTTGTAGCCATGTTCTCTCGACGTACAATTCCCATACCAAAGCTCGAGATTAGCTTTAACCATTGACTACTGAATTCCCTCATTCCCCTAGGCTATAATACAGGAGCTACCCGGTTCCGTGGCGATGGTTTATGGTAGATTTTATGCACAACTCAATCTTTGTCTTTGTTTACTCAAAAAGCTTGATAGTACCTGTAAAGAAGATCGAGAACAGTATCAATCGAGATTGTTTGAATAGTATGAGAAAGACGTTTTACATGAAAAGCGTCATCATTTATTAATATCATTTGTGATTGATCCTCTGTCAATATTTTCTCTTTTGTGTCCATCTTAAAGAAACCCCTTGCATGGAATACACTCTGAACCTTTATCTTTGTTAAACCAAGATGGCGGGTTAATTGCATTATTGAGTACATGACTTTTATGTCAATAAAGACAATGCAAACTAATACATCATGCACTGCTTACAGTAGGTGGGGAGTTTATTCAAGGCAAATGTATTTCATGCGCAATGTTTCTTTTCTTCTTGTTCATGCTCTTTCATTTCCTTTATCGTGTTTCAGGTATTTTGCCCAGAATATGATGATTTATTCCTAGATTTAATCCTAATCATCTTTTCAACCCTAACTTTTAATTGACACTGAGTAAAAGTTAATGAGTTGATTTAACAAAGTTCAAATGAACTTCAAGTAATGTGATAACATTGCGTTTTAGTTTAAAAAATGAAATGAGATGCTGTTTGACAATTACCTTTGGCAGATATTCAGAAAAATAAAGTTTAAATAACAGGAACCAATTACTAATTGACTCTGGTAATTTGTAGAAGGAAAGAGGCAGGAATCAGTGAGGAAGTTTAAGGGAGCTAGTGTATAGTTACACTGTATTGGTATGAAACCATTTCTACATATACCTGTACATACAGTATAAATTGCACAGTACCTAAGACAAATGAAGTCTTCACCAGATACTTCATACATGTATTAAGTGACATAACAGGTCACATTCTGCTGTGGAATGTAAACATAGGTCTTGGTAGGTCCTATAAATACACCAATGTGCTAACACATGATATCAGAGGGAGCTATAGCATGATTGAAATGTTAACGTAGAAATATTAACTTGCTTGCGTGAACATATCCAAGAGATTCCTAGATTCCCTGTAGCATGATATGTCATTTGAAATATCAGCTGGCTTGTGTGAACACATCCTGTGGGTAGATCCGATGTACTTATACATGCACGATGTAAATGTACACGTGTACCTCGGTCTCCTGAAGCATGATACGTCATTTGAAAATTGAAACATCATCTTGCTCATGTGAACATATCTAAGGGATACATGATATGTCATATGAAACATCAACTTGCTTGTGAACACATCCAAGGGATACAGATGTACCTCGAATCCTTGAAGTATTACAGTGATATGACGCAACCCAATACAGCCTAAAATTAGTTTTCAAAATAACGTCAAATTTGCTCTGTGTGAACATGTCAAAGAGATACCTCGATTTCCCTGAACAGGATTAGAGTGGTATGATGCAACCCAATCCAGACTAAATTCTGTCTTCCTATGAGAATTGAGTGATGTTATTCTTGTCGCCTTGCCGGAATGATATTACAGAATGACTTGAATGTTCACAGCTAGGCAACCAAGAGATAGACAGAAACGTGTACTGCATGCATTATGATAAATCTAGTCCTGAGGCGTAACCAGATGTTTTGAAATGAAATAGAAGGGGCAGTTGTGCAGCGTGTCCACACACAAAACAATTTATCCCGAAACTCTATAACGATACGTCGTATAAAGAATCATCGTATAAATTCCAGGGTGTCCACACACAAGAAACGTCGTATAAAGAATCATCGTATAAATTCCAGGGTGTCCACACACACAAGAAAGTAATCCCAAAACTCTACAGCGAAATGTCGTATAGGTGCGCAGTTTGCTACTGCGGTCATGAAATGGAAGCAGAAGTAAGAGGTCAGGTCTCCTTTCGCGCGCGATCTGACGTTAAGCCCCGCCCAGTTAGACTAGTTCCGTCCACACACAAAATTTCTGTGATTAAGCGTGATTAGGCGTGATTAGTTATTGAGTTCTAGTTCGAAACGATGCCCAAACCTGCGTTTCGTTATCGACGTTTCGTTATCTGACGTATCGTTAGTAGCGTCCACACACACAATTTCATCATATAACTATCGCGAAACGGTATAACTATCGCGAAACGGTATAACTAATCACGCCTAATCACGGAAAATGTTGTGTGTGGACAGGGGGGCAGTCAACACTGACAGGCTCATACTAAACTGTTTGTTGTTGAAATTTGGGGTCTATACATATTATAGTAAGTGTAGATTTTACTTTGTTCAAAAGCTAATATATTCCCAAGAGTGTTTGGGTAATGTCTTCTTCTTCTTCTTCTTCTTCTTCTTCTTCTTCTTCTTCTACTACTTCTTCTTTTTCTTCACCTTCTTTTTTTTCTTCTTCTTCTTCTTCTTCTTCTTCTTCTTCTTCTTCTTCTTCTTCTTCTTCTTCTTCTACTTCTACTTCTTTTTTCTTTTAATTCTTATTTTTGTTTTCTTCTTCTTTTTTTTCTTTTACTTTTTCTTGTTCTTCTTCTTTTTCTTGTTCTTCTTCTTTTTCTTCTTCTTCTTCTTTTTCTTCTTCTCTCTCTGTCTCTGCTTCTCTTTTCTTCTCCATCTCCTTCTCCCACTTCTCATTTCTTCTCACTTCGTTTCACAAACATATTTCATTATTTTGTCCTCTCCTTTTCTTTTTTTTTCTTTTTTTGGCCCTTGCTCTCTTTTCCTTCTCCCTCCCCTCCATTCTCCATGACACACTGATCATATTTATTAAAAACTTATCATGTGCCTCTTGTCTTCCTGTCATCAAACGTAGACATTGCAAATGTATCACACTTTCAACAGCGAAGGTATCAGCCTCTGTTGTAAGGTTAAATCAACTTAAAGGTAGGACAATGGGTTTGCTTTGTGCAAGACTCGTACATCCATTTAGTACTTCCCCCAAGTCTTCTGCACATGGAAACTGATGACCATCTCCCTTTAACATATCATACACTCTAGCTAACAGATGTCATTAATGATTTATCACTTTCAGATCTATCATCTTTAAGTGGTTTATTGGATGATCCAGATGCAGTGCGTAGTTACCTAAAAAGTCAAGTCGGTCTGTCTGCTGATGTTGTTGATGCCATCCTGAACTCAAGACCAAACCCTGCAGAGGTAAGCTATAGCCATGTTTAAAGGGAATGAAGATTTTTTTTTTTTTTTTTTTTTTACTTGGAAAATTAATTTTAACAGTAAATTATTTACGTTTTGAAGATTAATACTTGTTGAAAAATCGATTCAGAATTTATGGGGAGCAACATTATTTCGGTGGTGAAAATATGAAAATTCCTTGAAATTTTATCTGCGATTATTGATTTTGCAGTCATCAAAGTGCTTTGGTGCAATTGATGTTCTTATCATTCTTATTGGAAATCGACATTAATCTTGACGTTACTAAATGTTGATATTTTTTCTTGAACATGAAATATGTAACAAAGAACATAAAAATAATCATCCTATCTGCAAAATGGTAATAGTCTCCACAAATTTATAGATTTATGCATCTATTTATTCAATGTTTTTTCTAATACATATGAGAACGAAAACTAGGGGATTGTCACTACCCGTAATCGTTCCTTGGTAAAAGAGTGTTTTAGCACAAACTGTGTAGGCCTATAGAGTAATTGCATGCTGTGTTTCTTGTTGCACAGTTTGTATTCCATGTGGGCTTCCATTTTGCATGGAACTAAATGTTGCTGAAATGAGATGACACACTTTATTATCAAAACAAAAAACGTGAAATTATATACTCCACTTTAAACAGATACATGTACTGTACATGTATTTGACATGCAGCTGCAAGAATTCTCAATCAACAGTTACTAGTCATGCCCTTTAAAAAAAGATTGTACAGGGGTTTAAGTAGCTTAAAAATTACCACTTTCACCAGTTGCACACTACATGTATGTGTACTGTGTAGTAGAGGTTTTTGTTGGGGTTTTTTTAAAACAATATTCTACCTGCAGACTTGTAAACATCAGAAAAGTCGTCATCAGCCTACCGGTACTTTGAATCTCTCTTGTCAGTTTTCACTCACTAAATGAAGAACCAAAGAGGGCGTGAATTAAATAACGAGAAATAATACATGAAATAGTATATCACAGTGCAGTTCAGTATGTATAGTAAAGAAATGTTGTGAATGAATGTGAAGAATCTCAGAAGCATACTTAAAAACAAACTACATGTCAGTATTCATACTCGAGTAACTCCTTTTCAAGGTTGAAGCAAATGTATAAATGACCCAAAGAGGTCCGTATGATTGGTGACGTACATTTTTGTAACTTGAAAATTATGTTGAGATTGTTTAGGAACAAGAAAATGATGAAAAAGAAAGAACAAGTACATGAACAAGTAGTCAATTGTGCGCTATAAATAAAAATAATAGGAGAGAATTTGAAGGACAATTTGATCATTAGGGTGATATCATCTTTTCAAAGCCAGATTAATATTTTGTTAGCTAATTGTTTTATTTTGTAGAGAGTTTTTGCTTTTGTGGCTTCCATTAGATGATATAATGATGGCAATTAAAATGAAGGCTTTGGATATAGAGCAATTTCAATTTCAATTTACATTTTTAGTATTCAGTTTTCAATCTGAATTTAAATTTACATTTGTTTCACTCATAAGAAACAGAAATACATTCATATTTAAACATATTGACCATGCAGTTGTACATAACAACCAAGAAAACAACAATGATATCATTTGAATGAGTGAGGGACAAGCTAAAGATTTAAAAATATTGGATGTTTTGCAATTATGCTCATTCTTGCATTTGATGCAGATATGATGGTGTTACAGAATATGGTGATATTAGGCAACAAAAAAAGGGTTCATTACAAATACAGTAGTTTTCATAAATGCATAATTGCGCAGGTGCATTTAACAATACAGTTGAATTCTTTGCCTCTCTGCACGATTGCTTGTTTGCCACACATGCAATTTTGCACAAATTGATACTTGATCGGCACCAATTGACGGAAGGATTGCTTTGTGGTACACAGTGGTACTTTGCAAAATTATTGATTTCCAGTCTTGATTAGCTCCATGACAACCCTTTCAACACCAGTATGGGTTAATCTTGCATTGGAAACTGTTCATTAATCTCGAAGCCATTTATATATATATCTAGGGGAATTATTTGTGTGGTATATAGTTAATGTCATCATGTGCATGTAACACCAGCATACATATGTACATACCGGTACTATATCAGCACCATATATGCAAGGATGAGCAAGGATAGATGCTGTTCTTAAACATCTATTTTACATTTAACCTGGGGCTTAGTTTTGTAGGAAGTAGAGTGTTAAGGTCTATTATTACACTTCTGTGAAATTTTGAATACAGTAGAAACGACAGGTTTGAATTAGAACAAGAATTTGAAAAGGGGTATGATATTAACTTTATCTCCAGGGCCCCGTATTACAAAGAGTTGATATCAATCGCAACTATGTACATAAGAGATAGGAAACTGCAAACTTGCGATTGATTGGAGGACTTACAATTGATTTGGATCAATCGTAACTCTTTGTAAGACAGGGCCCAGGAATGATGCAAACCTTTTTTATGTTGTTGTTTAATGTGGTAAAATCAAATTTTGCCTATTACCGTCTTGGTGAAGTCAACATGATTAGAAATATGAATGAGAGCATTACACCATTCATGTATGTAAACAGTATGGTCAGTATTTTTTCATGGCCTAATTACTCTTCATACGAGTAGTATTCCATTTTTTTTTTAATCCAACAATTTTTTTTCACCATCCTCAGGAAACAATCAAATTTGAGATTAATTACAGACAGGATATAGACATATTAATGGCTATTCACAACAAGTACAAGTTAAACTACAAATTAATCATTGATACTTCCCTAACAACCCACCTAACATTGAACAGTTATCATAATTGCATTGCTGTTCTTCATTTCCTGTATGAACTTTAGCATGGTGTTTATTGAGAGGAGCTATTTTTAGCCATGAGGCAAATTGAATGAAATTTACTTTCAAGCGCATGTGGAGGATCCAGTCTGTGAACATATACAGTTCGTAGAGGGCAGTCTGGACTTTACATTTACCTTTGTCATGTTAAGTGTATATGATACCACCCTTACTAAACTGGTGTTCCTCTGCATTTACAACACCATCTAGGCAGAATTGCAGTTTTTATTTAAAGCCTCAAGGGGTTTAAGATTAGTATTTAGAATTTGTAACTTCTGACATAATGTGCCTTCCCCTGCCTCTTTGAAAATTGAAATTCTTTTGAGGGGTGGGGGGGGGGCGGTATCACATGTACATTTATATACTTCCCAAAGGCAGTCAACTTTGGTAAAAACTTATACATGATGTACTTTTAGCTATTGAACACTTTCTTTTTCTATGCGTTGATCTCTGAAAGTGCATGTTGTTTTTAAAACAGACAGGCTGTTGGTTGTCTTAAATAACCGGCTGAAAGCCAAATCACATGATAATCAATTAGCATGGGACCGTGGCTGTGCGTGCTACTGTTTAATTTGTATTTTTTGTAATCATCATTCCTTCCACGGGAAATGGCTTGTGATCCTACGAATCGAAAGAGAAACTATCATTGAACAATTAGCAGGAATAGGGTTTGCAAGGCCAAGCTGTTTACTTTCTGAAGGTGTTATATTAAAGTATTGTGTTATTTATTGAGCACTTGAATATTATTATTTCAAGTATGAGCGAAGGGAATTAATTCATACCCCCAAATATGGAGTGAGTGCCATTCTTGTTCTCTTGTACTTGCACAACAAGAAATTCATCTATTCATGTTAGAACACTATGCTTGCATGATTTTCCCTCTTTTTACTCTGTTTTTTTTTTTTAATCTTTGTTTTATGTTCACTATTGCAAATTCTGGTATTCAGAAGAGATTTCTGGAATAATGCTTTTAAATTTACTGGTATGAATATAAATTGGAATTTGACAAAATGTCTCCTTTCTAATCCATGATCATACTTTACATATACAATAAAGGGATTATATTTGCTCATGAATTTAGAGTAGTCATATTTATGTGAGAATCAATTTTTTATGTCACTTGTTTGCATATGAAATGTACAGGGGAGTGTTTCACAAAGACTAAGATCGACTTTAAGTTGGACTTAAATATGGCAGGCCATTCATGCCACTGGTTGCTCTCACCATTGGTCTCTCAATTATGATCTTTAGATAATATTTTTTCCTTCAATAATGAATTATCGAAAAATGTAAATTCTGTAGATTTGTGACCACGATTTGTACGTCCCTTGAGAGACCAATGCCAGTAAATGATGAGAGCAAACTGTGGCATAAACAGCCTGCCATAGTTAAGTCCAACTTAAAGTCGATCTTAGTCTTTGTGAAACATCCCCCAGTATACAGTGTAAGTCTGCTCAGAGGCTGAGGGTGTTAAATCACATTGTTTACATAAATGTATATACATATATACCTGTACCGGTATATAAAAAATTATATATATATGTGGGTAGTGTCCTTCTTCCTCCCAATAGATCTTCTGTCATAAATTGTGTGATTCCTCTTTGGAACCTAAAGATGTGTTTATATCATAGCCACAACCTAAAAGCATCAATCTTTTCAGAATACTGACACTAAAATAATACAATATGTTCTCGGGAATTAGTTAACCATCACAAAATACACTGTTTATTCCCAATGTATTTGTGTACTAGTGTTAGTTATTGCATGGGTAGTTGACCAGTTGTTTATTTGATAGTGATGGTCATCCAATAAAACTCTCGTCCAATGCAATTCCCTCATTCATTTCAGTAAATGCATTATTTTAGACTATTAACGAATTTTGCATCTTCATGTCTCTGTTAAAAACATACATTTACATGATACCAAATAAAAAACAATTTCTAGAATAAAAAGACTCAGTCATCATTAAAATACCATGATAATTAGCATTTTGAAATGTAATACAATTGAATGCTGCTAACTCTGAGTGTCAGCTTATTTTGTCCTCTGCCACTTTTTGTATTGAAGGCCTGAACACAATATCCTTCCACATTTAATACACACTATCTACTACACAACATATTTCTAGTGTATATACTACATGATGTACATTTGAATATTTTCAGTACGAATATCACATTCATGCATTAGAAATAGTTTTGATTGATGGATTCTTGGTAATCAATAAACAAAATAGAGCTAGCCTGTCTATTTCCTAGCAACAGTGAGTTCATTTCGTGCATTGTTCATTAGTAAAGTGGTGACATTTCCACCTTCTATTCTTTTGGCTCGACTGCTTATTACATGTAGCTCATTTGGGGTCCTGGATGTCATCAAATGAGATCTATTTAATACATGTGATGTGTGTGCATGTTCCAGGATCACAGACTGCTGTGATCAATAAATTATCCAAACAAATGCTGAAAATAAGCTTGAAATATATACACAAAAGCATGTGAGATCAATATACATGTAAATAAATGAGTTTTTTGCAAAAGGTCATCATAGAGAAACTCATGTATTGCTGCTTGAGACTAGGAATAGTCATTTCAATCTATAAGAGATGTATGGAAAATGCACATGTCATATTTTTGAATGAAAAGGAAAATATTAAGAGTATTACATTGAAGGGCTAAGAAAGAGAAAAAAAAAATTGTTTTTAAGTCGCGTAGTAATGCATCTAAAGATAAGATGAGACACATTGAATATTCTTTGATATTTATGAATTTCGCATTTTTTTTAATTTCATTGTTTTGAAAGGAAGCTTTCATTATCACTTGACATTTTAGGGGTGTTTTTAACCCTATAAATCTATGTCTTCAGACCAGGCATGTTATGATAGTTGATATCAATTTGTAAAAGAAATTGCAGAAAACAACAGAATTTTTCAATTCAATTTTATTTATTCAAGTCCATCTAAAAAAAGTAAATATGAAAACATGTTGGATTGTACATCGAGAACATAATTGCATGTAGGATACACAGTATAGTATAGATTGAACTTTAAAGACAAGAGTAAAAAATGAACATGTTTACAGCACAGAAATACATGTAGATAATGAACATGAAATGGGAAACTGCAAAAGAACCAACCAAAGGTTCTGTTGAGGCAGTCCCCAGCCTAATAAAATATCTAAGTTTGTACTGATAAAGACATTTTTGGGGTGTTTTTTACCCTATAAATTTATGTACAGAATGTACTTCACATTATTTTTGTTGAGATACATGTACAGTTTGTACACTCACATTTTTCAAAAAGAATTCTGAGTATTTGCTCTAAAGGTTTTATTAGAAACTCAGGAAATATATCAAAGATATTACTCAAACCTAAATACATTTTGAGTTTTCAAACTGAAATCTGAACCATTTTATAGCCTGCACAATCCCCAAATCATCATACTGTCAGTTTGTCTACTTATCATGACATATATATATATATATATATATATTTTTTTTTTTTTAATTTTCTCTTCAGAGATATTTATTCGGTTATAAAATACATTTAACAACAAATAATTCAAACAGAAATATACATTCACTTTACACCTCAAATCTTAAAATCTTTACAATCATATAAAATCAAGGACTATAATATTGAAGGGCGTTTGATATAACATCTGAAATGTTATCCAAACACAGTTCATTTTAAAAACATGCCATATTGCAAGACTGTTGTATGTTTTCCCTTGAAAGTAGTTTAACATATACATTTTGTAAATTGCATATTGTGCATATGTAATAATTACATCTATATCTTTAGTGTTGGAACAGTTAGAATCTCCACCAACAATCAGGTATTTTTCGTTTATTATCAGTGTTTCTTTGAAGTTATAACGAATAAATGCAACAACACGTTTCCAGAATAATACTACTTTGGGGCATTCTAAAAGAACATGAGCAAACGATTCAGTTGTTTTGCAAAAAGCACATAAGTTTACATTTAAAATTTTCCATTTAAATAAATTATATCTGAACGGTAAAATTCGATGAAGTGTTTTAAAGTTTACTTGCTTTACTTTATTGTTTTTTATTGTTTTAAATTTAAATTTCAGTTTCTCTTTCCAGTCAAAATCAATTGGAAGGTTGAATTTTTCTTCCCAGTGTGTTAATACAGCTAGATCACTTTTCCTGGGCTCACTCATTAAACCATAGAAATGTTTCGATTTCATTGTTGACAGTCTAATGACATCACCCGTTTTGATTTCGTAGAAATCATTGTCATAATGTTGTATAGTACCTCTATCGTCATCGTCATGCTGGTTGACTTCATGAATTCGTTTTATCCAAACTTTAGGGATCGCCTTTTTAAGCTTTGTATACATAAAGTCAACCAATAAGGAATTCGAACCAAGTATATTACAGATATGATCTCGTGTCTTAAAATGTTGATTTTCTACAATATCATCAACTAGTACAATACCATTTGTAAACCATTCTTTAAAAAAAAGGGTTCTATTGTCAAATTTTATGTTACTGTTGTACCATAACACTTCATTTCTAACATCTTCGACATGCAAAATGTCAATATACTTAAGTTCGCTCCAGCATACGAGACAATTAACATAAAACTCAGGTAGATTGTGTTTTGAACATAGAATCAACATATCTTTGCGAGAACAATTTGATTTTAAAATCAGAGACAATGGACATATTTTTTCAATCCAGAATTTAAACATAAATTTCCATGGTGTATCTTGGTTATTTTCAAAGAACATTGATAACCATGCTAAATGCAGGGATTTGAACTTGGAATGCAAATCTATCATACCTAGGCCTGCATTTTCAGTTGTATTTATTAAGACTGATCTCTTTATCTTGTCTCTTTTGAATTCCAAAGGAAATTATAAATCAATTTGTTCAAGTCAACAATTAGTTTTTGAAGAATGGGTAATACTGAAGCAACATACACAAATTGTGAAATTATAAGTGATTTAATTATAACAACTTTACCATAAATGGTTAAATTTCTCATCTTCCAGAAATTTAGGATCGATTTAACTTTTTCAAGTTTCACAGACCAGTTCAGCCGATCACATTCTTTTTTATTTCTAGTTAGGTATATACCTAAATACTTGACTGGATTATCATTCCATTTTAATTCTTTTATAAATTCTATTTGAGGTGTAGTTGTTATTGCATTTGTTTTCATAACATTTAAGCTTGGCCCAGCAAAATGTCCGAACCTTCTGACTTCTTCAAGTGAAATGTTAGCAGATTCAATGGAATTAAGAAAAAGGACAGCGTCATCAGCTAATTGTGATATTTTAAAAACTTTCGACATACCGCTATTTGCAGAGACGACCGTGATACCATGTATTTCATTATTTTGTTTGATTTTTAAGGCCATGACTTCAACAACAAGGATGAATAGTAACGCAGAAAGCGGGCAGCCTTGCCTTATTCCTCGTCTTATTTCAAATTTTTGAGAAACCCAACCATTGTTTATCACACTTCCTATCGCATTAGCATAAATTGCTTTGATCCAACCAATGAATGATTCTTTGAACTTGAGCTTATTTAATAATTGAAACAGAAAATCGTGATTAACTACATCAAACGCTTTTTTAAAATCAAGAAAAAGAAATATACCCGGCAAATGACAGGATTCACAATATTCAATAATATCTTGAACTAAACGTAAATTTTGCATAGCAGAGCGTTGTTTAAAATATCCTGTTTGATCAAAGGATACCAATTTACATATAACAATTTTCAGTCTTTTACATAACACCTTCGCTAAGATCTTGTAGTCAGTGTTCAGTAATGATATTGGTCTCCAATTGTCCAAACTCTGTTTATCCCTTTCTTATATAACAAAGTTAGAATAGCTAATCTTTGTGATTCAGATAGTGTCTTTTGTTGAAAACCCTCATTTATACAGTCTATTAACAGATATTTTACGTCGTCCCAAAAACATTTTAAAATTCCACAGATAAACCATCACTGCCAGGTGACTTGTTATTTTCATGGATACAATAGCCTGCCGACATTCTTCTTCAGTAACCAGTCCTTCACATGACATTGCTTCATCTTCCGTTAAAGTTGGAAGTTCGATTGAAGCTAAATAATTATCAATTTCAGACAGTTTAGCTCCATCGAGCTTTTTAGAGTACAAACATTCATAGTACTTTACAATTTCTCTAAGTATAGTTTCTTGGTTAGTGATATGTTTTGCATTCTTCTTTATACAATCTATTTCTTTCCTTTTTCCGTTTCTTTTTTCACTTTGAAGAAAGTATTTCGTTGATATATATATATATAAGCAAGCATTGATGCAATACAAAAAAAATCAGAAACTTGAAGGACATTCTATTTGAAGACTATTAGTATTTTGAATTATTCATAGTTTTCAAGCTGAATTCTGAGCCATTATTCTGCCCTAATCTCAAATTCTGAGCCATTATTCTGCCCTAATCTCAAATTCTGAGCCATTATTCTGCCCTAATCTCAAATTCTGAGCCATTATTCTGCCCTAATCTCAAATTCTGAGCCATTATTCTGCCCTAATCTCAAATACAACCTGTGCTGTATACCAAAAACCTACTTTGTAAAGATACGTTCCATGTTTTCAAATTGAATTCTGAGCCTTTCAGTCTGGGTTAATCTCAATCCCTGCACCATCACATTTTCTTCTTATGACCTATAAATTACCAAGTATTGGTGTAATATTGAAGTGCACATGTTCTGCGATATATAGAACCGACGCAAGGGAATAGTGTTTGGGTGACGTCACAGCTCTGACGTTTCCAGCCCTGGGATGAATTCTTGACATTTTGCCAACTTCTATACAGGTTGGCACAGGTGTTTGGTACGTCACACCTCAGAAAATGAACTTGAGCAGCGTTCATAAGCATTTTTCTTCCCAGGCTCATGGTTACGAAACACATACATGTAAGCCTGTTCTCTACCAAAATTTAAACCCAATGTTGGGTTTAACCTATTGTCCAAAATCAGGTTTAACAAAGGAAGTCAGTCTGAAATCTAAGTTTTCCTTTTGATAAAGATGATTTACAGTGGTCAGGTTGTGTCCATGAATTTTTTGCTGGTTGTAAATTTGAACATGTTTGATCGAGATTGCTGATCTTAAACACAGGCAGAGTTGTGGTTATAAAGATGTTTTTGACAAAACCATGATTTCTGAATGCAGCCATGGGGGCAGCATAGATTTTGATCTCTGTCTGCATCTGAATGGATGGTTATGTTTATGGATATATAAAGGGAAAAGGTTGTTTGGATCAACAACCTTTTTTAGTCAGAATGCAGAACCATTGTTTCTAGAAATGTTTTGCTACCCTTTTCACTTCTGGATAACAACATTTATATGTAGGGAGAACAAAAGAATATTAAAAGTGAGATAAAGTTATTTGTATAAAGAAAAAAGGAGAGTAAATGCCACAGACCAATGTACATCTATGATCTAGGACTAGGAAGAGAGAGAGAGTGTGCGTGTGTGTGTGTGTGTGTGTTAATTTGTATTGTTTTGACATTGAATGATCTGAGATCCCCCCAAAAATTTAATATGAAAAAAAGTTTGCGTGTTTGTGTGTGTGTGTGTGTGAAAGAGAATACTAAATGATATACCAGTACACATAAATATAGACTATGACTTTGTGGTGTTATCATGGTATTTGAGAATATTTACTCAAAAGCAATGTTTTCCCTTCTTGTGCATATCTCGTTGTCATACGCATGACACCTCCTTCGCAGTATTTCAACGACCGACTGATCATTCATTTTGTGCCATTTCTCTCTCTGTGTCGGGCTTTAGGGGTTTAAGAAGGAAACTCGATATGCCTGGGATTACCCCTCGGATTCCGGGAAAGGAAATTAGGTCTCATTTATGGATTTACATCTCCTGAATATTGCACTGACAATGAAATGGATGTTGGTTCTCAGAATACAGGATGAACAAATAAATTGATGAAAATGTTTTATCTTCCCTGGAGAGCCAGAATCATATTGGTTAGCATCTTTCTGGCTCTTATGAGATTACATTAAGCTCTTGGAATTTGTTTTGCATGCATTAACTATAAAGTGAATGTCATTGCAGCCGGTTGGCTATGTTGTCTATTTTCTTCTTCTTTTTTATCATGAGTCTTTGTATTTCATTTTTCTCTTGACATTCTGTAATTTTAGAAGCGCTATTATACTTTTCGTATTTAGCGCTCCTAAATGATCAATATTATTGTCATTCTTTATTTTTTTCTAAAGCGATTCAAAAGAGAAAGGAAGATATTGGATGGCTCAGTGATAGAGCAGGGTCCAAGGTCTGGGGTGGAAAAACAAAACAAAGAAAGAAAACACATGATGCTCTAGTGCCCTTCGGTAAGACATAATCAGCATTACCAAATCCGTTGGGGTCTGCTTGTTATTTGCTTTCTTAACCCTTTAGCAACTAAACCACCCGAAACCGCCCCTCCTTTTACTCACTGAACCGCCTGAAACCGCCCCTCCTTTTTCGTCCATTTTCAACGCGCTCCGTTCTAGGGTCTACCGAGATAATGTTATACGTGCGTTTCAATCCTTACGATGTCTACAGTAGGATTCTGCATAGAAAAATAGCGCATGTTTCATATTGTTCAGAACAATGTCAAAATGAGAGCGATATTGCAACATATTCCAGTGAGTCATAGGCCATTTTTACAAAATCTCCAGTTGCTAATGGGTTAACAAGCAGATAAAAAAACGAATCAGTACATGTTTATAAAAAAAAAAATTATCAAAAGGAAAATTGTTCATTGAATCTAAGGTCATTTTTCTCTTTAAAGGTGAAATTCTAGGATAATCCCAAATATTGAGATAATTACATCAATAGTAAGCTTTTAACCCCCAGAATAACACTAAATGGCGTTCAACCGACAAATCAAGTTCAGAATAGTTAATTTATTCGAGTAAACTCCACCAAAATCTCGAAGTCGGAAACCCGGAAATGCACGGAATTGCCGGGTCCTCTATTCTTGACGTCACGACCGGGGATCATGGGCTGAGTGAGTGAATGCCAATGATATGCCCACGTAAATGCTATCCTGTTAGAGCTTAGAATTTTTCTTGTTAACGAGTTTATGTGATAGATTTTCTGTTTTTATTTGAATGAAGAATAACTAAGCAACGTTTTCCAGTCGCTGATTTCTTTTTATATCCTCACATTATCCTTTTTGGTAGAGTTTAAGACGGGTTTACTGCTTGGAAAATAAGGTTAAATCATATGCAGGTATGAATAGGCGGGTGTACATATACATTATCTTGTCATCAGATAAGGTACAGGAGCAGTTTTGTGAAACGAATAGGCCTAGAACTGTGACTGTAATTATCATGGATGTGTTTGACTGCCTCAAAAAAGGATACAGAACCAGTTAAACATTTGTTTTACATATATATATCACACTTGAACAAGATCAAGCTTCCTCTATTTAGCGGACGACGTCTATGAATGAACGATATTCATCCGCGAGTGATACAGCTCTTGCACGAACGTTCGTGAAGCGAGCGGAATCGGCAGGTAAGACCAGGCCGCTGCTCTAGGCGGCTTGTTGAACGTACATCGCCGAAATTGAGCTCCGTGTTGAAATTCTTGCAGCCGTATTTTAAACTGTTACTGTCAATGGATGACGTCATCTTCCTCCATGCAAGAATTTCAACATGGCCGAGCTCAATTTCGGCGATGAAAATCCGGAAAAAAAGACCCTTAAACGCATCATACAGTCAATCTGGTAAGTGGAACCGATGTAGTTAAGCCTAGGCCTAATTTACAATAATAAATGCATCGGATATGCATCGGGTAAAATGTAGTATTTTGGGCATAAGTTTACTGCTAGGACGCGAGCAGTAGTTTGCAATGCAGTCGCTATGGTCGGCTTCTGTCTCTAAAGAGAGGAGCCGACCCTACCCAAATCAGAGGCTAACGAACGAAAGAGACAGAAATCTTCGGTCTAGAGCGCTAGGTGCTACTGCCGCTACTCCCGGCCCCGGCTGCAGGAACGTCGACATCTCCTTGCTCTCCGACTTCTCTATCGTCTTCTCCCCCACTTGTACTTGCGTCCTCCCAACTTCCATCATCCTCGTCTGCACTATCGTCCCTTTTTCCTTCATTACTTTCATCATCTTTCTCCATAAACTCTTCAAAATCCATAAAAAGATCGTTCTGGTCAAACTCTCCAGCCAATATCAATTGATATAATTATATAATATGTACCGTACGTGAATCGAAAGTGTATAATTATGTATAAAGTGAGCTAGACCGAACGCGAGAAAGACTCGAACGAAGCCAAACGACCGGATCTACTTTACCGAGCACACGAAAACAATCTCACCAAATTCAACACACTCAAACAAAATTACATGGTGAAAATATCGACTACTAGCGCATCGTTGGCTTGTTTATGTCATAATTCTGAAAAAGGGAATTGATATTAGTACTATGAAATATTAGGGGAAGGTGAAGAATTCTACAGAGAGTTATGAAACTAAACTTTGAAACTAAATAGTAGAAATTCTAATCTCTCTGCCCATGTTTTTCTATGGAACATCCGGGTACGTGAATATACTCGTCCCGGGCGTGACGTCACAAATAGTGGACCAGCTCCGTGACTGACTTTCTAGGCAAAGAGAGGAGGCTATTTTTCGACATTTCAATTGAGGATATCCAGTAGCTAGAAGATTTTTGTGATATGCAATGAAAATGAACAACTTCTAAATAACATAGGCTTGCCGTAGGTACCAAATTAATGGACATTTATTGTCCTAGAATATGAGCTTTAAATTTGCCATCAAAGAATCTGCTAAACTTTAGATTTTGTGTTGGTCAAGAAGTTGGTCAACCATGCCTCCTCCCACAGCATTCTAATAGCACACGCATACAAAACTTGAAAAGAAATCTTTTGATTTACTGGAATCTAATGTCCCTTTCCTATTTCGATGCAATTTTATAATACCCCACCACAAAAATTGACCAGACATTTGTAGGTTACCCAATGCTTCATCCATGGAGCTAAATCTAAAGACTTAAGTTTCTTAAGTAACACTAAACCTAATCCGAACCCTAACTCTAACCCTAGGTCTTTGACGCTTATGTACATAAACCCTATTATTGGGGTATTCTAAAGGTCAGCCCCTATTTCATTTGCCATTAAACAATATGCTTACCTCAGCTTTCTTGTTCCAAGGTTAAAGAAATGACACATTTTAAAGTCTCAAAAGAGAGAGTCTGTTAAATAGTTAACAGTGTAAAAAATTTATGGTGTATCATAATAACAAACAATACACATAAAAACTTACAATGTTCACTTTAATTGCTTACTTTTTATTGGTCCCAAATCAAAATACATGTATTTTCATCCCAATTAAATTTGAATATGTGTTCATGTTCGCAAATATTTGCCCAATATATTTTAATCTCAATTTTATGTGCAGTGCAAACTGATTTTAGTTGAAAACTAGATTATGAAAAGTTTGTTCACACTTTTGATGATGATGTAGGCTGCATGTACAAAGTTCACCCTCTATGTGAACGTGGCATAGTTATATTTCTCACATTCGCTAGCTTGTAAAGTTCATTTATATGAACTTTATAACACCCATGAACATTATAACACACATGTAATTTTATGCACCTGTGTACTGAAGAAAAAAGTAAGGCTATTTACATGTATATAGTGATGTAATTTTTGTTGTTGATGCTAGGTACTTTCTTGCTCAGTCATTGCGGATAATCTTAACTGTATTCATCATTGCTATAAATAGATTATGATAATAGTTAGCAGCATACATGTTCATATTGGATTCAGAATAGTATTTGATAGATGCACATGTAGCTTTCACTTCCACAATGAATGTTATGTTCTTGTTCTTTCCATTTCATTTGAATGAACTAAGTAGTATAATATACTGGTGTTTTATGGGTTTTAAAAAAAATTGCACCTGAACTGAACTGACAATGAAAACTACAATTTTCTTTATCCTTCTTTCTTTTTTTTTTTTTTTTTTCTTTCTTTCTTTTTTTTTCTTTCTTTCTTTTTTTTTCTTTCTTTCTTTTTTTTTCTTTCTTTCTTTTTTTTTCTTTCTTTCTTTTTTTTTCTTTCTTTCTTTTTTTTTCTTTCTTTCTTTTTTTTTCTTTCTTTCTTTTTTTTTCTTTCTTTCTTTCTTTTATTCTTTCTTTCTTTCTTTCTTTCTGTTTTGCTTTCTCTGTTTTCTTTCTTTCTTTTCTTTCCTTTGTTTTAATTTCGACCATTTCTAGTTATGCAAGTAGTCATTCAAGTTATTCATGTCATGAAGCCTTTTCATTGATATTACTATTCAATAGTATTCCACTTAGGAAAAAAGAGAAAAAAGGCTCGCACACTTCACTTCACAGAACAAAACAATTCACTAGAAACCTAAACGGCTTCATTAAGAAGTTATGGTTATTGAAAACTACATGCTGTCTATTTGGAACCGGAAGGGCCCTTGTAAAGGTGTTTTGTGTATTAAAAATGATATGAGTTTAATATCCCTTGTGGCTCTGGACAGATGATTTAGAATTATTTCAAATTCTATTCTTTGCTCTCAATACAATATGTCCCAAATGTACATTACATTTTTTTCTTCAAAATTTTGTTGGATATACAGTACATGTATGGTGATGATCATGCTCACTTGCCTGTGGCACAGCAGTGCTTCAAACCTTTTTTCCTTTGTGTTTTTACGAATAGCCATGCAATAGCCATGCAATAGCCAGTTACATGATCATGTACAGTTAGCAACTAAATTATTCATACCCTTGCCAATTTTTGTAATTTTTTAAGAATGTTAAAAATTGATTTGTCCCGATTTACGTTTCTGGAGAATGTGACATATTAAAGCTTATAAATAAAAGTATTCAACAAAGGCCCTTATTCCACCAGTCCACCTTTCTTCCTTGAGTTACGAAAACACACAAAAATATCAAATTTACAAGGGGTATGAATAATTGACATGTTCGTGTATGTTGATGGCAGTCATGCACCATTGAATGAGGCTGGTAATTGATGCAGAGGAGAGGTTCATACATAAATGATCAGTTTTATTACCGGTAGGTCAATAAACTCCTGGAGAGTTCATTGCAGTGTACCTTGTATTGTGCCATCTCATTTAGGATGATGAAACATTGTAGAAGATTGTAAATATAATTTACCTACGGGTAATTGATTATAATAATTATTGCTGTATTAATCTGATTCACTCCAGGGTTTCAGTAAGTTATTTTGAAGACATTGGTACATGTACATGTGCAGTCTTGACTGAATAGTAACTGTTACAATGAGACGTACACATCATGTGCAAACATACAGATAATTGCAACCTCATGAATTTCTGCACTAATTTGTGTATATCTTTACTTTTGAAGGGTATATTGGTAATGAATGTGGATGGAATTATCTACACAAACATTTTGGTCTAAACATATCAGGATGAAATATACGAGGGTTTATTGAAAATTGCTTTATTACGTGTATTTGTTACAAAGCAAGCATATACCCACATTTACATCCTGTTTGTATTAAATCAAATAAAATCAAATTGAATGACTCATCTAGCAAATAAATGCAAATAATATTGGTTACTTGTTTTCATGCCTTTTTCTCTTTTTTCCCCCTTTTTTTTTAATGCAAATTACATGTTGGTAAATAAACCCACATGACTATGAAACAAGCAGGAGGCATTTTAATAAAAATAACATTCTGGGTTTATATACTAGTAGCACTTGACGATTTCTCTGAGCGCTTCACAGACGTACATGTACTAGTAAATTTCTCCAGTCATCAGATTCAGGCTTGCCTGCAAACAACATATACACATTCTCCACCTCCTGGGGAGCATTCCAGCCAGTTTTATGGAGACGTGGCAAGATTGAGCCTTTAGATATATGTTTAATACAATGTATTTTTTTCTACCATTTGCTCATAGCTTTTTGCATTGACTGATCCTTCCACCCTGGAGCTTGCTTGTGAGCTTGGGGCAGTGGGGAACCTGTTTGGTATCGAAGATCCAGAACTGCGAGCCAAGACCAACCAAGAACTATGTGCCCTCAACCAACAACAGTACACAGAAATTGCCCAAGAAATCCTCTCACATCTAGACCCTTCAGCAGTCGCAGCATTGGTAAGTCATTGGCATATCCGGGATCCCCCCCCCAAAAAAAGGGGGTGGTAAAAGCCTACAAATGTTTATTATAAAAATATTGGAGATTTTCTTCTCTGTCGTAGCCCTTTCCTTCTGTATCCACAAGAATATGGCTCAATGGATAATTATCATTCTGTGAATGGGCTATTCTATTTTACTGAAATAAATAAAATACACTGTATATGAATATTTAATGCTAATTATAATAAAATTCAATTGTCTGAGAAATGACACTGTGGCCCCACAATGTCAGCAATTGAATTCCCATCTGTGGTCGGACAATGTGACAAAGATTGTATTCTTTTTGTGTAATAGAGCCCTGATCCTACACTGTTTATAAATTAAGTTTCTTTTATCATAACTGTTTATTGTGCTTTGCTTTGCTTTAACAAATTTACTTACAGATGCACATGCCAAGAAGAGTTACATGTATAATAATAATGTATAATAATACATGTTCATACTTTGCCTATCGATGCGTTTGTTCCATTGTCTTTTCTGAATGAAATAGTTTAGAAGACTTTGTAATCTATAGGCTGTTATCATGCTTGACCTGAAAGATTACAATGGACTTCCTTTTGGAGTTTTGTTTGTATATCCTGGTGACATACGTGGAACACCCCTAGGGAAATTGACTATGTCCGGCAGTCTACCAATTGCCCTTCCTCCTAAAAATGTATATTCCTAGAATACAGATGTAAAGGTAATCATGAATTCTGGTAATAAAAGGACAATTAACTCTCTCTCGGATTCAAACAAAGCGTGCACTGATTGTTCAGTACTACAAATGAATGATTTGTGTCAAATAGTTTTTGCAGAAACTGCGTAATAGCTAGTTGATGACGCATAAAGATTAGAAAATTGATCTTCAAGTAATGCACAAGTTTCTGTCTTTCAAGGAGAGTTTTGCTTTTCAACGAATATTATTTTCAGAAAGTGTTCATTAGTTTGTTTATAATTTGTTTATTCAAACAAGCCAGAATCAATTTAAGCCAGTTTCTCACAAAATACTTTTTTTTTACCAGAATTCTAGATTATCTGTAAATCTATTCATAAAAAAGTTTGTATATTGATGTAATTATCTTTCTCTTCTTGCTCACATACATGTACAGGCTGGTTCTACTTCAAATAGCACATCATCAGGTAAGAAATGCTGCATTTATCTCCTTATTTTCCTCCACTTGTTATATATCAGAACTTTTTCAGTACTTCACAAAAATTACTAGCACTCTCCAATGTGCATGTTCATTTTGTAGGGGCATGGTTCTGAAAATTTTCTCTGACAAGCAAATTGAAATTGAAAAACAAAACAAAAAATTAGCTGTTCATTGTAAGAGAGTACAACAATCAACATACCAACATATGAACTTACCAATGCATTGGCTGATTACATTGTACATATACTTGTTGATTGTAAGGTCATACGTTATTAGGTTAGTGTCAGGCACTAGCAATCCATGTGTGCCTTGAGCATTTGATTTCAAGTGGATTTTGCACCTTACAAATCTCATATATTAGTAGTATTATTATTATTATGAAAGGAGCTACATGTGTGTCCAAAACGAGCTTTGCAATTCAACAGTTTGGTTGCCAGGACGTCCGAGCAGCTAACCCTGAGTGAAATATTTCTTACAAAATTGAAATTTTGAGATAATTAGAGCACAAGTTGTCTTGCTCAATTGCATACATCTTGAAGGCACAGAGCACGCAAGTCTCCCCGTGGGTATGAGTTGCAGTGAGGCTTTTCCATTTGAAGATATCAAACCATTATAAATGCACAGTATACGCACTGCACGTTTCCACGGTATAATTGATTGATGAATATTTACCTTGTACTTGAGTATGCCTTTAATTAAGTACTAAGTGAATGCTGCCAATAGATTTTCATTTTTCATACATCTACCTGGTACACATACTTCTAAAGGGCTCTTGATCCTAAACTTTCACCCTTTATATAAGATTTTCACGTTGAAAATATATGTCTTGATAAAATTTTGGTGAAAGCTTGAAATGCCTGAAACTGATACATAAATTATACAACCTGTGATTGTCACTCACTTATAATTACATGTAGTACACTTGTACCATGATCTTTGATTCTGAATGAAATTTGTGCATTTTTATTTTATGTATTTTTTTTTTCTTCCAACTTTGTAGGTTCAGTCACGCTGTCAGACATTTTGACAGACCCAGCAGCTTTTGAGGAACTTTTAAAGACCGACCTTGGGATTGATCCTAATGTGACTGAGGAACTCCTCAATACACCTATTAATCCTAGAGAGGTAAGTCTTATCAGAAATAAAGAGAAAACTAGATGGATGAATCGAGAGAAAGGTACATATATAGATAGAGATCTATGAGCATGAGGAAGATATGGAGAGAGAGGGAGAGAGAGAGAGAGAAAGAGAGAGAAAGAGAGCAAGAATAGAAAAGATATTAAAGAGAAAAGAGAAGTGTGTGAGAGAAAGCAACATAGAAAGAGAGATGGATGGAAGATTTTTTAGGTACTCCAACAGAAACATATATGCTCTCCCTCTTCTGAGAGGAGGGAGAGTCCAAGAAGAAAATATTGCAGGAGAGGTCTTAGATATAAATGGTATTACTATATTACAAAATATGTAGATTCTGGATTTGAAAGGAATACTGTCTACTGTTCTCTGTTACAGTGTATCTGGGGAAGGGTTTATGTATAAAAGAGCAATATCTAAGGGAAACCTTTCCATAATTGTCATCTTCCTGATTAGCCACTATGCTGTCAATAATGGATAATCGCAGTGATGACATGCCAATTTTATGTTACATTTTTATGATTCGGTTTAATGTTTCCAAACTGTTTTTGAACCGAGACAACATCAAACATTGTTTGTCATATTCTCACGCTCTGTGTATGAAACTTGATAAGCGCAGTAATCCGTTAGACAAAGTAAATAGTTGTAATCCAGGATGATTGTGTAGACAATAATCTGTGTAGGCAAATACTGTGAAACTCTGGCCTGGAAATCTTGGCAGGAGTTTCAGGATGTTTTAATAGCAAAGAATCCTCTTATACTCTTTTCACACTTGTTTTGCTTAACCCCGTACTTTGCTTAGCCCCGTACTATCCTTAACCCCGTACTAACTTTTTTGGCTTTTCTCACTGCAATTCGTTAGCCCGTACTAGCCATAGCGTGAATATTCATTAATTCGCTCCACTGCGTAGTCCCGGACTATTTTTCGTTTCTGTTCTCATTCATTTTGCTTGGCACCGCAATTGCGGAGTTAGCACCACAATTGCGGGGTTAGCCCTGCTATTTTGCAGGGCCAGCTAACCCGTACTATAGGTGGGGCTAGCCCACTTTGGTAAACGTGTCTGAACAGAAAGTGGAATAAGCTTAACCCCGGACTATAGGTAGGGCTAAGCCCCCCCTTTAACCCCCCCTATAGTCCGGGGTTAAGCAAATTTTTGCCAGTGTGAAAAGAAAGTAGAATAAGCTTAACCCCGGACTATAGGTGGGGCTAAACCCCTTTAACCCCACCTATAGTACGGGGTTAAGCAACATTTTGCCAGTGTGAAAAGAAAGTGGTTCTGTGTTTAAAAAGGTGACAACGGTTTGATGACACATCACTTTTCTGTCTCATTCTCATTGACTCTACATGTACAGTGTATGTATCTCTGGTTCCATATTTATTGGCCTGTTCCTCTTCCCTCTCTTATCTATTCCTCTCTTATCAACATGTCTTTATCTCTCTCGTCAACATGTCTTTATCTCTCTCTAGTCAACCCTCTCCCCCGATCGATCTCGATCTGCGATCATTCTCATTCTCAATACCTATGTCTATCTTTCTCCCCTCTCTTATTCTCTCTTCCCTCAATCTGTTTTTCTTTCTCCCCTTTCTCTATCTTTCTTCCCCTCTCTTTAATTTGTCTCATCCCTCAATCTGTCTATCTTTCTCACCTTTCCCCTCACTCTATCTCTCTTTCTCCCCTTTCTCTATCTTTCTTCTTCTCTCACTCACTCTCTCTTCTCTCTATGTCGCTTTTTTCCCCTCATTTTATCTCTCTTCCTCTTCCATCTCAATGTTCCATCTTGCTCCCTATTTTCCTCTTAACCTTTCTCATATTTTGTCCTTCTAGCTCACTATCCTTTCTTGCTTTGCATATTTCTCATTTTTATGCCTCCGCTACAAAGTAGCCGGAGGCATTATGTTTTCTGGTTGTCCGTCCGTCCGTACGTACGTACGTTCTGTTCGTGATCGCGTTATCTCAAGAACCGATTGATGGATTACCGCCAAACTTGGGTCATGTATGTATCTTGCAGAGCTAATGAACTGATTAGATTTTGGGGTCACGAGGTCAAAGGTCAAAGGTCACAGGGCTCATTATGTATGCAAAAATAGCTCGTGATCGTGTTATCTCAAGAACCGATTGATGGATTACCGCCAAACTTGGGTCATGTATGTATCTTGCAGAGCTAATGAACTGGTTAGATTTTGGGGTCACGAGGTCAAAGGTCACAGGGCTCATTATGTATGCAAAATAGCTTGTGATCACGTTATCTCAAGAACCGATTGATGGATTACCGCCAAACTTGGGTCATGTATGTATCTTGCAGAGCCAATGAACTGATTAGATTTGGGGGTCACGAGGTCAAAGGTCACAGGGCTCATTATGTATCCTAAAATAGCTCGTGATTGCGTTATCATTAGAACCAACAGATGGATTACAATCAAACTTGAATTTTAAAAATTGCTTCCATTTTGGTTTGTAAAATTACTCTATGGCGGAGGCATCATTTTCAACTGCGCGCAGTTGAAGTTCCATCTAGTTACTATTTGATTTGAAGAAAATATACACATGGAGCATAGCGGCCTCATATTTTGTATATATATATATATATATATGAGAGAACATTATATTACAAACAGTACAAACAGATAATGAAACTATAATCATGCTGAATACTTTGTAGCACACCCTCAAAGTAAACAACCAAAGCCTATCATATTTTTAGGTGGGCTGTATATAATACAGACCACCTTATGTTTTTGTTAGAATTGCCTTTATTATTATTTATTTATTTATTATTCTTTATTTATTTTTCTTATTTCCACCCACTTTTTTGTTAGCAAGATAATTTGAAAATGGCTCAATCAAATGCCTTGAAATTTGGCACACATATGTATAGGCATATGGAAAAATCAAAATAACGTTTTCAACCTTGACCTTGACTGATGACGTCATCTAGGCGCCATTTTGTAAAATTTTCTGAAAATCTACTCATGATCATATCTTCATAACGAAAAGTCGTTTCTCATTCATATTTATCATGATCAAGGTCAATATCCGTCCGGTCAATTTCAGGTCAAAAATGCGCGCGCGCGTACGTCCGCGCGTCAGCGCGCAAAATTTCAAAATGCTCCAAATCGTCTCAAATTCATTTTGCATACGTTTAGGCCATTTTAAGCATTTGTCAAAAAATCGCGCACACGCGCATGCGCGCGTTTTCGCGCGTAACGCCATTACACAACATAGAATCGCCATTTTTTTCTTTCATGATATTTCTTATTTTTTCCAAACAATTTGATACCATGTTTATCTCTTTATGACCATTAATAACGGAATGAGCGTCCATTCAAGATAATGTCCGTGCGCGCGAGCTCTTGTAATACATAGCATATATGGGCAAAACATGCCTATACAAAATTCATTGTAACTCTTCAGAATGGATGGGAACCCCAATTTTTTCATATTTGGATAGATTATGAGTCGGAGATATGATTTCATGTCTCATTTGACCATTAATTAATCATGACGTCATCATAATGGCCTTGAACTCAAAATTTCAATTTGCATATTATGACGTCAGCATATTTTGGAAAATTGATTATATCTCTGTAAATATTGATCGATTTTCTTCCAAATTTTGATATGTTCTAGCTGAGACAATTTTCTACAAATTTAGCTGCCACGATTTTTCATTTTGACAAAGGCATCATGGCGTATTTTTGCGATTAAAGGAGGCATGTCAATTTTCACATTTTGCGTGTATTCTCTATGGGACATGACTTTTTCAAAACTGGATTCTACATTCCCGTCTTTCGCGAGCAATATCTCCGTCGTTTTAGTTTTGTTTTCGCTGAGCTTCAAGTATGTTGTAGCTGAGACAATAAGCTATCACAAGTGTGCCCTTTATTTTTCGATCAGATGCCGGGATCATGCTCATATTTCACTTGCAAAGTGGGATTTGAGAATTCCATTTTCCGTTCACGTGTAATGTCTATGTGGATTATTTTGGTATAGTGGTCATAGCACTTGCCTCCCATTTCGGCGACCCACGTTCGATTCCTGGTGGGTCAATGACCCTGGTGGGTCAATTTTTTTATCAATAATTTATAGGAATATGTAATGTGTATGTGTAGCCTCAATCATTGACAATATAATCACTAATATCGCTGAAATGATTCTTTTCCTACCCTTCTTCTTCATTTACTTCTTCATAGTAGTAGTGGAAGTAGTAGTAGAAGTAGTAGTAGTAGTAATAGCAGCAGTATCATAATAATCATTATGATTATAATTTTTATATTTATTATTATAGTAAATATCGTAATTATAATCATTATTATAGTGATTATTTGATATTGTTATTATTCTTATAGTTATTTGTATGCTTCTTCTTCTTAACATAATTATCGTATACACAGTACGTCATGTGCCAAGAATTTATTGCTATGATACATCCAAGATGTCTACCAAAACTGTCAATTCGTTGCTGAAATATAATCAAGCCAAAAGAAGAAACATTAGAATTTCTATTTTAAATTGAAATAAATTATATAGGAGAAATAAGTGGAGAATACAATCATGATTTCGGTACTAGGGGACTAACATGGACATAATGCACTTGTTTACATGACCACATTATCTCTTATTTATTCTACCTGCAATGTTTTCTGACTGTTTTCAAAACAATATCATGTTTGTCGATCATAGTTCTATGTAGCTTGATGTCTCATGTTAATTTTTAGTGGAAAAGCAATCTAAGCAACAATTTCTGAATTTTAGCGACAATTGTTCGCTATTGCTGCTCCTTAATACTACTATGACGTGCAGTAACAAATTAAAATTTCAGAACTCATGATAAATTCGTTTAACAGTTGATTCCACTTGGTTGATTCTATTGTTCGGATTATTTTGCAGAACGACATAGAAATTGACATTCTCATGGCTTACGACTTTGCATTAGAGTTCATCGTCTCTACAATATATTTGAACAATATTTGGTGACAAAAGACGGCATTTCTTGGTATCGTCAAAAGCCGTCAAATAACAAAAACATGGCAGATAAAAAGATCCTCAGTACTGGGTCTAATAATTTAAAGAAAACTTAATTTGAACCCAGCCATATTCTGTCTCTCTCTCTCTCTCTCTCGTTTGTCATTGCCTTCATTTTCCTCGCTTACTTCTTTCTTACCACGGAATATGTAATGTGTATGTGTATGCCTCAATCATTGACAATATAATCACTAATATCGCTGAAATGATTCTTTTCCTACCCCTTCTTCTTCATTTACTTCTTCATAGTAGTAGTGGAAGTAGTAGTAGAAGTAGTAGTAGTAGTAATAGCAGCAGTATCATAATAATCATTATGATTAAAATTTTTATATTTATTATTATAGTAAATATCGTAATTATAATCATTTATTATAGTGATTATTTGTTATTGTTATTATTCTTATAGTTATTTGTATGCTTCTTCTTCTTATCATAATTATTGTATACACAATACGTCATGTGCCAAGAATTTATTGCTATGATACATCCAAGATGTCTACCAAAACTGTCAATTCGTTGCTGAAATATAATCAAGCCAAAAGAAGAAACATTAGAATATCTATTTTAAATTGAAATAAATTATATAGGAGAAATAAGTGGAGAATACAATCATGATTTCGGTACTAGGGGACTAACATGGACATAATGCATTTGTTTACATGACCACATTATCTCTTATTTATTCTACCTGCAATGTTTTCTGACTGTTTTCAAAACAATATCATGTTTGTCGATCATAGTTCTATGTAGCTTGATGTCTCATGTTAATTTTTAGTGGAAAAGCAATCTAAGCAACAATTTCTGAATTTTAGCGACAATTGTTCGCTATTGCTGCTCCTTAATACTACTATGACGTGCAGTAACAAATTAAAATTTCAGAACTCATGATAAATTCGTTTAACAGTTGATTCCACTTGGTTGATTCTATTGTTCGGATTATTTTGCAGAACGACATAGAAATTGACATTCTCATGGCTTACGACTTTGCATTAGAGTTCATCGTCTCTACAATGCTATATTTGAACAATATTTGGTGACAAAAGACGGCATTTCTTGGTATCGTCAAAAGCCGTCAAATAACAAAAACATGGCAGATAAAAAGATCCTCAGTACTGGGTCTAATAATTTAAAGAAAACTTAATTTGAACCCGGCCATATTCTGTCGCTCTCTCTCTCGTTTGTCATTGCCTTCATTTTCCCTCGCTTACTTCATTGTTACCACGGAATATGCAATGCCTGTATACCTCATGTCAATTAGAGTCAAAGGTATAACTGGTTGTTGTCCAGGGTCAATGGTAAAATTGTCTCAATCTATCTTCCATACATCCATAATGATCAAGGCTAAACAGTAAAAACTTGACATATGGATAGATCATAATGGTAGAAGCATTTTATATAACAATATGAAATCGTGAAAATGCATTCTTCATTATGTAAATCATTAGCATACGTATCACCTAATTCGTCAAAGTGACAAATTCAAGTCTAGTTCATAGTTGGATAGAGTATGAGTGGGAGATATGATTTCTTATAAAAAAACAAAATCTAGAAAATGCATACCGGTATTTCATTTTGATATTTAGATTTGAGGGTCAAAGGTCAAATATACTGTACATGGTTTCTCTAAAACCATGCATTGTATAGACTTGAAATTTGGCACAGTAATAGACCTGAATAAGAGGATTATTTCAAAAAATAAGGTCAAATCAGGCCAATGTTATATTAACTACTTAGTATGTCACTAAACATTTGTGGCATGCACTTGGAACAGCCCACCTATACTTGTTATTAACAAGTATTACATGTCTAGTTTGATTATATTTTTTAATGGGTAATACGATGTCTCCAAGCCAGTAGTTACTAGATTCATAAACTAGAGGTAACCATCTTTTATAAACATGGTACCATAAAGGAGACTCCATGTTACTATATTGAATTTACTATGATTATCAAAAATGCATTAGACTGTATACATGTATAAAGGTTATTGTCCTAATGGCGGACTAATGAATATTAATAAGTCAGAATGAATCAGGAGAGCTGGGTATTTGTTTCTAGTTCATCGTGACTGTGCCATGGACCAGTGATGGCCTGGTGGTAGAGTCGCTGCCCGGCAAGCAGTAGATGGCACGTTCAGATCCGGCTGGTTCCAATAGTTTTTCTGACTTGTTTTCAATTACAGATCGATCAATCAATCAATCTATATTTACTGGGTGTAAGCCACAAATATGTTTTAACTATATACATGTAGGCCAGAGAAATGGTGAAATGATATTGTGACAAATAATACTAGAAGCAAAGGCATGTAATTATGTATTGTACATGTACAGTATGTGCTGCATTAGAGCTAAAGAACAATGTACATAATGTTGTTTGACTAAGAAATATTAGGTAAAGTTCACACATAGTATTGACATTGGTGTGAATCAGCTTCTAATACTCCCTACCGCATATACCGGTAGTTGAAAACAAGCCAACATAATTGGCACTCTATTTTAACTAGCGAATTTGCTGGTGTTTTTGCAGTTCCGTGAACTTCCAGTCATAATGGGCCACACGCTATTGGACTCGCACTTAACTGTCAATAGGCCAAAGAATGAGAAAATGTAGTTTCGCAGCAATCTCTGATGATGTAAATTTACTTTAAAAGTAGACCATCTGTATCTTCGAATATGTGACCCCGCTGTATATTACGGACATTTCTTTAAAATTCCTGACAATAGCGCACAATCATGGCTTAATGGGAAAGGAAGCCACTTGTGTTGCAGCATGTCAAGTTTTTCTGAGAGAATTACTCAGCGCTGGCGTATGCCAATGCTGGTATATTAAATAACTATGCGTACTTCTTGTTTATTTTTTAAAATGTGAACTATCGAGCACAGTTAAGAATTGCAGATAATAAATTATTAGCATATATCGTAGTATAGAAGAATACGTGTTTTAGAATCACCGGGAGTTAGTGTACGTGTCTGCAAAATCGCAGAGGTCCTGGAGGCGCGATGCATTATGGGAATGTTTATTGCTATATGCAGTAGCGAGAATTCTCTGTTTACCTAGCAACAATGGTTATTTCATGCCTGTATTGATATTTGCGAGTCTGTTTGGCCAAAGGTCGGACTTTGAGACCAAATGCAAACGTGAATGTATTCATGAAAATTCTTTTATGTGCATGTTTTCAATCAAATGAGCACTTAACAGCAAACAATTCAGTGGAGTTGTGAGAAATAAATGAAGACATAAAAATGTACCTCTCACACGTGATGATCATGATTCTGTCCATCTCATCTCTTTCTATATCTTCTTTTCACTCTTCTTCTTTCTTATTTTCTTCATTTTCTTCTTCACTTATTTATACATGAAATGTATATCCACTGCTGAGAGCAGGAGGGGCATTTCCTATCATTTTAAATCACGCTTTCACCCTCCTGGCTCTCACCAGTTGAAATCCTTTTATCTCTAGCAGTTTGTATAACTGTTTTTGCTGCATACATGTATCTCCTTCATAAGAACTTTCTTTGTGTATTCTTGATATCGTTTTTCTTTTTAAAATATTTCTGCCTAGACTAAAATTTCTTAAACATGATTATTTGCAGCTAGTTTATTGGTTGAATTGTTAGAAATCGTGATGTATATGTACTGTAAATGAGTTTACCAGTGACTGAAAAATGTGATGATTATAATAGCCGTATGTTACATCATTGTCCATACCAATCAAAGGGTGCGCAAGGAGCCTACAAAGTACTGTCAATACTGTGGCTTTAGCAAATTTACTTGAGATGCTGCATTTAAAAACATTAAATAATTTTTTTCCCCATCAGGTACACACTTTGTTTTTTTTGTTGACAGTGGTAAAGACTTCAGTAGAGTAATGTCATTAACGGCAGTAGTGATTTCAACAACAACAAAAAAGGACACTGACTAACTTTCTCTGAATTATCTTGTAATAGATGAAGAAATGAAGTGTGAAGCAATGAATTTCTCCATTGATTCTCCTATTCCAGCTTCAACTGTTGTTACAAGGTAGTGGAATGCATGATACCGTGTGCAACGAGACTGCTCTAGGACAGATCATACAGCCTCAGAACCCTGGTGACCTTGATGATATCAGCAGAACCCTTTGTAACCTGACTAGTAGCCAACTGGATGAATTCTCAAAGGATCTCTGGCAGTCCTTGGATAAACAAAAGTTTGTTGATTGGGTGGGTTCTTTGATAATATTCATTACTATCTTCTTTGTCCTTCCAAATCTTCTCCATATTTTTCTTTAAAAGATTCATCTTACTTTGTCCTCATTGTGACGGTGATAATATCAAATGTTTATATTATGGCAACTCAGAATTGATCTTGTATTTAAATATGCAGCGGAATAGAGAATTAATTCTGTTTGAATATTTTACCTGTTTTCTTCATGAATTTCAGGCCAGGAACAATTCAGATGTCCCACCTAATGTCTATGACGATATCAAGCAAATCATGCAAGAGGTAAGATATAATTAATTCTTTCAATACTTTGCAAGTATCAAATTAATTGTCTTGGATGGTTAAAACGACCAAAAGAAAAAAATGTCAAGGATTGTTAAAGGGTATTAAATCATGACTTTAACCTGGTTCATTTCCGAGTGTTTTCAAAGAAATATCAAATCTATATCTGATGTCAAATTTTGAACATTTTTACATCGTTTGTCATCTTTGATTACATATTTCCTTTAGATATAAGGCAAGCTAAATCCTATTTTGTTTATAATGTGCATATTTAGATACAATAGCCACTTCAAGTATCAACTAATGATTGTTGACAGCTAGTCGCACCAGCAGTCCCTGTTTGGAGAGGCCCATAAGGCCAATGAAATTGGTTCGCTGCTGCTCAGATGATGTTATGTATCACTCATTATCATCATCATTATGCGATGGCTCTGTTCACTCACTCTGTGACGCCACTCACTATTTTCAATCATGATCTTAGTAATGTCTTTTTACTTAAGATTTAAGATTACGGACAATTATATTCATAAAATTACAGGGGCGTTGGCTTCTTTATGGCAGGGTAGTCTCTAGCAGATGACATCTGACATAACTTGGTCTCTAGCTCTATAGCAATGACCAATGTATCACTAATCTGTTAAAAGAACAATAGTATCTGAGTAATCTTAAATTCTTCCTAACCATTTCAGATTCAAGAGCTGGAGAGTTTCAAGAACCTGACCTCAGAGATTGAGGATATCCTCAAGAGCAACGACACCGGTCAGCTGATCTGCGGAGACCTACCCTTCCTGGCCCTTGGGGTGCCCAGCTTAGGAGATGACATGCAACAGCCCTCAGCAGGGAAACCAGGAGAACCTGTGGAGCCGATGGAGCCCGTGGAACCAGTGGAATCTGGAGACAACCCAACATTCCCTCCATTGAATGATGGAGATGGAGATGATAATAGTATGTTATTATGAAGAGTATACTGTCATTACTATAAAATCAAATACATCAAGAGCTCTCTGTCTTAGCCTACAAACTGGCTCAGATGACCCCGGTTCGAAACTGAGTCACGTCTTTTGGATGGTGAAGTTAAAGGTCGGTCCCCAGACGTAAATAATCATATCTGATTGATACACGTCTGTAAAAACCCAATTACACGCACACACACACAGTGGCCGCCTTATAATAAATACATACTTTGGCACAGTATAGTATAACAAATATCACCTCACAAACTAGGCAATAATTCACTTTGCTGAGTTAATTGTGCAATTCATGAAAGAAAAATAAGAGAATGCAAGTCACATTGAAACATTAATCAGAAGAGTCTAAAGCATATTCATACCAAATCATGATATTGAGTTTAGAAGGATCCTCTTGTAGAAAACAAAAACTTGTCAAAATGGTCAAAATATCATCAGGTAGCCAAACCTCCACATGGAGGTTCATTATCAGTTGTACATGATTGTCACTTGTACTTGAATGTAAAAAATTACACCCTAGTGTACATGAAAGCAGATTCTCATCAGTCATTACAAATGTTGTCGTCCAAACTACGAGACAGAATTACGGGTTGTGCTTTAAAAGACATATGAAGACAATTTCAGATTTGTATAATGTCAGTGTTTTTTTGGGGGGGACCAAATTCATGTACATGTAACAAATATCGTCTCCAAGTATACAAGGGTTCTGAAAAGTGTTGACTTATAAAATTTTGAATTTTTCCTTTTCATTTTAAGGTACTATTCCAGGTACAGAGCGATGTCCTTGGCTTGTGGACATTCTGCAGTCAGGATCAAAGAGTACTAAACAAACACAGTACGTCCTATCGCTCTTCTTGCCCATCCTACAAGGATACATCTTCTATACACCTAACACCACCGCCACCAGACAGATCATGAAAGAGGTATTGCTAGAACAGAATTGATGAATATGTCAGATATTTCTAAAGTGTATACCCTTAGGTATTAAAGCAACCAGTGGACCTGAGTTGTTTTATTTTATCAGACAGACTATTACATTGAAAATATCTTAGCATGCCTGAGGGCACAAGTGTACCTAATTATTCATATTATTATTATTAGGTATTTCGCGTCACCTGTGCCTAGGACTAGGAGGGGAAAAGTGAACTGAATCACTGTGACCATTGGGTCTGTCCTCCAGGAATAACTGATTGCAGAGTGCAGGTGGACCACTACACTGGTTTCACCCCTCACTCTTATATGAATAGTGCAGTGGGTTCTTAACATGCAATGGTGGTGACTCTCCTCTACGCTGGGCTTCCATTAAATGTCATATCTGAGGGACAGAGTGTTTTCCACTGTAAGCTAGCCCGAGTCTATGAAATGAAAGTGGCTCGTTCACACACAATGCATGCTTCAGTCATCCGCCTGAAATGGATTTGAAGCTACGATTTTAATGGTTTGACAGGCAGACGCTTTACCGACTGAGCCAACTCGCCTCCTCATTGGTCTCAACATGGCACATCCTGATTTATCTGCTGTCGTTACTTTAAACTTGTGTATTTTATCTAGTAAGATGTTCTTTAGTTCTAGAAATCCTTTTTTGTAACACATCTCCTGTTATGACCTCTGTACAGGCGGATGAGATGTTCAACAGTCTGAGGGATATGAAGGATTTAGCTGAGAAATGGATGGAAGTATCACCTTGCATCAGAGTAAGTATATTTTGTTCTTTAAGTTAAGTAAAACAGTCCATCAATCAAATGAAATGATCTGCTGGTTGTGTAGAATCATTTTGTTAAACACAGACAGAATCTCTCTTAAGCTTTCTGTGAACCAATGTAGATATCATCAAAAACTGGCATCATATTACCTACCTGATACACAATGAAAAAATAGTTTTTAAAAGTTTTATCTTTGGTAATATTTTTATATGAGTCAAGATGAAATTTGAAGAAAAGTCAGCTGACAAAAAGAAAAAACAATGGACATAAAACTCAAATGCACATCTACAAATGACATATACGTACACGATTAAGTAACAAGAATTTGATGTCCTTCTGTTTTGTCATTTTACCAGGCATTCGTTGAAAATCAGGATCTGCGTACCATGGCAACCTGTTTGAACCGTTCCAGTCAGGGCCTTCCCCCTTTCCCTGCCAATGCCTCCGATCTCCTACCAGTCACCGCTCTTCCACAGGGTATAACATTACCCCCCAATCTGCCCACGATGTTACCCCCTGTGCTCCGGAATAACTCCTATCTACCAGACCTGTTTGGCAATGACACCCAGGATATTCTGAACCTCCTGGATGCCATGGACAGTTTGGCTAATACAACTCTTATTGTTCTTAATGTGAGTGTTCTAATGCATTGTCTTGCAGGTACAGTCAAACCTGCTTTAGTGACCACCTGTATAGAAAGACCACCTGTCTACATAGACCACATTTGTTGTTTCCCTTGAAAATGGTTTCTCATTGTACTAAAAGAACCTGTACATAAAGACTACCTGCCTATAAAGACCACTTTTTGTGTTTCCCTAGGGCGGTCGCTATAGACAGTTTTGACTATATTTACAATATCTCTTTCCTTAACTCTTTGTCTGCTTTGGCCTACTAATGGAACATGCAGTGGACTTCCTCTGCCAAACAATGTGTAAGGAACATATATACTGAAAACAGTATGGCAGTTAAGGTTTCAAGCACATAGCAAATAAACATTAAAGTGGCTCGGTAACATTGCCTCAGATTCAAACAAAATCCTGGATTTAGCTCACCTTTAGGTCAGTCAGGAATCCCATGACTTTTACGAGCCGATCGCCTGTCTGATTATCAAGATATTTATGATTGGAAATCAAAATTTCATTTTTCGTTTTCCTAACGGTTTTTATAACACTAAAGTCTATTGGGGAAAATGAGTATGGTAAAACCGGTCACTTAAAGATTTTTTACTTTTTTGAGGCATTTCATGATCATTTTGAAGCGCAATTTTTGTTAGGGCTTCAGTATTACACCATATCACAGACACTGATAACACATAGGGCCATGCATCTCAGATTTAACATTGTTAAATGATGCCTTTAATGGATAATTCAACCTGAATGGCAAGGTACTTTGAGTGAAAGCAGATGCGTGTACAGATGCGTGTACAGTGTACACTGTACATGTTCATTTAAATCTGAGTTTGTATAAACAAATAAAGTTAGTCATTCATGTTTGACACTTTCATTGAAGTTCAAACAGTGTACATGCATGCTAATCTAAACTATTTCTTGTGATTGTGATGTATTAATGTAGGATACCCCTTCATTCTGTATATAGTGGACTTTGTCATCCCATGTCTATCTATTAGAAAAACTGGAATACAAAGTATTGATATGTGTATTTCTGTGCTGTGTGATATTTGTAGTTGGGATACATATAACTAATATGTTTGAAATGCAATAGATGGAAGTATTTCCTTTGAACTGACATTGATTGACCTACTCTCTATGCTTCTTGTTTCCATAGTGCTTTGAGCTAGACCGATTCCGTCCTTACAATAATGAAATTGATCTCGTTGAGGATGCCAAGATCCATATTGAAAACTACACATTTTGGGCTGGTAAGTCTTGCAACTTGCTTTTTTTCAAATAGATTCTACTCAGTAATTCTCGGTTTGCAATAAACCCTGTCCAACCCGTTAGTGTGCGAGAGTTCTTCTTTGAGAGTCATTGTGAATTCATACATTTCGGAAGTGATGCTTCTAGATTTATATTTTCTCGATTACATGTTTAGATAGTTTAGATAAGTACAGTGTTTCAACAGATCTTTGAAATATTGGTACAAGAATATTATTTTCAGCCGTTTATATGAATTTGGTCTGTCATATTCCAAAAAAAATAGAATGTAGATTGCTTTCCTTTTCACAAGATATTTACAATGGAAAGCTGCCATTTACCATGTAATAAGAGATTTCCTTTCAACTCTATTGAGTAAGGAGGAGATGTTCAGGCTTTTAGCACACAAAGGAAAGGAAGTCGGGTTCCTAAGTGAATAGCGATCACACTTCCTTTCTTTACCAGAAGAGAAGCATTTTACACCTCACCTTATCCCAAACAGGTACACAAGTAGTAAAGAAGCTTTTTACACCTCACCTAATCCCACACACGTAGTGGGTTTATTGATTAAAGCTTTTGTTCACGAACCTTGGGCACCTTGACCACACAGGAGATCCCTTTGTTCATGATATCAATAAGAGCCCCTTTTCCGATAACCAACATCCTTGTCATATTACATAACAGTGTTTTAAAGCTTAGAAGTTCATTGTCGATGGAGTTGAAGTTCCATTGAGGTACTACAGCTGTGTATATATGTCATTTTGTATTATGAGTAAATGTATGAAATTTAATTCTGAAGGTTCTTTTCTAAATTGAAAAGTGATTCTTACTGATTTACATCATGTACATGTATTGCTTTTTGTTAATGGTAACATTCTTTGACTATGAAGGTGTATTGAAATGAAATTACATCAAACCCTAGTGGAAAAAAGTCAGAGATACAAGTACATCCACACATGCACATCAATTTATGAATTGGTGTATCAAAGAAAAAACATTTTTCAAGTTGTTAATTATAACAGTACATTATTATATATTCCATTCACTGCTAGGTCGTGTGAAGGGCACTAACTGATACAGATAGCTCTTTACATGTATAGATTTAGTGTCATAATTCTCTAGGGAGACAATATAAATGTACCTTTTTAAAGTCTAGCAATTGTATAATACTGAAAATATAACATTCCATCAACCTGTATACATATGTAGTCTGGAATTAATACGAATCTGCACTGAAAGGTACATGTACATGTACACATGTCAGGTTGTGTTTTGGGGGCTGATTTAAATATATTTGTATGTTCTGTCCGTATACAGGTATTGTGTTTACTAACATGGATCCTGATCCAGAGAGTAGCTACATTCCACCTCTACTAGACTACAAGATACGCATGGACTCTGCTTTCAGTGAGAGCACAACCAAGCTCATGGATCAGTGAGTAGTGTTTTTAGCTCTTCTTGCTTCTTCAAGAGCCAAAAAGGAAATACAGTCAAACCTGCTTTAGTGACCACCTGTCTACAAAGACCACATATTTTGTTTCCCTTGAAAATGGTTTCTCATTGAAACATGTACTAAAGGAACCCGTCTACAAAGACCACCTGTCTATAAAGACCACTATATGTGTTTCCCTTGGGTGGTCGCTATAGACAGGTTTGACTGTACAGACAAATTTAACTTAATTTGATTTAATGCCCTGCTTTTGTAAATCCATTGTCCTAGGTCATATCTGCTATTTTGTGATATATATGATCTATTTGTACCACTATCTACCTGTATATCGATTGTGAAATAAAAACTGATATATACTGAAGGGAACTCGTGATTTTTGCTTCAAGAGCCCAAAAGGAAATATAGACAAATTTAACTTCAGTGTTGTATTATTATAGCACTATGTGTCATTTTTTTAAAGTCCAATAGACATGAATCTGAACTCTTTTGGGATACACAGTGTGGTTTAAATAGTTTTCTTGACAAATTCCAAGTAAGCTTTAAAAATACCTTATGCAAAATTGTAATGATCAACTTTATAATCTCTAAAGGATTTTGTGGGGCCTTTGCTTATTTCACTAAATGTGTGTTCTTGGATATATCTTTTTTTTAAATTAGTATTGTTCCCTGCATTGTGGCTGATGTAGTTATGTTAGTGATATATATGCTACATGTAGGTGAGTTGGGCATTGATAAAGAGAGATACATGTATATTTTCTGTATATTTTGGAGGACAGGAACAAAGAGAGCACATCATGTAATAATGATAACTTGCTTATTCCATTTCAGGTATTGGACTCCAGGACCGAGGAAGGGTATCAGAGATCGCAAATATTTTGAGAGCGGTTTCATCTTTATCCAAGACATCTTAGAGCAAGCTATCATCAAAGTGATGACAGGCAAAGAGGACTTGGGAGCTGGGATGTACATTAAACAGTTTCCATATCCATGCTATATTAATGATCTGTAAGTATATGTATAATTTTGCATGTAGCCAATCATTTATTTTCATTCAGTAATTGGTTTAACTTTAGGAACACAAGCATCACAATAACAATAAATGTAACGATAGCAAGAAAATGGAAACTTAACAGTGTAAAATGAACCATATAAAAGGAACAAAAACCAATGGTTGTGGATTACCCAGAGAAAAATTATTCATGAAGGTCTTCCTTATCAGTAGTTATAAAAGGTAAAAACACGAAAAGAAAAGATGAGCAGTCAAGAACTTGCTGACAGGTACTGTTTAATATTGGAGGTGGAATGGATTTGAATGAGATGAACTGTGCTTGAGCATATCTGAAACTACCATATTAAACAGATGTGCAACAATTGCCAAGTAAATCACCTTGCTCTATTAGTCACATGTCAAAGCAAATAGAAACATGCAAAGCATTTACATTATAAATGATAAAGTCATCCTTCTATGAAAATCTGAAATTAAAGCATTATGATGATTGTCTTCCTTTCACTAATCCTGTGTTTTCTCCCTCCAGGTTTGTCCAATCACTGTCTGGTGTTCTGCCTTTGTTCATGATCATCTCCTGGATATTCTCTGTGGCGATGATCATCAAGGGGGTCGTCTACGAGAAGGAGAGACGTCTGAAGGAGGTCATGAAGGTCATGGGGCTTAGCAACGGGGTTCACTGGCTGGCCTGGTTAATTGATAGCTTCCTGGTCATGTTCACCAGCTGTGTGCTCCTGGTACTGGTTTTAAAGGTGAGGATGGGGATGGATGTTAGGTGATGATGTTGATGTTGATAATGGTAATGGCAGTGATGATGATTGTAATGATGACAATTTTTAATGATGATGATGATCATTGATGGTTGTAACAATTATAATAGTAATGAGTCAGTAAAAATGATAGAAATTGTCTGTCTCTATTTACTGAGGATAAAGAAATTTCATGCATATTGATACAGGAAAATAAAATTGTTCCCTTCTTCATTTCGTGTTACAGCTTGGAAAGATCATCACCTACTCTGACGGAGGTATCCTCTTGCTTTTCCTGGTATCATTTTGCATCTCTACAATCATGCTGTGTTTCCTCATCAGTGTATTCTTTTCCAAGGCCAACCTCTCAGCTGCCTGTGGAGCTGTGATCTTCTTCCTCACCTATGTTCCCTTCACTCTGGTCATCACCTGGGATTCGTACCTGACCAGAGGAGCCAAGTTAGGTGTGGTAAGTTTGGAGCATAGAAATGTGAACAGTTCTTTAACGAAAGGAGTACACACCCAATATTTTAGACGGCGGGATGTGGTTCTACTCATGATCTGGTCTCATGATGACCAACAGCTCAACAATGTTTGCATACAAAATTGTTGCTATTTATATTGGCGAAAGTGAGATGCCTTTTATCATATAATTTTAGTTATACCTGAATGGTTTAAAATATTAGTTTCTACTGAATTTAACGAAATACACTGAAAATTTATAAACAAATATTTCAGGATTTTAAAGATGTGGATCAAGCTACTTGTACAGAGCCTTCCATTCAAATTCCAATTCATATTGGAAGTCATGATTGAAATTCTGATTAATTTTCTAGTTAAAAATTGGATTTGAAAATATAAAATGAAGCAGCTTCCCAAACAGTGAATGATTTTGACTCTGTCATCAACATGCACTCTCCTTATCTCCTACAGTCATTGCTGAACACCATTGCATTTGGTTACGGCTCCGTCTACCTCTTCCTGTACGAGATCAAGGGGACAGGGCCTTGTTTCATAAAACTTATTAGCAATAAAAAAAATGCTAAAACTCTAAGACAAAATTTGCTCCCAATCAATCAAATGCCACAATTTCAATAGCGTATAACAGGTATTGTAACTTGTAATTGATCACAAGTTTTTATGAAACAGGGCCCTTGTGTCCAGTGGAACAACATAAACACCAGTCCTTTGAATGGGGAGCAAGGGTTCACATGCATGCAAAATGTCAAATGATTTGACTCGATATTCTCAATCTCCTTTCTTTATCCTCTACAGTCTTTGCTGAACACCATTGCATTTGGTTACGGCTCCGTCTACCTCTCCCTGTACGAGGTCCAGGGAACTGGTGTCCAGTGGAATAACATCAACACTAGTCCTTTAAATGGGGAGCATGGCTTCACTTTCATGCAGGTTATAGCCATGATGTGGTTAGATGCGTTCATTTATGGAATGCTCACGTGGTATATTGAAGCTGTCATGCCAGGTAAAGATAATTCCCATATTTTGCAAAAAGATCAAATATTAGAATCCTTTTCTTCTGATTCAAATGGCAAGTCATGGTCCAAAGTCTTTTCAGTTTTCTTCACCCATTTCGAAATAGGATCAAACTCTGTAGAGGTTTTAATGCAGTTTATTTCTGAAGTTCTTATCTAAATGTCAAATCTAAAAGTCTCAAACTAACAATCTAACTATTTTGGAATTTAAGAAAATAAATATTTTTAAAGTTGGCCATGTAAAATATAACTCTATGATTCAAATTAAAGTCAGAACAAAACCTCTAATATTTCATGTGTTAACCAATGAAATGCACCCCTGAAAATATGCTTTTTTAAATTGAACTCTTGTTTTTTCTTCAAAATATGAGGCTAAACAATTATGAAAGATTTTTGAATAAAGTTATGTTGACAGGGCTGTTATTCTATGATGAAATACAAGTACATATTTTGTATGATATGTGTATGTGTATTCCACATGTAGTTTAGCCTTTCTTTGTTTGTATACTCTAGGGCCTGTTTCATAAAACTTGTTATCAATAACAAATTCTAAAATTCGATGACAAATTTGCCAATCTCAGTCAATCAAATGCCACAATTTCAGTAGCTTATAGTTATAGCACTTATCAATTATGTATAAATACATACTTGTACAATTGAATATATTATTTCCATGTATCTTTCAAATGATTTGTTTCTATATTTGTAATAATTATTATGCCTATGTACTGTAAAATAAATTACCCATGTACCATGTGAATGAAGTTTTCTAATAAATACAAAATTATATTCTGTGTCTTTGTCTTGTAGGCCAGTATGGAATGCCTAGGCCGTTGTACTTCCCCTTCACACGTAGCTACTGGTGTGGACACGGTAAACCCAACAACACGGATGGCGAAAGCATTGACATGAATCATGCCAGGTTTAGAGGAGGTAAGTTCATGTTGTGATCTGATTTTTATCATTGATTTTGTTCAATTGACTTTCTGTGGTAATTACTAAGAAGAGACATTAATGAGGATTTTAATACAATGTAGATATCAAGTTCTATCTTGTATTTTTAATGACAGAAATAATGCAAACATTTCTATAGCTACATCTAATTACGCTGTGTGCATTGTTCTTTTTTTCTTTGGCTACATTGAACTATTGGGTATCTCACTGAAGATAAGCTCTTTTGCCACTCCTCAAGAAGAACTTGCATTTCATTGAAATTAGGGAATCAATAAATGGTATCTCCAGTTTTCTTTCCTTTTCAAATCCATTAAAACGCAATATGAAGTATACTGTGGATAATACTGTGAGCACTTTGGTTGGTTACATAGTAACTGATAGAGCGCAATGCAAGAAACAGTTATTATTATAAGTATTGTTATTAAAGTATGCCTTACATGTATTAACCATTTGACTTCAAAGAGACATCAATATTAAAAAAGATGGTACAAATATTTGTCTATTATCTTGAAATCATACAGACCCTAACTCAGACTTCGAGGCTGACCCCGCCCACCTACCCCTTGGTGTCTCCATCCGTCATCTCCTCAAGATTTATTCTACCGGTAAGAAGCTTGCTGTGGACAACCTCAGTGTGAACTTCTACGAAGGACAGATCACATCGTTCCTGGGCCACAACGGTGCTGGCAAGACCACCACCATGTTAGTATTCTTCTGTTTCAATATTTTGACAAATCTTTTATTTGATTTGAAAGAAATTATTTTTTGTTTAGTCGATTGAAAGATATGCTAAAGAATGCCTTTTAAGATGACATAATTTCTAATCAAGTTGAAGGAAAATAATTGTTTATATTACCTTAGTAAAAAAAGTTTATTACAAATAAACATGTGCAAGCTTGAGGGGACTCAAATTGAATATAAACAATGAAGTTCTAGCCCTCATCTTTAAAACGGTTTGTGATAATCGCTATTCCTACAGTCAATCACAAAATATGGTTGATGATGAAATCAAATTAAGATCGCTATCAAACTTACATCTATGAGAATGGGGCTCAGACATCCAATTATTTGTGTTAATTCATTGCACTTCTGCATTTTTGGCCAATATATCAATAGATGTATTCCTAGGATTCATATACTAAGGTGATTTTTGCCTTTTCTGTGTTATGTGTAGGTCTATCTTGACTGGTCTGTTTCCACCCACGGAGGGCACAGCATACATCTATGGCAGGGACATCCGTACAAGTATAGATGAGATCAGGCACAGCCTAGGAATGTGTCCCCAGCATAACGTCTTGTTTGACAAGTAAGAACACTGTGATTATTGGATTCATGTGATTGTCGAGTGCCAGTGGCGTCAAATCTGACAGAAATGAGCGCTGTACAAGAACCCACTGTATACTACTACTACTACTACTACTACTACTACTACTACTACTGCTACTGCTACTGCTACTGCTACTGCTACTGCTACTACTACTACTACTACTACTACTACTACTACTACTACTACTACTACTACTATATTATCATTATCATTATTATTTCAATATTGTATACTGTACATTGCACTGAGTTGAAAAGGGCAATATGTATCGACCTCTACTAGTAACTGATTCTGTTACTCTGTTTTAATATAACTACCAATATATGAACAAATGAATAGATAAATGGCTTTGGAATGGAGCTTCAGTACATTCATTTTGTTTCAAAAGCAAAAAACACATCTGAATGTACACGTACACATATAAATTCAGAGTTCTTTTATTTCCAAATTATGAAAATCCAATGGAGAAAAAAATCTTGTTTGTAAATGCTCAGTGGGAGTGGGCCTTACATACATGTATACATGTAGACCTATGTGAGGTTCAGCTGACAAATTTAATCTTGAAAAGTCTAGTTTTCATTCAGTTGCTATTGTTTAATTGCCATCTCACTTTAAGTTAATGAATAATTGATTATTTCAAATGTCTGAACCTACAATCTAGGTTGACAGTAGCGGAGCATCTTTGGTTCTATGCCCGTCTCAAGGGTGGAACTGCTAATGATGTTGCCATAGAGATGGAACAGATGTTACAGGATTTGAATCTTCCTCACAAGAGAGATGAATACTCGGCCAACCTTTCAGGTACTTTTGACTATAATGTACATCTTACAGGCTTCAATAAAATATTCTAATCCTTGTACAGTAGTCACTTCTAGAGAAGTGCCATGTCTAAATAAAGATGAAAGGAATAAGGTGGTAAGTTGGTAAGGGGAATAATGGTATGAAAAACAAGAATTTCACATATCCAAAATCATAGCGTTGAATGATTCTCAAATTGTGAAGTGAACATTTTCCATGTATATATAGGCAATCGTTGAATAACACCTCTTAAATCAATGATTTAAAAGAGTCAAAGGAGAGTGTATAGTGTGTTGCTGCATTAAAACAATTGTGAAAACATATTAAGTAAGATTGTAGGGAAATATTTGAAAGATTTCCATTCCAAAACAGCAACAGTGAATTTTGTTTTGTTAGTGCATTAACCAAGATAATTATTGTTCCAACCTAGGTGGCATGAAGAGAAAATTATCCATAGCTATTGCCTTCATGGCTGGCTCCAAGACTGTTATCCTGGATGAGCCGACAGCTGGTGTGGATCCGTATGCAAGGAGAGAGATCTGGGACCTCCTCAGTAAATACAAGACAGGTACGAAAAGGAACATTTGGAGATTCAAAGAGAAAAATATATGTGTAGATTGTGGGGGAATTTCAGACCGAAGATGCGTAGGGTTGTAGTGATGACAATTTTGATGATAAAGATCACAATATGAGTAAAATTTGCTGAGTTTGTCAATTGGTGATGATTCATATCGAATTCTAATGAAGAGGATATTGTTGATATAAAGATGTAACATGATATCATTCATTGATGAAAGATACATGTACATGTACACATAAAGGTTAAAAAATAAGAACAGATGAAAAGATATTCATAGAAATAGATACAGTGGTCATTCCGATAATGGGAAGTATTTAAAAATAATGTAAGAGCTCTGATGTAAATAACAGAGAAAACCGTTTTCCTTTCTTTCAAAAGAAGATCTATAAAAAGATTTAATACTTTTTAGAAAGATTACATGTAGAGGGTGTACATGTAACTTATCTTGAGATTAGATGACATCGATTTTATTTCCAAGCAGTATGACTGTTTTTATTCAGTAGTGATTATATTAATTTTGTAACTTGTGCACAAAGATATACATATTTGAGATGACTGAAGTGTGTAGAAAAAGAAAGTATGAAAAGTACGTTATGAAATACATTTATAAACTTCCATCCCCTCAGGCCGTACCATCATCATGTCTACCCATCACATGGACGAGGCAGACATCTTGGGAGATCGCATCGCCATCATCGCTAAGGGCAAGCTGAGATGCTGTGGAACATCCCTGTTTCTCAAGAGTCATTTTGGCTCCGGATATTACTTGGTACTCACAAAGCAGACTGGTGGATTCGGACGCAGTAGGAGCATGGATGAAAAGGATGATGATGTGGCACCGGTAGGTTCTCTTTTTATCTTCTTCTTTCCTCCATTGATCTTTGTCTTTCCTCCCTTAATTTTGAGGAATATATACAGTGTACATGACCATAAAATTACTTTATATTCATGTTCAAATAATGAATAGACTTTCAAAAGAATCTCAAAACATACATGTGTCACGCATACTTTTAACATTCTTAGTGTTCTTGTGTATGTATTTGTTGAATTGTGTTTTGTTTGTTTGTTTGTTTGCACTTCAAATAGCTACCAGTATCTTAGCCTGTAAAAAAAAAACCAGTGAAGTAATGTACCAAAATCCTGCAGCTGTAAAATCTCTAATTGTGGATGGGAGAATACTTTATGCATTGTCATCATTTCTCGTTGGTGTGAGATTGTTCTCAAGAATGGTTACTTAAACAAAAACAGTATTAAGTGTTTGTGAGTCAAGCATACATGTATTTGGAAATGAATAAACTTATTCTATACGTTTTATCTTGTGAACTTTAGCTTGATCTAACCTCTGATGGTGATGTGATTCATGCAGAGAAAGCCAGTGAAGCGGGAGATGTACCAGGTAAGGGGATCTACATGTAGGACTATTCAAGAAAAAGTTCACTCCAATTAAGGGAAGAACCAGCTATTGTCTTTACATGCATATGTCCTTTTCCTTATTATATTTGTTGATATTATTGATAAGTTCTGGCTTTGTATGTTATTTCCAGTTTCTAGTCAATGTTTCTTTTGGACCTGAGATGAAAATACGTGTATTTAATCAATTTGAAGGGCTTAAAAACATGATTATAGAAGTAACTACATATGATTGGGAGTCTTTTTAAAATTTGAAGACAAATGCATGCACATTTATCTTACATGCTGTTACACTTATTATCCAGTTTGTATTGCAACCGCAAAACTTCAGTATTGTCCAAACGTTTAGTTGCAAGATGTGTGATGTCAACTGAATAGATGTCTTTTGAATTCCCTGTTTATCAGACCTGGGGTATTGCAGTGAAGCAGTCATCACAGCCTTCATCAAGAAGTTTGTTCCCAAGGCAACCGTTGCAGAGAACATAGGCACAGAGATATCCTACCAGCTGCCTCTCTCGTCCGCTCGCAACCAGCAGCTCTCAAAGATGTTCAGAGAGCTGGAGATGAATATGGATAAACTCTACATCAGCAGTTATGGACTCTCGGATACATCATTGGAAGAGGTCAGTTCACTAGGGGTCAAACAGAGTTGATACCACTCTACACATTTCAATGAGTATTGAGCATGTTGTAGCTCAGTTATATTACCACTCTTGTTTGTTTATTAAAATTCATAGAAATAATAATATTTGCATGAAAATTAGTTGTTTCTTCACAATCAGTGGAACCCCTATCTTTTTGGTAAGCATTTACTTGCTGTGCTTCTGGCTTCTTCAGACCTATGTCATAGCTGGTGCTGTTGCTGATGCAGTACGACAATATTTTTAAGTAACATCACCAATCAAATGAACCTTTTTGAAATAACTATTTCTTATAAAGAACCTTACCAGTTTCAATATCATGCAGTTATCATTTTTCTTGTTCTACTACCCTTCCATATTAGTTCACATGTATATGCATATTGTTGATTTATGAAATCAGTGATGACCTTTGAAGTGATATGTGAATGAATGTACAAGTACACACCAACCCATATGCAATAAACTTAGTCCAATCACACTGTACATGTACATCATGCATCTGCTTTGAAAGAATCTCATTCATGGTGTACACAAATACTTCTAATAGATAATCATTATGAGGTTTTCTTGTAATCTTCCAACCAGGTGTTCTTGGCAGTGACGGAAGATAATGAGATGGTAGACATGGAGCCAGGAGATACTGACATATCAACGGATGGAGGGAGGTTGCCACGCCCATTCATGGGGAGGGGCAGTATCAGGAGGAGGCATTATAGAATGCCCTCTGCATCTTCTATCAATATCAGCATCACAGATGAGAACCAAGGGCTTCTCGCAAATGATGGTGAGTTGATGATGATGATGATGATGGTGATGATTATAATGATAAAGGCTGTGATGATGATGATGATGATGATGATGATGATAGTGGTGATGATGTACATACATGTGAGGAAGCAGCAGGAGGATACACATTTAGTAAATACATTCCACATCCTCTATCAATCTCAGCATCATGGATGAGAATCAAGGACTGCTCACACTTGATGGTGAGTTGGTGATGATGATTAAAAGGAGGAGGAGGAAGAAGAAGAGGAGGATGGTGATGATGGTGGTGATTATGATAATGATGAAGCTGATAATAATGATAATGATGATGGTGATGATAATGTTTATGATAATAATTGAGCTAATATTAATGATGATATTGATTATGATGATGGTGATGATGGTCGTGATGATAATTGATGATTTTGATGGTACATTAGGTAGCATCAGGAGAAAACAATACAGGATACCTTCAGCTGTTAGCATTTTTATGCCTCCGCTACAACGTAGCCGGAGGCATTATGTTTTCTGGTTGTCCGTCCGTCCGTACGTACGTCCCGTTCTCGTGATCGCGTTATCTCAAGAACCAATTGATGGATTACCGCCAAACTCGGGTCATGTATGTATCTTGCAGAGCTAATGAAGTGATTAGATTTTGGGGTCACGAGGTCCAAGGTCAAAGGTCACAAGGCTCATTATGTATGCAAAAATAGCTCGTGATCGCGTTATCTCAAGAACCGATTGATGGATTACCGCCAAACTTGGGTCATGTATGTATCTTGCAGAGCTAATGAACTGATTAGATTTTGGGGTCACGAGGTCAAAGGTCAAAGGTCACAGGGCTCATTATGTATGCAAAAATAGCTTGTGATCGCGTTATCTCAAGAACCGATTGATGGATTACCGCCAAACTTGGGTCATGTATGTATCTTGCAGAGCTAATGAACTGATTAGATTTTGGGGTCACGAGGTCAAAGGTCAAAGGTCACAGGGCTCATTATGTATGCAAAAATAGCTCGTGATCGTGTTATCTCAAGAACCGATTGATGGATTACCGCCAAACTTGGGTTATGTATGTATCTTGCAGAGCTAATGAACTGTTAGATTTTGGGGTCACGAGGTCAAAGGTCACAGGGCTCATTATGTATGCAAAATAGCTTGTGATCACATTATCTCAAGAACCGATTGATGGATTACCGCCAAACTTGGGTCATGTATGTATCTTGCAGAGCCAATGAACTGATTAGATTTGGGGTCACGAGGTCAAAGGTCACAGGGCTCATTATGTATCCTAAAATAGCTCGTGATCGCGTTATCATTAGAACCAACAGATGGATTACAATCAAACTTGAATTTTAAAAATTGCTTCCATTTTGGTTTGTAAAATTGCTCTATGGCGGAGGCATCATCGACTGCGCGCAGTTGAAGTTCCATCTAGTTATATATCATACATGCTAAGCAGTTCACAGTCTTATGTACATATTTGTTGCCATCTTCTTCCAGTGACTGATGCTGTCCACCAAGAAGCAATGGCCCAGCCTGCCCCGCCCCAAGATGCTACCGGAGACGGAGACGGGAGAGAGGATGATGAGGATTCCACTCCTATGACACAGTTCCAACGTGAACCCATGCAAAGTCAGAAAGGTAATAAAACAATCTAGTCATCCATCATCTTGTCTGTGTCATCATGCTATTCAAGACATTCTTTCAGAGTGCTCAAATTAGGGTGGTATTTACATTTTCAGAATGTAATTCACCTGGCAGCTTATCAAATGTTCGAATTTAACATTTCTGGTAATCAAACATGGACCAAATCAACATTTCATAAATTTGACTTTCCATTCTACACTTGTAATACATGTACCTGCAGACAGGATTAGAAGGAGGAATTTGGTGCGTTCAAAAAAGAGGCGGTTGTATGGTATGCATCGTACAGTACAAATAGTTGTTCGACATAGTGATGATGATATTTGCCTTATCGTGAAGCTTCATGTACATACATCTACATATTATGAGTGATAAATGATACCATTTAAAGGTAATGCAAAGTTTTGGGAAATTTGAAAATTGGATGGATAGTAATTCTTTAAAATTTTGATATATTTGGATGCCCCTGTGGATGTATTATAAGCACTAGAAAATTTAGCCCCGAAAATACTTCTGCTTTCGAGAAATTGAGTAATAAAATTTACCAGTGCTCCCGGTAAATTTCAAATATTTCAAATAGCGCCTAAGGCTATTCCATGGTAGCTGTGACCGTGAAAATCTCAGAATGTGCAGTTCTGATACATAATTTCCAAACGGGAATAGCAAATCGGTCGATTGTAGTCAAGAAACATTGTTTTAAAACTAAAAGTAATATCAGTCTTGAGAGGGAGCTATACAACATAAAGAGTAACTTTTTTATTTACAATTTCATCACTTTAGACTCGATTTCAACCGCGTCAACGATCATTGAATATTGTAAAATTGCATATGCTTCCAATATGTTCATTTGAACCAAATTCATGACCCCATACCAAAACTTTGTATTACCTTTAATGTACATTTGTCATTTTTATAGCATTGCATACTCAACATGCATTGTAGTATTTCAATTTCTTACTTGTGCAAAAAGGCTTTATACCATCAGTCCATTTTCACGTTGTCATTTGTGTCCAACTTCCATTTTTCTGTTGCAAACATTTCATCGCCGAGTCCAGCTCCAGCAGATGTCACTAGCTCAGAACCTCAGGGAGCAGTGGCTAGCAGCATACCACCAAGGGTCAAAGGTCACAATAGAAACAAAGGTCATGCCCGCCAGGTCAGCTTCAGTCAATTGGATGGTAGGTCACAATTATACATCATGCTTCATGTTGATGGAGTCATTTGTACATTTTATAGCTACTGTGTGTTTCATGTACATTACAGGTACATATATGAAAACAGTGTACAGTGCAGAGCAAAATGTCTTGAATTTATTTTATTTTGCTCACTTCTACTATGCCACTGGTCTATTCTTTCTTTTTGTTGTTCGCTATCCATATTTTCATATATGAGAAATCTTATGAACTTTCGTTTGAAGTTAACGGTGTGGCTGCCACTTTCATGTTTGTGTTTCTCCTCTTCTACCAAAGTGAGTGTGCAATACTGAGTAGACCCCTTTCAGATATAAGAAACTGTAATCTCTATTGAACAATATCTATGGTATAAGATGTTCTTTTGTCTCAAATGTTTGCCTACCAAGTCTATACACTACAGTATATTCTTGTATAATTCATTTATTTGTTACCACCGTGCATGGGCTTGTGATACAAGGATGGGATTTTTTAATTTTTATTTCAGATCGTTAATTATAAACTGTGAAAAGCAGTCAAAACTGCATGTACATGTAGTTACTTTTAAAGTTGTCAACTTTATTTTGTCCAACGTAGTACAAGCAAGTGTAAACAGCCCCCAGACCCCAGATGGTGCAAGTAATGGTACAGCAAATGTCATAGGTCAAACAAAGGGCAAAGGTCATGCCCGACAAGTGAGCTTCAGTCAACAAGAGGGTAGGCAGAGATGGAGAAATCCAATGAAATATCTGCACCAACTTATTAACATTGCCTGCTGACTAACATGAAATGCACTTTGTATGTGTGAACCAAAACATGCAAATGTCAAAGATTTTAATCAACTACCTGTATAAAAATGGCTTATTAGCAAAGCATGCTGTATGTATGAAACAGAGATGAAATGTAAAAGTCTTTGGGGCTGGTCAAGTAAATATCTGCAACATTAAATAGAGTTCAATTAAGTAACTTTGGTGTGACATGTACTTTAAAAGACGGGGGGGGGGGGAATCATTTGGGCTATTTTTTTGTACGAAGGATACTCATGAAGTCATTAAATTTATTTTAAAAATGGAATATATAAACAGATTTGTTTCTTGCTACTCAACAAGGCTTTTTAGTGAATTCACATGGTAAAATGTAAAACATGTGGATCACATATAATTACTATAAGGCTGTAAACTGGTTTACATTTTTGATGCTGTATGTTGCAGTAACCGCTCAAAATTTGATTAAATGTGTAATCTTTTGCATAATATGTGAAGTCATATGAAAATATGTTCCAGTAATGATAATGATAAAAGCTTTAAGTTTGTATTAACCACTCAATATCTACCCAAAGTGTTCAAGGGCGCTCCAGTATTAGTCCTTTCCTAATCATATCAAGATCACCACAAATCTATATTTAAAGAGTCACCTTACCTTGAAAAAATGTATGTTTATTCATTTACTTCTTAGTTTGAAATTAGTGATGATTTAAGGGTGGCAACATTACTTATCAGATCCAAAATATATTCATGGGGGTGGGGAGGGGTAGAGTAGAATCACTGGATCACTTATTTATTCAATAAGATGGAAGGTATTGTTCTGATTTTTGTAAATGTTCTGAATTTTTTTCTGAATTACGGTAAATGTGTTTTTTTTTAATTCTACTAAAACGTCGATTGTTGCATGCAGATTGTTCAAGATTTTGCTGTTGTCTGTATAATAGATGCTTTTTCAAAACCTGTCTCTTTGCATCTCTTCATTTCTACTTTTCACCCTGCTTCCAACTACACTTCATCTGTTTCTTTTCATTTACACTTAACCTCATAGCATGACTCTTCACCCTGTCTTTAGCTCACCCTTCACACTACAAATCTGTTATACTCTGCTTGCCTGTATGTCCACATATGTGTCATATTTGCTTGTTGATGATCAACATTAAAAGTGTTAAAATTCTGGCTGTTAGTGGTCATGTTTTTTTGCATTTTATATTATGTAATTTACTCTTCACTATTCAAAATGAAATAATTTTTCAGATTGAAAAATCATAAATTTACATGCTGTTGGTGGAACACATGTAAGCTTTATATAAAGTATGTTTAAATTAATACAATGTTTATGTACATGTATGTGGAATGCAAATGTTATTACTATTATCTTTTTATATTGCTGATTCTACATTATGATATGATACTAATGCCATTTTCTTGTCATTCAAGTCTTTAAGACTGGACTTAAAACCAAAGTAAACAGTTTGTACTGCACATTCTTATACATGTACAGGTAGGACAAAGCTGCATTATAACAAAAATATTCGATATTGCCTTTCAGTAGATGCCCAATATTACAATGTAATCAAGAAAATGTTTAAATGTTAAAGCTTCTATTACTATTTACCACTATTTGTTAATATTCATTTTCACAATGTCTTGTTTGCAGCTACCATCCTTGCTCCTCCAGTCCACGCTCAAGAAGTCCTGGATCTGAGCGACAAGAGAGTGACAGGATTCCAGCTGGTCAGACGACAGTTTGCTGCCCTCTTTTTCAAGAGATTCCACCATGCTCGACGCAGCAAGAAGGGCTTCCTTGCTCAGGTATACATCAACTGCTGAGAGCCAGAAGGGCGTTAGCTCATATAGAGCTACCACCCTTCTGACTCTGAAGAGATAGCATTATAATGTAGATCATGGTCAGCATATCCCACCGCTGCCATCAGTATATGATTTTGAAGACACCAGAGACTCCATCACTCTGTTGCAGGTATACATCATCTGCTGAGAGCCAGAGGGGCATTAGCTCATATAACTTTACATAGAGCTACCACCCTTCTGACTCTGAAGAGATAGCATTATAATGTAGATCATGGTCAGCATATCCCACCGCTGCCACCAGTATATGATTTTGAAGTTAGAAACTCCATCACTCTGTTGCAGGTATACATCATCTGCTGAGAGCCAGAGGGGCATTAGCTCATATAACTTTACATAGAGCTACCACCCTTCTGACTCTGAAGAGATAGCATTATAATGTAGATCATGGTCAGCATATCCCACCGCTGCCACCAGTATATGATTTTGAAGTGAGAAACTCCATCACTCTGTTGCAGGTATACATCATCTGCTGAGAGCCAGAGGGGCATTAGCTCATATAACTTTACATAGAGCTACCACACTTGTGACTCTGAAGAGATAGCATTATAATGTAGATCATGTTTAGCATATCCCACCGCTGTCACCAGTATATGATTTTGAAGTGAGAGACTCCATCACTCTGTTGCACAGAGATTTACGATTGATAACAATTACAGTGCAAGTTTTTTATTAGCCAACCGTTTAATGATCTATCTGAATTACAATTGATAGTATTTAATTATGCTTGTAATACGCTATCAGATTTAGAGTTTATCACAATAACAATAAAAAGTTTATTGTTTTCAATAACGTGTCAATTGCTTCAGTCTACCTTCATCTTGTTTTATGAGTATAAGGAAGGCTGTAGTTTGGAGAGTTTTAGATGTTTTATAGCACTACAATTCAAATGGGATTAAAGTGAATGAATTCAAAGGTTAGAGATGGCTTCATATGTTAATGATCGTTCTTGTTAGGAATTTCCTTTCCAATGCACGCTATACTGTTCAACGAAACATACATATTAATTGACAGCTCTCATGAGACAACTTCCTTTTGCTATGAATCTTTTCTAATCACTGTACACTTCTCCTCTCTATCCATCCAGGTGATGCTACCAGTTATCTTTGTCTGTTTCTCCATGTTGTTTGCGACCCTGATCCCTCCCATCCAGCAACCATCAGCTCTCCAGCTTGTTCCATGGCTCTACGGCTCTGATAACTATGTCTTCTACAGTCAAGATAATTCCAATAACTCTATCTCGGCCAGAATGGAGGATGCCTTAGTCAATGGACCAGGAATAGGTGTGAGATGTATGCCAAACTCTGATATTGGGTGAGTTATTCCTTTTAAAGATTATGTTAAAAAGGAAGGTATAAAATGCTAGAACAAAATTAAGTTGGTGTATGTCCAACTCTGTTATTGGATGAGTTTTATTTGAAAAAAATCTTTTAGAAAGAAAGGTATGAGGAACTAGGGAAAGATAAAAATTTGTCTGTGTTCAACTCAGATATTGGGTGTGTTACATATGATGAATAAATAAAAATTAAGTTTAATACTTGTATGATAAAATATGGAAAATAGTTGATGTATGTTCAATTCTGAGATTGCATCTGGAAAACTTTAGAGCCTTGGTTGTCATACATATAGCAGTGCAGATCAACGCATATACATGTACATATTGGGGTTACAACAAATTAGTTGCCAAAATAAGATTGTTTTGAAACGGCAGGATCACTGCAAATGCCTGTATCAAATTTTGATGCAAATATATTGTAATTGTTGTATTGAATAAACGCTGATATATAGTCGTACTATGTAAAGTGTACTAAGAACTAGGTATTATTATTAGTAGGAGTAGTATCATACAACTTTGAATCATCACTTTTTCTTATGTTTTTTTTTGTTGTTGTCTGAAGTTATCCATGTGAGCCTCACAGAGCAACAGAGTGGGGGAAATCCCCTAAGCCAGCCTTCCCAGACTACCTGTACGATGACTACGAGTCCAGGAATCTCACCTGTACTTGTGATAGAGGATTCCAGACATGTGATGTGGGAGCTGAGGGACCACCCCCGCCAACCAGAATGGAAGCTTCCACTGACTACCTGCAGAACATGACCAGTGTGAATGTCAGCCACTACCTGGTCAAGACCATGGAAGATTTCATTCTGAATAGGTCAGTTCTTTGGTTCAGGAAGTTCATGTCAGGCTTAGAAAATGAATATTTCACAAGCAATTTGAAGTTTACATGTATATGGAACTAAAACATGTACAAGTGAAGATTGATTTCTCTGTAGCAGTGAAATCCAATATACTGTGTCTAAGATGGTCATCTTTCTGGAAACAATTCACAGCTGAATCGAGGTACCGCCGTAAAAGTATGATTCATTGTCTCAGAATTTGCCTAAGAGCAATAATCTTTGGACAATGCAGATTGTGTGCTTTTAAAGCAAAGACAAGACCAGTCACGTGGTTTGTCTTCATCTGAATCTGCAATCTGTCTTCTGCAGCACCAGTCGGGTCAGGCAACACACAAGTCTGGTTTCTTCCTGGAGATGAGACATGTCCTAATAATGCATTTCTTTTTTACACCTTGAAAACTCGAAAAGGACAGCTGAAGGAAATTTTGAAGTGGCTATCAATAAGTAGGCTGTGCAGCTTTCATAAATGCACCGATCTACGGGCAACCACCACCAGCTTTTTTGTTACTGTATTGCCTGTCATTGATGGCGGAAATCATAGTTCCACATTTGTGGACAAGAATAAATTATCAATCATTCAATCAATCAAAAGCTATAATAAGTACTAAAGTGACATATATGAAAGCAGACCATACAAAGTAAAGCCTATCTCTTGTTCTCATTATTCTAGGTTTGGTGGGATGAGTTTTATAGAGGACAACGAGGATGCGCTCATATCCATCAATCAGAGCAGACAACTGATCGGAGAATGGATGAGAGGAAACATTTCTGGACCAGGAGATGGCAATCCAAGCAGGGTGAGTACTCATCACAGTTAATATTTTGTTTTAAAATCAGAAAAAGGATGTCTGTTTTTGTGTAGATCATAAGAAATGCATTGACAGGTGTAGTGTATGTAATTGTAGTAATTGTAATGTGCTTTTAGATGAGCAACTTGTTTACTACACTTCTGAGTTTTATCCAAGAAACTATTCTAATCAAAATGACGACTCCCTTCAGAGAAAGGCTAGCAAGGAAACTGCAAACTTTGGAGTGATTGTTTTCCGTGCTGAGTAATCAAATAAGATTAATTTCAAGATATTTTTAACTAGCTCACAGTTTTTAATAAGATTGTTGGGTTTATACTATTAAAAATTATTTTTTTAAACATATGTGAGAAAGAGGCTGTTTGATTAAACTGAAGTTTCAGATAGACGTCTATTTTTTCATTCAGAACAAGAATAGTGCTGTACATATCTATATTTCATGAATGAACATGTGTCATGGTGATTCAAATTCTTCTTCGTATTTTGTTTCAGGAGTTCCTCCCATCCGCAGACACAATCCGTGAGGTGTATGAAGTTCTCACCTCTCTTACTACACCATCCAATGTCAAGGTAAACTCACCTAAACCTATGCCATGATTATTCTGTCTGCAGATTATATTATTGCTTCATATACATCCATGTATCATAACACTTTTGTTAAGACATAGACCAATCCCTCAACAGGCTGTATGAATTTTGTTTGCCTTTCTTGAGAAAAATTGATATGTTTAAGTATAAAAGTTAAATACAAGTTGAAAGTCATTTGTATTTAATTTGTAATTGTACTTCATGTTATCACATCTACATTTTATAAGGGATTATATATTTTTTTCTTTGTAGGGTTTTATTTTCAATAATTATGTAGTTCAACACAGATTGTTTAAGGCACAGCTAAGTGTCTGGACTATAGATGATACATGTCTGTAGACCATGAACTTTCACAGAAAGAACCTGTATTGTTGATGTTTTATTGAAAATATGCAGTCTACAATGGACATGTCCGTCTCAATTTTAAGGTCCTTTAAATCTTCAATTTCCAAATACTCCCTCTCTCATTTTCTTATCTTTAGGTTTGGTGGGATAACAATGGATGGCATGCCCTACCCATCTACATGAACGTCATGAACAACCTGCTACTGAGGGCCCATATTGATTCAGAAAACAGTAGTCAGTACCACGGTATCACTGTCACCAACCATCCTATCAACTTCACAAGCAGTCAGATTGATGATGAGATCAGGTAGGATCATATGGAATCAAAACTGCTCTAAAGAAAGGTTTACATCTACATGTACATGTGTATTGCAGGGATATCAGTCAACATCTGTTGTGTGATCTGTTGCTTTTTCATGATTATTGAGTGTGATTGGAATACTTTGATTATTTGAATACACAACAAGAGCTAACTGCATATACAGTGAAACCTGTCAAGGGAGACGAGAAGAAAAGAAGTCTTTATAGGAAGGTGGTCTTTATGTACAGGTTCCTTTAGTACATGTTTCAATGAGAAACCATTTTCAAGGGAAACAAAAAATGTGGTCTTTGTAGATAGGTGGTCTTTCTATACAGGTGGTCATTAAAGCAGTTTTGACTGTACTTGTATATTTTAGGGTGTTTACAAGACATCATTGTTGATGAATTGACGCTTACGTCCCTTGATGATGACGAAAGTAGGTTTTAAAGCCACATGACAAACAGCTGTACTGGAGAAAATGCTTTTGCCTCCAACTTCGTGCAAGCTTCTCTGTGCCATACGCCCCCATTGGAGATGACGTAGAATGCATATTTCAGGGCTTCAAAGTAGTGCTACCGTTTGTGCAGGGTTTATCGTCTTTGAAATTCAAACACTTACATGTATCAAAGGATATCTTCAGATTCTGACATGAGAAAGAATATACATAACATGTTGCAGTGTGTACTACCATGTTCAGGATGAAAGAAAATAAAAATCTGTCATCCATTTAAGGAGATATATCCAGTTACCAACACTCTCTCTTTCTCTTATTCCAAATCTGCAGGTCCAAGTCGTCAGTCAATTTGGCAGTGGCCATGTTTGTAATGTTTGCGCTAGCCTTTGTTCCTGCCAGCTTTGTAGTATTCCTGATCAGCGAGCGTACCTCCAAAGCCAAACATCTTCAGATGGTCAGCGGGATCAATCCCGCAGTCTACTGGATAAGCAACTTCTGTTGGGATATGGTAAGCACTTTGTATCTTGGAATTTTAGGCTTCCCGGGAGAAGTTTCAACTGTTGTAAAGAATTGTTTTGGCTTGCACCCAGTAGATAAAGACCACATGCTTGGTCTTGTAATTGGAAACAAGTCAGAAAAAATCTTGGAACCAGCGGTAACCACTTTGTATCTGTTCGACCCTTTATTCTGGTAATATTATTCTGTTGTTATTTTTGCGCCACATACGTAGCAAATATTTTGAAAGGATTTTTGTGAAACAGAAAATACCAGCAGATTTCTTGTCTCTGACTGATTAGGTTATAGAACTGCTGACAGGACTATAGCATAATTTGAGAAGGCTGTACATGCCTGTAAACCTAAAAATACTTACACAGTGCCCTTGCTCTTTTAGTTTTCGGTATCTGTTTGTTCTGGATCTGCCTGCCCCTCCCTCCTTGTCTGTCTATCTATCTGCATGTATCTATCTCCATCTTTTTCTCCCATCTATTTCATTCTCTCACCATGCTAGTACATTGTACTTTTACACGGCATACTGTATATATGTACCTAAACCAGAGAAAGAAGTGTAAATAACTTTCTTGACTTATCAATTATACCTTGATAGGAATTCTCTCTCAGACAAGCACTCGTATATCCCTCATTTCTCCTTCCATCTTTTCTTCCCTGAATCTAGGTTAACTACTTGATACCAGCAATCCTGACGGTCACCATCTTCCTCGCTTTCAGGATGACGGCCTTTACCAGTGGTGATAGCTTACCAACCGTCATCCTTCTCTTGGTGCTATATGGGTAAGAAAATCTTCAGTTTTTCAGTCTGGGATGAAATCATCTTGAACGTACATGTGCATGTATTAAGGAAATTAGAATGCCCTTTTAATCAATCACTGTTTCTGATGAAGCTTGGTTATACCTCTTCTATCCAGTTCCATCAAAATAATCATACATGTACATGTGAAATGGAACTTTGTGAACATAAGCTGTATTTAAAGGCGGTTACCATCACCAATTTTCTATTGAAAAGCAATGTTTTGTGGGTTTGTTAAGTATTGCCAATTTGAAGATTTTTATTCCTTATTTTCCTCATGAAATAATTGGCATTAAACAATCTTGCCCATTAATTCTGTAATATATGTATACGACCTGGGCCCTGTACAAAGCTTAGCAAACAATTGTATGATTGATTTTTGCAATTGATTGCATCAAGCACTATGTACAATCAATCTAAAAAATTAATCATATGATCAATTTCTAAGCTTTGTCTTACGGGGCTCAGTAAATATAATCCTGTACGATTCATTTGTAATGTGAACGTTATACATGTACTCTTGTGACTACATGTGACAACATTCGCACACAAAAATCATGATGGTTATTACTTTTTGATGAGTATTTTCCATTCAGTCTGAAGGCAAAAGAGAAGTCTTTATGTTTGTTAAGTGTCCGGACACCCAACCCCCCATCATATATGGAGTCATTAGCATGATAATATTATAACTTCTTCACTTTCTCTTGTTTGATTAACACAGCTGGGCCATCACCCCTATGACGTATCCAGCAGCGTTTGTATTCAAGGTACCCAGTACTGCCTACCTATCCATGGCATGCGGTAACATGCTTGTAGGCATCACCACAGTACTATCAACTTACATTCTAGATTTCCTGGGCAGAGATGATCAGGTGAGTGTTCAAGATCTTTTTAGATGTTTGGTTAATCGGTTGGTCGGTTGGTTGGTCGATTGGTTGATTGTCTGCGGTCTGTCTGTGGAAGGTGACAGATCTGTTGACATCATGAAGAAGAAGGCTAAAGATGGAGAGTGATGGAGAAAGAACTCAAGAAGGCCCTGGTGTGTGGACCTGCCTTTGGCAGAACACCTGAGAGTGAGAGACGCCTGTCTGTATTTTTGCTTTTTGGCTGAAGGACATATGCATGTACAATGTGTGGGAGGTGGAGGCTTCTTGCATCATCACCTTCATGCTGTCATGTAATCAATGCCTACGATCAGACAATCAGGCATTAGTATTGCAATTGCTTGTCACAATGAAAGTATGGTTTGTCCATCATGCATGTGGAATATCTGTTTTGCTCTATACTTTTTAGAAACAATCTTTCTTTTGGCTTTGTTTAGTGCAAGCAGATGGAAAGCAAAAGAGGATAGGAAATAAATCAACCTGCAGCAGTTTGTCCTTTTTTTTCCTCCAAAATGCAACATACATGAATATGAATAAGCTTTTGAAAAGTATGTATCATTCCTCTGTACTCACTGTCTTGTTGAATTAGCATGGAATTTAGTTATTCTTTGTTTTGATATCTTACATTTTCAAGATGTTCCATTCTTGTAATGTCTAAATCTTTTCATACAATTACTCCGTAGGATCTGTGTAGTTATGCACAACTCCACACTAACTTTTTTGAAAGGGGGTCAGGGTAGAACTTTTTAGAGTCTGTATGCAAAAGTTTGAGAATTTTTAGGGTCCGAACTTAGATTTTGGGCGCCCATGTGTTAGTGTCGAGCCCTGTGTTATGCTTAATCTGCAAATATATTCTTGTTATTTGATTTCAGTATCTACAAAATGTGAATGATGTTTTGAAGAAAGTGTTCCTGCTCTTCCCTCCATACTGTCTGGGGCGTGGCCTGATGGACATGGCGTCCAATCAACTCATGGCCGATGTACTCAGTGAATATACAGGTCAGTGTTGTTATGCAAAACTGTTGCTTTTGATGTACACATAAAAGAAAGTGAAGGGGCTCTATTATATAGACATAATGCATTTTTTAGCTGAAAAAGAACAATTCACCTAAAAGGTCTCCCTTTACACAAATGCATTATACAACACATTCCATCCTTGAAAATATGGTATTGATAAAGTGCCGTAGAGTGGAGAGTAAAGAAATAGGAAAACCAATATATAAATCACTTTTAAAAACATTACATGGTTTATTACCTTCTGAACTGGAAGTAAATTTACAATGTGCATTTTGTTAATTAGAGATCAATTGTATTTCCCTGTATTGTCCATACACATGTATCTTTAGTTCTGATGACTTATTTATGCCAAGAAGTTACATATAGGATCACATGCCGATAGTACTATTCAATTCCTTTAACTTCTGTAATTGAATATTCTTCCTCATTTGTACTTATTCTATTTCTTTTGTTTGTAGATTATGTTGCACCTGATCCATTGAAGTGGGCTCAGCTTGGCAAGAACCTCTTTGCTCTCTTCATTGAAGGTTTTGTTTTCTTCATCCTCACGCTCCTCATTGAGTATAGATTCTTCATCACACCCAGGTAAGCACTGATAGCAAGTTTTTTTTTTGGGGGGGAGTGATTACTCCCACCCCTCCCCCAAGAACTGCCACTGATTGATAGGTTTCTTAAAATTTAAATTTGGATAAAAAAATTGCAAGCATAATTAGATCTGCCTGTAGAGCATCCTGTAATATTGTCACCCTCCCCCTCTTCTTTTAGCAAATAAGTTTGTTTAATGGTTGCATTATACATGGACATTTATCTGTTTCAAATGTAATTTTAAGAGGGCAGATGTAATTATAAGCAAAAGTATTGTTTTTAGGGGGTGTATAAAATACAAGTAAGTAAGTCCACATGTTTTGACTCACACCATTTAAATTGTCACTTGAAAACTCCCTTGAAAACCCACACATTGTTTTGAAACCTGTTCTTTTGATAGGGGATATATAAATGTAGTGTGATGAAATTTGCTATACATTGATGATTTACTCTTACTTTTTATTTATTTTTTTTTTTTAATTAAAATCGTTTTATATTATTTTGATAGAAGTAAATTCGTTTCCACAAAGCCTATCCCTGATTCTATAATAGATCGATAATATCTTGTCACTGGATAATTGTTTTCATGGCCTGATTTTTAAAAGTGAAGAATGTTTATTGTGTTTAAGAATGTCTGTCCAGATTGATATATACTTCCGATGGTATCTATTCATTCATTTTGTATCATTGTTCTTGCTGCTATGTCAGGCAAGTTACTCCTACACCCAGCCTCTCTGAGCAAGATGATGATGACGTTCAAAGAGAGCGACAGAGGGTTCTCACAGGACGGGCAATGAATGATGTCATCCGCATTGAAAACCTCAGCAAAGTAAGATTCCACATTGTTAGATCCAAAGTTATACATGAATGGGTTATTCGTAGTATAGTGAAGGGAAGAACATAAAATGTGGTTACATGTAGAGTTGTTAACAGTTATCAATTCATCGGATTATGAAACTATCAATTTTGTGTGGTAAAATATTTATTGAAAGTGTACATGTTATGTGTGTGTGTGTGCGTGTGTGTATGTGTGTGTATATATATATATATATATATATATACAGTACGTCCATTACAAAGTGGTCCCCAGAAAAGTAGAAAAAGTGGTCATAAACTTGGTGACGATTGTATATACCTTGTAAATATGTTGTTAATGTAGATTTGATATTCATGTTTTTTTTTATTTGTTCGTTTATTTGCCTTTATTTTCCCCAACGGGCCAAAAGGTGGTCCAAAAAAGTTTAAGATCAAAGTTTTAAGAGAGTTTTACCTAGTATGTCCTTTCACTGTCTCCCTCTCTTACTCTCTTTCAATTTATTTCCCCTTCTCTGCCTTTCCCTCTCTCTCTCTCTCTCTCTCTCTCCCCGTCCATCTTCATCTATCCTAAAGGTTTACAGTACTAACCGAGGACCAATGACAGCAGTGGACAAAATGTGTGTGGGCATTCCAAAAGGAGAGGTAAGCTCTGCTACTTGTCTTCTATTCTAGTTTTCCAATTCACTTTTTAAGTTGTAGCAATGTTCTAGTAAAAAAAAGGTCCCTAAAAGTCCAGAATATTTCTTTCTGTATCAAAACAGAAAGCCTTTGAAATTAATGATGTACATGTTTGATGAGAGTTTACATTTGCTTGAATATGCATTGTTTGATTGCTTTTAAGCAGTCCAAATGTTTGTACTTCATAAAGTATATATCAATACATATTAAAGATCAAGGTTCAAAATTTATTCATTCAATATAACAAAATGAACATGTACATCATTCAAGTTTATATGTTATAACAGTATTCCCACTACCTCAAATAATATCTAAAAGATGCACTTTTATTAGCTTTATACATGTTAGGATGATTCCTAACATCTGTATCTTCTGCATGCATTTAATCCCACAGTGCTTTGGTCTATTGGGTGTCAACGGAGCGGGCAAGACGACCACCTTTAAGATGCTAACAGGTGATACCAGCGTAACCAGTGGGACCGCTCACATCACTACACACAGTATCCTGGATTCTATGCAGGATGTGAACAGGTCCATGGGTTATTGCCCTCAGTTCGATGCTCTGGATGAACTCATGACCGGTCAGGAACATCTGGAGTTCTATGCAAGGGTCAGGGGGGTCATCGAGGATGAGGTCCCAAAGGTAGGTCAAGTCCAAATCCTGGAACTTGAGCAGTAATTGATCTGACCTTCAAGAATGGCACTTTTTTTTTAAATTTTCTTGTCTCTGTTTAATAATGCAAAGAAAAATATTAGAGGCAGTTTACAGGAACTGAAACAATCTATGACCCCCTGCAGAATGTTATTGTATCCATGATCTATTGACTATGTGTAATTGGACTTTGAAAATGCAGCACACATTTTGTAACTTTTTTATTCTAGAAATTTGTGTTTCTACTGCTCATGGTTCATTCTCCTCATTCTGGAATCAGTTGCTCCAAGATATTTTTGCAATATTTCAGCTGTAGATTTTTTTAAAGATTCTCTAAAAACTCAACTATTCCCAATTGCTTTCCAGTAGATTTATTGTTATGTCATAAGTTTTTCCATTGTTTTTTCTGTTCCTACTTTTTTTCTCTGTTGTGCCTTGAGCACATTAATATTGATATGGCTTAATCCACTATTAAAAGTATCATTTTACATTGTAAATCTTAAATATCGAAACATCAGGTTGCTGATTGGGGTATCCGCAAGCTTGGTCTGACCGAGTACAGAGATCGGTCTGCTGGGACGTACAGCGGAGGTAACAAGAGGAAGCTTTCTACTGCTATTGCTCTGATTGGAAACCCACCTGTTGTATTCCTGGTAAGTCAGATGATGGTATTGATTCAATTTGGATATCAGTTGATGCTATCATCAGATATATTCTACTGCTTTAAAAAAGAGGCTACCCCCTCTCCAACGGTTCCATGGAGGGCCTTTTGAAATGTTTAGGTGGAAAGGACCCTGAAAATTAAAAAAAAATATCCACTGATAACTAATTTACTGAGAAGTGAAAACTCATATTTTGTTACATTTTGCGATGAGAATGTAATATAGCTGCTTTTAGCACTTGTCAGCAGTTCATGGTGCATTTTAACAAAACATATTTTATCAGCTCCCTTGGTAGATTGAGACAACTTAAGACTAAAGCGTGGTAACGGGATTTGAACCTAGGACTTTGTTATTGAAAGTCAGTGTACCACAGTAACTCTTCTTCTGTATACTACAATTCATCCTCTGCCTCCCCCTTCCAAACTCTGTGTTTATCCACTGTCTTTTCTTTCTCTGATGTCCTAGGATGAGCCAACTACAGGGATGGACCCCAAGTCTAGGAGGTTCCTCTGGAACTGTATCACAAGTATAGTCAAGGAAGGCAGATCAGTGGTCCTGACGTCACACAGGTATTATACTTTATATATACCTCAGCCTATTTCATATCACCTGATTCATATTCATACATGTACCTGTACCACCTGACAGTTACCTCATGCAGAATCTACAAATCATGTGATTTTTTGTTGTTCTTCCCACAGACAAATTTCAAATTATCATCCACAAACCACTTACAAGAATACATGGCGGCATGCTTATACAGTGCATTCTTTAAGAGGGAAATACATACACTGTAACATAAGACAGCACACATTTAAATATGTATTTCTGTCTTAGTGTTTCCTATGAAATGGCTGTTTTCTGCTTTTAGAGAATCTGAGCAGATGTGAACAAAAAGATACACTGTACATACTCATTGCCAGAATTTTTTTTTTAAAGATATTAATATAGCAAGTCAATATATTTATATTCAAAATTACCTCTTGTTAATGTGTTTGTTTATTTGTTTGTTTGTTTGTTTGTTTGTAGCATGGAGGAGTGTGAAGCACTATGTACCAGGCTAGCCATCATGGTCAATGGTAAATTCAAATGTCTAGGGAGCACTCAACATCTCAAAAATAAGTAAGTATTTCATCAAAGGACATTTAAATTGATATATGGTATTCATCTTAATGTAAAAGTAATTCAGTTCCTATGTGTATATTTTCTGATATATTTTAGAAGTGAGTCAGTACATTCTCATGGCAAAGTATTTAATTTTGTTAGACAAATGTGTTGCTTTGTTTCACTGTTGAAAAGAACAAAGTTTGTATAGGCTATTGCTTGAATGAATAGATCAGAAAGCTTGAAACTGGCATGTCCTGATTATGACACTTACGTGCCTGTGCTAACGCTCTTCAAAATATTTACTGCATCCTTGAAATAGACAATAAAGCCATAGCAGAGATTCCATTTTTTGTTGGCATCCAAAGAAAAATTCATTCCGTTCAACCATCAAATTAAAACTAATCATTTCACTTCAATCTCTCCTTACCAAGATTCGGTGACGGTTACACCCTAACCATACGCCTGGGAGGGGAAGTCCCACAGACTGCTGCCCTCATTGACTTCATGGAGGTGGAGTTCCCGAGCGCCAACCTACGAGAGCAGCACTTCAACATGCTAGAATTCCAGCTCTCATCCTCAGACACCATTCTCTCCAAAGTCTTCCAGTATCTTGAGGATAAGAGGTCAAGGTTCAATATCGAGGATTACTCTGTCAGCCAGACCACGTTAGACCAGGTGAGTGGTCTCTAGGCACAGACCTTTGAAAGGGCTAGCACAGTAGAGGGTTTGGATGGAGGAGGCTAATTTACATATTATTCTTGTGTTGGAATAATAATTATGATACATGTAATAACTGTTTCTTATAAAGCGCTTTACCAGTTTCATCCGACCAAAGCACTTTCAGTATTATTATTACCCCAGTCACTGGATTCAATTACTATTCCACACATTACAGTGCACATTCTCCACTCCCTGAGGAGCATTCCAGCTAGTCTCATGCTTATCTCCTTTCTAATGCGCATTTCTCTTCCTCATCTTCTTCTCAACCCTACATGCAGTTCATCATTTTGTATTATTTTCTGTACCCCCGATCTCTCACTTCTTTTTTGGCATTGTCTACTCTCTGTATTATGACCGTGTTCTTCTATCGTTGTCATGTAAAGTACTGTCTTGTCCCGTTCTCGTCTCTGTTGGCATCCCCCATTTTTTCCTATTATGTAGTTCCTTTTGTAGTTATGGACTTGTTAATTGAATTATTCATTATTCTTAAGTATTATTTGAGGTGTTCACACTTGTACAAGCTTTGCTTTTTAATGGACCCCTCTGTTTCCAATATGTATTTCTACATTTGTTGTAAATGTTTATAATTGATTTGTAATGTTTTGTTGGAAACATAAATAAATTGAAATTGAAATTGTCTCCATTTTACGGGTGCGCACATGCTAATTGATCACATGGACCTTTGCGTCCTACCGGGTACCGATTTAGCACCTGGGTGGAGAGGAGTAATGTAGATAAAATGCCTTGAAGTTAAGCACACAAAAAGTTGAAGAGCAAAACTAAAGTTTGTGTCAGTGTCAAAATAGAGTGTGTCCTTGAAGACTAATACTAAATACCCCCCTGTAAGCTTGCCGTTCTCACCATGAATTATTTCTCGTGTATGAAGTTGAAACATTTCAGAAATGTCATAAGTTTTAAAAATAGATACTGTATATACTGTACCCTTTCAATTTTTTCATAAGGTTGATTTGTTGAGGTTATTACAGTTTTCTTTATTAATATTAGATAAATATCAATCTTTGAATAATACATGTACATGACCTTGTCTTATCTTTTCAGGTATTTATCAACTTTGCCAGCCAACAGAGGACTGGAGATGAGACTACCGTGGAGTTGACTCTGTTCCCACCTGCACCTAATAATGTCCATGCTAATAACAGAGTAGCACTTTCTGCAGGTGAGAAGCCAAACATATTAGTGACCTTTTGATTTGAAAGGTGCTTATGTGCAGGATATCAAATTTAAACCACAGTGCTTGTACAAGCCACATTACCAGATACGTGCTTGAATTTGATTTTGAAAGATAGGAAGCATAATCATGATGTTATCAAACTCTTCCTTGTAAATGTCTTTTTTTGTTACCTAATGGGAGTTCTGAGTCAGGGAAGAAAAAAGAAAAGAGGAAGAAGAAACATCAATCAACGTATACAATATACACATGTATAATTCAAGAATTCTGGACGGGGTAGTCTCCAAAGTAATATGAAGATTCTTTAGATTTCAACCGTTCAGACTTTCCTTAGATAAAACATTCCATGGATTTCTTAACTTTCTATATGAGAGGATTGAAAACCTTGCAACATCAATACAAGAGATGTCCTACATGTGTGTGCTGATGTATGTACCTGTAGGTGCTTTGATAATCATTGCCTTTATCCATGTACATGTATGTTTTATTTCTTTGTTCTCACAGATGGGGCTTCTGCTCGTTACATTCCTACACCTCATGAGCTGACCAGTATTAACAGCAACGATGTCCCTCTCCAACCAAAGAACACCAACATGAGACATCAAAGACAACGCAGCGGTCAGCTAGACAAGGTCACGGTCAATTCCCTCTTCTCTACCCCACCCCCTCAACCTATGGCTGCCTCGTCGCCCGTAGCAACCGCACATCCTCAGAACACCAATAAAATTATGACGCAATACTCAGGCTACAGCAATCCGATGTACGACAGCAACGGCCCACCAACAGAACCGGTACTCAGGTTCGCATCGGCCGACTCTGGTGTAGCACGTGAGGGCGGTCTTCAGATGGAGGAAATTGATCTATCATCTAAGTGTTGAAATATCTTGACATATTTAAAGCATTAGCGCCTTGACTTTCTTAACACCTAATGGTGTGTGACTGAGTACTACAGTAGAATTCTTATTGACTTTCTCAGCCGAGAGTTGGCTCTTTCAGAAAGATTGGGATTTTTATTCACCTGCATCACAGACATCGTGCCAACTTGACTTTGTTTAATATGCTCTTTGCTTCTAGTACACGTAGCCCATCATTCTGTTGCATGATTTTTGCATACTCGCTCTTTCTGCAGGAATCAATTACTTTCTATTTTTATATGACTAATGCGTCTTCACTGCAATATCTTTTTTTTTAAAATAAAATACTTGATTGTTACTTGCAGGTACAATGTGTCTGTATGCATATTTGCTTTCATGACATTTTGTTTTATCACTAACTGTGCAGCAAAGTGTGACGAGCAAAGTACAGTCAAACCTGTCTATAGCGACCGCCCAAAGGAAACACAAAAAGTGGTCTTTGTAGACAGGTGGTCTTTGTAGACAGGTTCCTTTAGTACATGTTTCAATGAGAAACCATTTTGAAGGGAAACAAAAAATGTGGCCTTTGTAGACAGGTGGTCTTTGTAGACAGGTGGTCACTAAAGCAGGTTTCACTGTACTGAAAGAATTAAACATAGAGCATGTAAATGTATATATTACCTTAAGAATTGATGTTGTCTTTTGAAACCAGAATAACACCATTTATCATATCATCACTTTAATTTCTTCCACATCATGATGGTATTTATGATTCAGCTGTATTCATGCGTAATGGAATGTATGTATAAATGGATTTAGATTTTGACAGATGTCGTATCATTTGTATCTGATGCGTTTTAATGCTGCTTTCTCAAGAGCCTGAACCTGCTGCATACAGATGTACAATCTTTACAATATATGACATCCCTTTTACTTGGGGCACTACTTTTCCTGCTACCAAAACTCTTTATTATCAGGTATTATTATCAGGTATCATAATTTATCAGTTTGGACCGAATTTCCCAGTATTAAAAGGCTGGTGCGTTTCTTTGTTCCCATTCCAATTCGATCCCCAACAAAAAAATTCTTCCAATTATATGGCAAGGTGTACTGTATAATGAATCATAGAAAAGTATGAATCTGTATAATAGCACTATTAAGATGTAATGAATTATGATGAATCATGATGAGTACATCGATCATGTATGAAATTCTACATTCAAATCTAGCTTGTTGAACACTAAAGACTCATGCCTTCTAGATTTTTCTATCATTCCGAATAATGGCCTATGTTTGGCTTTTATTTAGCCCTCAGGTATTTAAATTTTGACCAAATCCATTAATTGAATCTCTTAATTGCTCAGGAAATATTAGATAATGCCCTATTAAGTTTATTAACTTAAGTTATTAAGTTCAAAAGGTAATTACTACTTGTACTCTAAAACTAAGTTTTATTAAGACCACAGAAACTTTTTCTTTTCTCTTTGATTTTAGCTGATAAATAGCGAGCTACCAACATTTCTAAGTTGCTGCAAAGTTTTTTATCCTATGTGAGTGCATCAGCACAGATAGTGATGATCTTTGGCCTGAATAAACTATGTAATGTTAGTCTATTCAATGAACTATTGCAGAGTGTGAGGTCTCAGAAATTGACAGCTGTGACAAAGTCTTTCTGTCATCAAGATTGATTCATCAAGATTGATTGGTAGTGTGTGTATTTGCAGTCTGCTTCAACCTGTGCTGCACCGGAATACCAAAATATTGTACATAGAAATGAACAGTGCACTGTTACGGTTTTTAATGTTACAAGAAATTTACATACTTATCTTTGCTAGACGTTAATGTTAGCTGTAAGATTGTTTTTCTTGTAATGTTCTTTGGGCGATATCATGGTTTTGGAAACCACTCGATCATCTGCAGGCACACACTTATGTGTAGAGTCTATGGAGTTGGAAAGCAGAGACTATTGCATGTGAAGAGCTACTGTCACGTAGTGAATGGTGGTTTCCTATTTCACGATAATGCCATACTTTCTTCAGGAAATGACATATTTGTATATACAAGAACATTTTCACAAAAGGACATTTTATTGTCTAGTCTGCCTCTGTGTGATTGCTTTTTAACTTGCTCATGTTTTTATCTACTGCAAGTTTTATTGACATCGAGGATGCTTTTATTTTGTATATAATTAATCTGAAATCATGTATAGCATTCTACTGAATGTCATCTCATAGAGAGTGCCCTAAGAGGTTTTGCTTTTAATATTACAGGCAATGTCACTGTTTTTTTTTCTTCTTTCAAATGAGGGAAATCATTGTAATGATTGCTATTTTTATCAAATATCATATTTTGTTCCAATTCTATCATTCATGGCAATATAATGATATGCCTTTGTAAGTACATTTACTACTCTTTCTGTTGACGGTATCACAACTACCCACCTGCCGTTTTCATACATGTACATGTATGCTGTGAAATACTTGTAGTTTTATGAGCATGATCGGAACAGGTACATGTATATGTATGTGAAACATGTATGCTCATTGTGTATCAGGGCCTACTGCCATAATGCATGTGTTAAATACCAACTAACCATATTGTAATGACAATATACTCACAGCTTAATATTCAGTAGGTTATACTACCATGTTCTTGATACAAAAATAAGAGTTTTGATATAAGACCCTTGAGCTTTAAATGTCAAAATATGTGCAAATGTGTTTAGAAAAGTGTGGTAGTGTCTTCAAATAAGGTAGTTTGATAATGATCTTGTAATCACCTGTGTGTATATATTCTGTGAACGGTTGATTACTTATATGTAGCAGTACTTTGTAGGTCAATATTTGTATTTATTAAGATTTCAAATGTTATCATGTGTGGATAATGTTAAAGATTATGTACCTTGATTGCAATGGAAATTCATGATAAAGGGACTTGGAGGTAGATGTCCGTTTTTTAAAATATTAGCTCTGTTCCTTCTTTACGGAATTGTATTTTTCGTTTGACTAATTGAGTCAACTATTGAGAATTCTGTAAGTGAAACATGCCTGATGTAAAAAGTGTTAGAATTACATCTCTAGCAGCTGCAGCCTGTGCAAAGTCAAATTGGCAACCTTTTCTTTTTCATATTTTCTAAATGCTTCATCATTGTCTGTTCCTTGTTGATAGGGCAAGCAATGTGGGCCATCTTTGCAAAATGTTGTCGAGGTAATTGTTACGACCAGATTTAAATGTAGCAGACATCTGGCTAGATTGAACTACAAGTGGATTTTTGTTTCTGTCTATAGAAAGCACAAGAACATTTGAAACACATTTTTTATTTCCATTTTTACAATTAGTATCTTACTTTTGTTATGTTATTGAGAACTCTTTTTAAAATGTTATTTAAATATTTCTTTGTCTTGAAGAATATTGCATGACATGGGTCGTCACCGCTTTGACGTTTGTGCAATTTTCATGACTAATGAGATTGCTTAATGAAACAAGCAAATTGATTTTTCACACCAGGAAAATTCAAGCTTAATGTATATGTGTGTAATATTAGATTGACAATAGTGATATTTTTGATAAATGATTGAAATTACTAGAAGAGTCTGCTGGACAGAATGAGTGAGGAATGATTGAGAATCGATTATTCAACTTCATGAAAATTTTAAATAAATGTTAGCGTTTAAGGGACACAATTATGTTGATACCATAAACCATCATACTGAGTAATGTAACAATGAAACTTTAAATTTGCAGGTACATCATATTTAATTTTATGTAGTTTATAATATATTACCTGTGAAGTACAGAAAGTACTTCACTAGATTTAATTTTTGTTGATAAATATGTAAAATAGTTGCTGTAGAAATACTTTTAAAACTCAAGATTGTAATATTATATATAAGACATAGACATATAAATCTTTGTAATATGATAGTAAATGCAAGTTATATACATGAAAAAGGTAGTGCTTTGTAGTGGCTAACTGCTTGACAATTATTTTCTGTAGATTTTCTTCAGCATGCACGTAATGATTACTGTATACTACTCTGCAAGTACATGTACAATTAAACCTGTCTATTTAGGCCACTCAAGTGAAACAAAGAAAGTGGCCACTGTAGACAGGTCGCCTTTCTAAACGGGTTCTACAATGGACATTTCTTTCTTGAGGGAGACAAAATCATGGCCACTATAGACAGGTGGCCTTTCTAGACAGGATCTACAACACACATTTCTTTCTCAACTGAGACAAAATGCGTAGCCACTACAGAAGGTCGGCCTTTATGGAGAAGAGGTCCCTAAGACAGGTCTGACTGTATCTGTGTAACGTTTAAAGCCATTAGAACATTATTTTCTTAACCATTATGGATTATAACAAAGTCATAGGAAGAATATTTGACTTTCGCATGGCCTTTATTAGTAGTAATACTGTTTATCTGCATCTATATCTCTTACAATGTACAAGCACAATGTGCTATTTTTGAGATACTTGTTGAGCAATTACCAAGGAAAATGCTATCACACTTATTATTGCTGAATCAAGATAGTGATATGCAACTGCAAGCATACTGTATTCTTATAAGTGATCAAGTGCATAAAAGCTTACTAATGCCGACATTCTATATTGATAAACTAGCCAAACTACATTCATATAGCAAAGCTTTAATCCTTATTATTGACAGTGAGTGTAATGGATATATTAAATCAGTTATCATCAGTGCATCAGTTTATAACATAAGTTCATAACATCTTTTATGTATATTCTGATCATGCCTGTAGAAGAGCATTTGCATTAAAAGGATTGTTGTATTGTGTACTTTCCTTATCAAGACAGGTACTGTAATATTCAGGCGTTATCAAGTGTTTTTTTGATCTCTTTTGAAGTATGCTATATTTCTTGTCTAAATTGACATTGTCTAATATAATACTTATTACATAAAGCCATGTGTGTTATAGTTCAAATCAGTTGTAGATAGTGCGAAGATAGGAATAATGAAATATTCTGTGCATGTTTCTGTGATGCACTCTACTAGTACATGTGTTTACCCAAGTGTTTTCCAACACATGTTTAGACTGCCAATTCCATCTTTTTATTTATGATATATATTGCAACATTCATTTTTGGAGATTTACTCAAAGAAACATACAATAAATATGGTGAATCAACTGTGATTTGGGGCACTTTTCACTATGTACATGTACACGAATCTTTTCTTGCAATATAAAAAGTAGAAATTGCCATGTATTGATGCATATGCTTATCTATCTTCCTTCTATAAGCTTGAAGTGTATTAGGAATTATAGGATGATAAAGTATCATGTTTTGTGTAGAAAATATAATGTATGAGTCTGTGTTTCATGTTTGGAACGATTCCTTCAACATTTCAAGCAGATGCCCTCACTGTAAATCTCCCATTATGTTTGTATTCTCTTATTACCTAAGTGTACTTCTTGTATCTTTCTTCATATACGCCAGTGTGGAGCCGTGCAGATATTTTTTTTTTTTTATCTTTCATTTGTGTGTTCGCGGTGAATGTACAACTACATGTAAGCCTAATTAAAAAAAAGTTATTGCCTTGTCAAACAAGTGAGTTTCTAATGATATATTATTTTTCCACTTTTATGAGTATAGTTTAAATTCACCCTCTGTACATGCAGACTTTATATTTGGTGGTAAAAATTTCCTTTTACTTGATCATATTAATGACAAAAAAAATTCTATTGTCTGGAGGAATATTTGATTTGATATGATTACGATATGAATTTGTGATTTGATCAAAAGAGTGTGAGGGGGAGGGGAAAAGAAAGATTGAGAGATGGGGAGGGAAGGGGAAAGAGTGAAAGGGGAAGAGAGAAAGGGAAAGAGAGATAGAGGGAGAAAAAGAGATGATGGGGTAGAGAGAGAGAGAGAGAGAGATAGAGGGAGAAAGAGAGAGGGGGTGCTGAGAGGTTGTAAACTACATCTTCCAAGACAGTGCCTTTCCCGTGGAAGACATTTACATGGATGGATGTTATAGGCAGATCCGGGGGTAGGCTTATATGGTCCCTTCAACCCCTCCCCAATTGGTAGACCAAAAAAAGAGGAAAGCCAGAAGAAAAAGAGTACAGAAAGTGAAAATAAGAAGAAGACAGAAAGAAGAGTACAAGATATAAAAGAGAACAGAGAGAGGGGAAAAATATCTAAAATACTATCGTCGAGTTTAAGAGTAGAATAGACACGGAGGTCTAAGTTCGAATGATCAAAATTACCTAAGAACTCGGGAGGAATGTGGGGCAAAATGTCACTCTAATCGGATTTTTTTTTTCCTTGGCACTGAAAATAAATAATTTCATAATTTAAGCTGCTGTTAGGTTGAGGTTACAGAATGTTGCTCGAGGTTTGGAATTTAATGACTTAGGCCACTTTTCCTTCTCTTTCCTTGGTCCATGTGGATGGGCTAAGACAAGATAATTAATTATTTACTTTCAAAATAGCCTCATAGCATGACATTTCTGTTAGAACCTCAATCTACGTATTGTTCTTATACATTTAAATCTATTTGTCATGTACGTTCTGTATTCAAAATGTTGTGAATATCACAACGGCTAAATACACCAAAGATTTATTGATTCTTAACAGTGATGAAAGAAGAGCTCTTTTTATAAAGGAAAACCCTCGTAGGCCTACATATCTATATCATTTTTTTTTTAATGACAATAATTAGGACATTGAATCTAGTTTGAACATTTTGACTTTTGATCATATAGTGAACATAATTTGAATAAGCTTACGGCAATTGTTAACAAATTCTAATGAGACAGCATGGATTAGGCTCAATTGGAACACCAATACCACCTATTGTCTCGGAAATAACCCAATGGTTATAATGCCAAAATGCAAATTATTGTTTTTTTAAATAAATATATGAATCACATCTTCTATTCGGAGAAAAGATTTGCCCAAAAGACTCATGATGATGCTCTTTTTCATATACGGCTATATTTTCGAGATAAACTGATCCATTTTTCAAAAAAAAACTTGAAAGGCTTCAGTAAACTCTGCTTGGTTCCTCACTTAAATGTATTTAGCATCATTTTGATTTGAAAATGGAATATATAAAGCGAATTAGACAGAGAAAGATACAGACTTTTAAATTTCGCACATAGATGGCGTATATGCTTTCGTCGACTGCGTGATCATAATCAATATAGCAGATAATAACAACATCAACAACAGTAAAATCCAGCTGCACGTTCGCGCATGCGCAGATATCAACCGCCAAATAGCCGGGCGCTTTGAACACAGTGCCAATGTAACTTTTGTATCATTATTTTGGGACTAAATTTCAGATATACAAAATGTATATCAAGGAAATAATCGTCGATGGGTTTAAGTCGTATGCCCAGAGGACTGAAATCAAGGGATTTGACCCCCTCTTCAACGCAATTACTGGATTGAACGGCTCTGGAAAATCAAACATCCTCGATTCGATCTGTTTTCTGCTGGGCATCTCAAATTTATCACAGGTGGGACTAAGGATCAATCATATGTTTTTGTTTATGAATGATTGATTGACAATGAAAATTATGAAATGCCTGTCGATGTTACAATATAATATTGACACTATCAATGTAGAATGAAATTAAATCTCTCTGTATTTTACATAGATATCGAGCTGTTTTTTCCTCCTTGTTTTTATTAATGTTTTATTAAATGAGTAATTTCGAAATTAGATTTAGAGTTTTGATTTGAATTTGAAATTGAATTCATTTCAAATGTGGTGATTTCGTACTTGAATTGACCTCCATGTTAAACGTTCCACTATGAGTATGATGTCACTGTAAACCCGCCTATTTTTTGCATATGTGTACTTCCAACACCTGCAGCCAAGCAAAGAAGAAGATGAAGTCAAGATGATTGATTTTTATCATTGATGAACTTGAAATTTGAACAGTTGAACATACATGTTGAATGAATTGAAAATGATTCTCTTTTAACTTGTCTTAGTTAAGTCTAGATCCCTAGTTTTAATTCTTTCAATCGAGTAGATCTGACGATGACGTACACTACATAATTTAATAAATTATTTTGCTAGATCTCACTCTAAGTTTCATTAGATTTATGGTAGATCTAGGTCTACTAGTACTCTACTTTTACTTTTGGCTTTACTTTAGTTTAGACTTTTAGATATACACTTTAGGTATAGACCTCTAGAGTCTATATTTTATTTTGATTGGACTTTTTTTTCACTTAGACTTTAAAGTTAGAGGATCTTTCCGCGATATCCGTGGCCTGGGATTGGTCTTGCTCTGAATTTTAAATTTTAATTGAAGCCAGGAAGTAATCCTCTTTTTTTGCTTTGAATTTCTAACCAAATTAAACCTAGATCTGGATCTAATATATCTCGTGCTTTTGTGGCCACAAAATTGATAAAATTGGTTGAATTGTAAGAGCGTCTAATGAGAACAGACCTAAATAAACATGCTACAATAAAAATAACAAAGTTTATGTGGCAGTGTTAGAGAGGATGTATGGCCTGAAGTTGTACCTCGTTTTACCTTTTAGAATCAAATCTCTGGACATATATGAAACAATTCTAGAAAAATACATGCTAAAGCAATAATTTAATTTTGTAAATGTAGACTATGTAAAAGGCCTTTAAAGAGAAATTCTTAGAGACCTTTTTTAATTGTTTTTTTTAATGGGGAGGTCAAAGAAAATGTACATGTATACCAATCCAGGCAGATTTGTTACTAATACTATGAATTAATGATACTTGAGCTTGTTTGAATATGTTATGTTTTTCATTTCTTTTAATAAACCAGGTTCGAGCTGGTAGCCTACAAGAACTAGTGTACAAGGGAGGTCAAGCTGGTGTCACGAAAGCAACTGTCACAATCGTCTTTGACAACAAAGACAAGAAGCAGAGTCCAGTGGGATATGACAGCTTTGATGAATTCACAGTCTCAAGACAGGTACAGTTTATTGATTTTATGTGATAGATGTTCTACTGTTCTAAGGGGAATAAAGATGGTTTAATGGGTTGTTGGATATCTTGTTGTTTATGTGCTAGAGATCAGATGTTTTCTTCTGTTTCTTATTGGCAGGTTGTAATTGGAGGCAGGAACAAGTACCTGATCAATGGCAGCAATGCAAACAACAGCAGAGTACAGGATCTCTTCTGCAGTGTTCAACTCAATGTCAACAACCCACACTTTCTCATCATGCAGGTAAACATATATTTTTTAAAAGTTTCTGTATAGTGCATATCACAGTATGATCACTATGATGTAATGTCCCTTTGTACTTCCAAAGATATTATTACCTTAGCTTTAGCTCTGGAGGCCGTAATCAACACACAGTGCATTTCAAGGAATAAATCCTGCCTGGTACCCATTTAACACTTGGGTGGATAGTGGCAAATTAGGATTAATGTCTTTCCAAAACATGTGAGTGTCGGACAGGGATTTGAACTCTCAACCCTTAGATTGAGAGTGGAGTGAATGAACCACTATACCACCACACCTCCACTGATAAAGTCTTGTGTACTTTTGATTGATACCATCTTCAAACTGTGGCACTGCCTGTCTAATATTCTCCTTCGAAGTGCTTTCTAATATTAACCTTATTTCAGCAATGCTGCAATTAAGATAATTAAGGCACTTGAGAAATTCTTCCTGCAAGAACAAATGTATACACCTGGGTTGGAAAGGAAATTATAGATGGAAATGCCCCGTCTAAGGACAGAAGCACAGCCGCACAGGCAGAGGAATTCCCAATTTCTGTATCGCAGGGCAAGTGTATAATTAGGGTACATGTTTTGTCGGCTGCACGTTGTGTACTTAACCTGGCAGCAGACTAATATAGGCAGTTTCTCAAATTCTATTTCAAGATGTCCATACAGTGCCGCAATTACTTTTATTGCCGAGTAGATGTTTCTTGCAATTGAATTACCCATGATTACAGACAGTACATACATCCATACATAGACAAAGAGCTAAATCTGAAGTAGGATTATGTTGTACATACATTTGTACATTGTTGTGTGAGATCATGATCTGTTCAATTATTAGAGAGATGAGTATGTGTTTAATCAATGTTCATTCTCCTTATTCTGTTATATATTAAAACAGTTGCATTTTGTATTGTTTTCTTTTCTTTCAGGGGAGGATTACCAAAGTACTCAACATGAAACCGCCAGAGGTGAGTTCTTCTTGTGCATAAAATCCCTTCCTTTTGGCATTCTTCATATGTAAAAATAAATTCACAGTCATTCATTATTGATTATTGATAGATTGTTTTAATATTAGTTTAAGTATACACAATTTTGTAGATACTGTTTATAATATCATACAAATACTTTAAAGCAAGTTGGAATACTGTACATGTACCATTCAGACCTTAGTTCATATTGCCCCAAAGTAATTTTTTCTGGTTAATGATTTTTTTTATTTTATAATTCTGATGTAACAAGGAAATGATTGAATAGTGAATACCCTTGTTAGAAAAGCCAATGGGGCACAATACACATCCAGTCAACTTACTATTTCTAATTCATATATGTTTACATCCTTTCTCATTCTATTTCTCCAAAGATCCTGTCCATGATTGAGGAAGCTGCAGGGACACGCATGTACGAGAACAAGAAGGCTTCAGCTCAGAAGACCATCGAGAAGAAAGATGCAAAGCTCAAAGAGATTGAATCTGTAAGTCAATCAGTACACTTTCTCATCATTTTTTTCCTTTTTATTTTCACTTTTTCAGTTTGATTCTTTTACCCAAATCTCTGTTATGTACACAATGTGCCTGAGGTTTTGAAAAGTAACATATCAAAGAGAAAATAAAGCAAAAAGAGCAAGTGTGTTGTAATTTAATTTAGTCACCAGGTATATGATTAATAGTCACTCGTCTTATGATGTCTTTCAAAATGATGTAACTTTTTTAGGCCCACACCGCCAAACGATACATGAGCTTTCATAAGATTTCTCACATCTCCATAGATCAAGTGGTCATCTCATACCATGAAGTAGTTTAAACAAATCATGGACAACTTTGCTACAGTTGTCTAAATAAAAACTCTGAATGTCTCTAATCTATTCTTTCTTCCACACAAACAATGGGTTCTCTTTTCCCCTTTTGTGGACTGTCAAATCCATACATAGATGGCCATCTATAACCCTATTGTTCACCCCTCTCTTCTGCTAGGTGTTAAATGAAGAGATCACTCCCACCCTGACTCGTCTCAACGAGGAGCGCTCCTCCTACCTGGAGTATCAGAAGGTCTTGAGGGAGCTGGATCACTTGACCAAGCTCCATGTGGCATACCAGTTTGTCTCCGCTGAGAAGCTCTCCAAGGAGTCGGAGCAGGAGCTGGCTAAGATCGCAGAGGCAACCACCGCTCTGAGACAGAGGATGAAAGAGGTGAGTGATGCAGCGATTTGAGTTCATTAAAGATAAGAAAAGTATCGTAATATTTTGCATGTATAAAGGACCTATTCACAGATACGTTTTTGTAGTTTTCTTATTACAGTTTATAGAGCAGACTAATGCAACCTAAGCTATACAGATTAGTATTTGGGTATTTTGCATTGTGAAATTATCTTCCTCTTTCCTTGAGATTTTCTTGAGTTTTTGCTCTAGTTCTTTGTGTCATACAGTTGAGTCCTCCAGGGCCATAGAATCCACCTGGAAAAATCATAAAAATACATTTTGTGAATATGATCACTTATTCAAATAATAAGGAGCTGTCTTATATTACTCATGTGTTAAAAGTATGGAGGGGAAAACTGAGTTTGCTGAGTAAAATCGCTCTATGGTGGAGGCATCATTTTCAACCGCATTTTTATCATTCTTTTAAATCATTTTTTTTATTCAAGATTGATGACAAACTTGTGGAGCTGACGAATACAATCCAGGCCTTAGAGAAGGAGAGGGATGAAGAGGCAGGAGGGGTCCTGAAGGAGATTGAGAAGCGTCTCGTGGAGGCACAGAACCATGACACCAAGATACAGAGCTCACTGCAACACAAGAAAGAGGCTGTCACCAACGAGAAGAAGAACAAGAAAGCCGTTGAAAAGAGCTACACAGAGGTATAGGATGAGATACTATTACTTTTATGTGCTCATCATGAGCAAATGGATTCGATATAGTGCTATCAAAGCTTGGTATAAACTTAGACTAGACTTTTTACTTGAAGAAGCATGAGAAGGAATTAATGAAAACATTGATATTTGGCTGCCTATTTTATAAATTCAGCCATTTTAACTGTAGCCAATTAATACCCAAATTCTTGCCCTCTCACTCTCTCTCTCTCTCTCTCTCCCAGGATCAAGCTACATTGAAAGCCAAGGAGAAGGAAATCGAGAAGCTAAGTGGAAGCTTCACCAAGCTAGAAGAGAAGTGCAAGGAGAACCAGGAGGGTGTGGCCCAGGCACAGAAGCACCTCCAGGCCGTGTCTGCTGGGCTCTCTAGCAGTGAAGATGGGGAGGATAAGACCCTTGCTGATCAGCTTATGAGTAAGTTTAACACTCCTTCACCCATGTCATTTGATACAAATCAATTCTGTTTTAACCTTCATGATATGGACAGAAGTGAAGTGATATAGCAAAATATGTTAGATGTCATGTTTAATATAACAAAGATTTCCAGACTGTCAACTGGAGCCAAACAATGGAATTGGTAGAAAAATTTCATTGGCTTGCATTTTTAAGATGAAACAATATTGCAATGTCCCCGGGCTATACAATTCATGGTGAGGTGTGAATGCTTTGTATCTTGTATCATTTGTCAGCTTGATCTTCTGACTGTAAAATTTGTTCATTTACATTTGTTTCTTTATCAAATACAAGTAATCAGAAATATAGAATTGGTAATAGAAATATTAAGGCAACTGAAAAAAAAAAAGAAGAAAAAAAAATTAACATAGTGCCACCTGACTGAGAGTAAGGAGAGAGATGTAAAGAAGAACAAGTACATGAAGTAGTCGGAATGAAATGTAGGCAGGGAGAGAATGTGGAGGATTGTAAAGTATCATAATCGACTATTTTCATTTCTGTTTTAGCTTGCAAGGCGGAGATGAAAGCTGCAGAGACAAACTTGAAGCAGGCTCAGAACACATTGAAGAGTGACCAGGCTGAGCTGAAGAAGAAAGAGGCAGAGCTCAAGAAGACGGCCAAGGAGTACGAGAAGGACAAGGCCAACATGGAGGCAGTGCTTAAGAGCAAGACAAAACTTGAGGTAAATTCAGGGAAGGGGTTAATAATAATAATAATAATATGACATTTATAAGGCGCCGAATCAACTTGAAATCAAATGCTTATGGTGCACTTATGAAACGAAACAAAAATAGAAATCACATAAAAGCATCTGCATTATAAATAAAGGAACAGAAGTGAGACAGAACATTCCAAAATGACATAACAAATAATTATATGCCGAATTAAACAGATAACTGTTAATTATAATAATTACTAGTTATTACTATGGTTGTCTATGATTGAGTTGTAGAAGATGACTAATATAAAGTTAAGATAAAAAAAAAATGATGCAGTACTAGAGAACAAGGCCAAGCTAGAGTTAACAAAGAAGATTGTAATAGGAAAGTTATTAATAACAATGGTGGTTTTGATGATAATGAGAATGGCAGTGGTCATGGTGTTTGTGCATGTGGTTTTGACAGTGATGTTTCTGGTGTCAAAACAGCGATGTTGATAGTGTCAAAAGGAGGACTATGATAATAATGTGTAGAGGGCTAACAATGACATGCTTCCTCTTTCTTCCAGGATGAGATGAAGAAGCTTGGCTTTGAAGATGGCAAGGAAGATGACCTTGAGAACCAACACAAGACGCTCTCTGCTAAGGTTGATAACCTTTCAGATAAGGTCAACGCACTCACATCCAGGTATGTCCATCCCATGGCTGTATTGTGTGCCCACCGAAGTACAGAGCATTAATGGATATCACAATAGTGCTCCACAAGGTGTAGACATAAGTGTCTCATGAAATCTCATGAAAAATAGTAAAAAGTGCACTGTCTTGCTTTCAGTCCATTTCTTTTAGTTGTTATAGCCGTTACATTTATAGGTGGTAATGAGTCGATTTCTAATTATTTTTTTTCATTGGAAAGCTGTTGCATATAGTAAATAACGAAGTAGCTTATCTTATGATGCATACTGATTGTATGATGCATTGACTGTGCTGACAAGGTTCCTGGAGGCATCAAGGAACTCCATCTTATATCAGATTCAGAATGACACCAATGCATCGCTCTTCAACCTTGATTTGTCATTTTAGCTGCAAAAAATCTTAGAAAAGAATAATACTAATTGTTTTTGTGTAGAAGTTGAATTTTCAAAATCAAGATAAAGAAGGTGTTATGTAATGTACAACAGGAATTTTGCTCCGTGTTTAAAATCGTGAAGACATTTAGCATGAGATAGGTTTCCATGTACATTGCTGATCTAGTATGAATGATTCCTGAAGTAATAAAGAACCATATTCTCCTGTCTTTTTCTCTTGTAGATTCCCTAATCTTCAGTTTGAATACAAGGATCCCGAGAAGAACTTTGATCGTTCCAAGGTGCATGGTCTGGTGGCTAGACTATTGAAGGTCAAGGATGTCAAGTATGCCACATCCTTAGAGGTCACCGCAGGACGGAAGGTGAGTCAGATAATAATAATAATAATAATGGGTTCTTGTATAGCGCTCATATCTGTCAGACTTGGCACTCCTGGCGCTCCGCAATTATTACCCCAGGTTTAGCTGCCATTACAACGCTCTAGCATTTCAAGGAATTAATTCCTGTCAGATACCCATTTACATCACCTGGGTCGAGTGTGGCAAATGTAGATTAATGTCTTGCGAAAGGACATTAGTGCCGTGGCGGGACTCGAACCACGGACCTTGTGATCCACAGTCCGGTGAAGTATCCCCTCGACCACGACTCCTCTACAATATTTAATGAATTGTGATGTTTTAGATTTATAGTAGTTGTAAACGATCTATGGCATCAGTACTCTTTATCTTGAAAATCCTGTAGGATTCTCGAAACAAAATGGGGATGCATAATCAGTTTCTAGGTATTGAATAAGTTCTGTTGAGGGTTCATACCGATAGATGTACTCTGTATATTTCTTGACCGTGCATGTGTTGCAATTGAATCCTTGTTTACTATTCAAATGTAGCTGATACCCAATGTTTGAAACAAATTTTTTCTACTTGGGCAGAGCGGAATCAGTGATAGCTAGTAGAATCGTGCTAGGACTTGCCTATTGTGTTCAAGTAAATGAAATGGTTGGTTTAACATTTTCACCCAAAAGACAAAGTTGCTTGGTCCTGTCGATGCATACATGCAATTAGTTTACTTATAATCATTTTTCCCCCTTTCTGTTAGCTCTACAATGTGGTGGTAGATACGGAACATACGGGCAAGAAGCTGCTACAGAAGGGAGAGCTGAAACGTCGCTACACCATCATACCACTCAACAAGATCGCAGCTAGATCCATCTCAGGAGATACAGTCAGAGCAGCACAAAACCTGGTCAGTATGACCAACAAAAAAAGACATTCTTCTCAATTTGATTTGTGTACAGTGTACATGTGTATGACTATGATTCTGTGTTCATCAAAACTTGCAGAATAGTGCATTCACTGAAAAACACCAACATGCAATGTATTGTAGGTCGCACTGTCATAATTTTTGACAAATCATGAAAAATCAATGTTTATTATTAAAATCTTCAGCAATTACAAATTTATGGCAAAATTACTAGGCACAAAGTATTAATTTATATCTCTTGACCTTTGGTTAAAGATACTATGTCCCTTTTGCAGCCAACATCAAATTCTGTAGAACTTTGCAGGAATTATGAATATGTCATGTATGTCCTATCTGTGAAATTTAAACGTTAGCAGTGTCCTAATATTCAAATTATGCAAGGAAACCTGTTTACTTGCTAGACTTCACTGTCAGACACTATTGAGTGACTGACTGGCTTTTTCATCTTTGGTAATAACATACATAAAATGAGCTGTAAAGGGTACATGAGCATTTGTCTACATCAATAACCCACTTCTTGTAATGGCCAAAATTAAACTGATTGAATCTTTGCGCAGCATAAAACGTACGACCATTCGGTACAATGGTCTGAAAAATCAGACTATTACTTACTGGCTCTATAGCTCCTAAGTCGATTCGACAACTAATAGTCGTTATTTTCCCACTTAAAGACATTTTCAAGCCCCCATTTTTTAGGGAAGTTCTAAATTAGTATTGTCTTTCAAATGCCGTTGGAATTTAACCTTTTCATTTTTGGGGCCTGCAAATGGGACATAGTATCTTTAAAGTGTTTGATTTTTGTTTAATTATTTTTTCATCATTTGATCCTGGGTGTGAAATGTCTGAACACTGAAAATTTGAAGAAATTATTAATTTTTTAGTTACTGTTTTACTGTTTCGTATGTCTGTAGACATCGTCGTGACTTTATACAGATTTCATCTTATAGAATTAGAGTCTTCCAGATTTTTTTATCTTGCTGCACTTTGTCAATCTTAATATTTTTGATTGATTTTGTTCTGTTGCAGGTTGGTAAAGAGAATGTTCGCACCGCCCTGACCCTCGTTGGGTATGAGAAGGATGTTCAGTCAGCCATGGAGTTTGTCTTTGGATCTAGTCTGGTCTGTAATGACACGGCACATGCTAAGAAGGTATGGAAAACAAGGAGAATACATTCTGACATATTCCAACATGTATGATACAGGGATGCCAGTTTTCAGGCAATTCCCTGAATTCAGGCTCTGGCGATTTATTTTCAGGCCATAGTACAAAATAGCTCATTCTAGGTGATTTTCAGGCCCTCTGATCGATTCTCAGTGGCTTCCCTGATGATAAATGTTGTACCCTAAACCAATTTTTTAAAAGAAGTATTAGTTTTCTCCAGCAAATCAGGATTAGTTTGTGAGTAGAATGTATCAGTAATTCATTGGTGGAAAATTCATTATTTTCATGTCCATTCTGCATTTTACGATATATAAATACTTTGTTTTTATTGGTCAGTAATAGAGAAAAAATGTATGATACAAGACAGACATTATAATTACTTGAATTTCTAAGGTGTCAATTCAGTGACCATCTAGTAATTTTAATGAGGATGTACATATATTTGCATTCATTAATTTGTGTGTCTTCTCCAGCAAAAGAAATACATATGTTTGATCTACATGTACATTATTAGTGTGTTTGTTGAAGTTATTGATGGATTTTGAAGTCAGCAAAAAGTAGGCAAGTATAAATTGTTAAGACTTAAAGAAGATACATGTCAATGTTACTGATGAGAACGATGAGAGTAGATCATTAAGCTATTTAACCCCTTTGTATTGTAGGTGACCTTTGACCCCAAGGTCAGGACAAGGACAGTGACCCTTGCTGGTGACACCTTTGACCCATCAGGAACCTTGACTGGAGGTAGGTTAAAATCAGCTCGGTCAAATATCATTTGAATTAATTCCTGTGGAAAAGAGGATGAATGTTTTTTTTTGTGTTGTGGTCGAGTGGATACGTCACCATACTGTCGATCACAAGGTTTGCGGTTCGAGTCCCGCCGCGGCACTGATGTCCTTTGGCAAGACATTGATCTACATTTTGCCCTCTCCACCCAGGTGTTAAATGGGTACCCAGTAGAATGTGAAAGCCAATGTGGTATGCTTAGCAATTTAAGCCTAGTAGCTCTTGTTGGAATGCTCCCCAGGGAGTGGAGAAAGTGCATACATTGTGTGCGGGCAAGCCAGAATCCGATGACCGGGGTAATAATGTAAAGTGCTTAGAAACTCAGACATTCCTGACTTATTAAGCGCTATTTAAGCAAAAATATTATTATTATCATCATGTCATGTTTTTAATCTGTTTTTGCTTTCAATATGTAGATATTGATAAGGTAGTTTCCAGAGAAGATACATGTAACTGATTGAGACTTACATGCTCTTTACCATCATTTGCGATGAATTCACATTGAAATTTGCATGAAGGAAATATATATCAAAGATGATGGAGAACAGAATGTGTCATATGCATTCAGATATTTTTTTTGAAAAGTAACCACTACTTGTATGCATGTACTTGAAATTTATCCAATAGGGCTAAGATATAGGCTATAACTGAATGGCTCTTTACTGAAACCTGACACAAAAACTAGCCTAAAATGTATGTTATCATATATTTCGAGAGGTAAATTGCATTAGGTTGGAAAAGAGTCGAATGTTTGCTCACTTACGCTGCAGATTTAAGATACAAGTATACGTTTCATTTTCTTTCCAGGTGCTCGTAACAACAGTTCCTCGGTGTTGCGTAAGCTATCAGAGCTTCAGGAGGCCGAGGAAGCTTTGTTTATTGAGCAAGATAAACTCAATGCTGTCAAGAAAGAATTGGCCAAGATCAAAGGATCTGCAGACAAGTAAGATTATTTCTATACTGATAATTCACTTATGAACAAACTCTCCTTGCACCTATATCCATAACAAATATAGTTTGGATGTTACAGCAATCAATAAAAAATTATCCTTTCTGCTTTCACCCTTGGAGTGTTTCAATAGGCATTTTTTTTTTTTTTTTTTGGGGGGGGGTAAGTGATTCTACAGTTGTCTCATCTAACTCGTACAAAATGTTTTCTTGCCAGTAAATTAACAGGTCTCAATACTATGTATTATGGTTATTTTTCATAATTTACTGATATGTTAGAAATTATGCATGGTCTAATAGTAGAAGTAGTAGATATACATGTAATTCCATCTTTATGCATGTGAGCTATCTTTACCACCACCATCATCACCATTGTTATTGCCGTCATCATCACCATCATCACTGTCATCATAATCATCACCATCAAAATCATCATTATGATCTACAACACATTTAATGGTCCTCATCATTATGCTTTTTTTTTAATATACAAAAATGTCAAATGCCCCTTGGTGGATGACCATCCTGATCAATCGTTTAACACCGTGTTTCTTGTTTTCTTGTTTCATAGGATGCGAGCCCTGAAGGATCAATATGATCTGAAGGTCCATGAGGCTCAGCTCCTAGAAGAGAGATTGAAACAAGGCACACATCACAGCAAGCTGGAGGAAATCAATGCTCTCAAAGCCTCAGTTGGTTAGTAGCATGTTTACTTATTAGTGATAGACTTTCAGCCTTTTCACACATGGGTAAAATTCTTTAAAGCTGATTAGTTTAAAGAGCTTTAAACTAATCAGCTTTAGATACAACATCATTCACACACAGAAAATTTTGGTGCGGTCGTTCGAGATTCACTGCTCTGTCACTGCTCTGTCACTGCTCGTAAATGCGCAATGGCCCTACTGAGCGTTTAAAGAGCAGTGCCCGCCCAGTTTAAACACGTATATCCGTTCACACACAAAATGTCTTGCTCTCTAGATACGGACTTCGTATCTGCAGCCTGCTTTGAACGGCGTATGAATCACGACTTGGTATCTGTCGAACATCGTATAAACGACGTTCACACAGGGAAAATTTCCTTTAAAGCTGTCAGTTAAACAGCTTTAAACTAATCAGCTCTAGATATGATGAATGTTAACCGTGTATGAAAAGGCTGCTAGTTATTTGTGGTATGGCTGGTGTTCACAATATGTTGTAATAGTAAGTTCAACTTGACATGCAGTTCAGTGTAACAAGTAAATGCAAATTAAAATTCTGAGTTAAAATGTTAGCGAATGCTCCAGAATGTACATATCAATGTCTCGCATGCTTATTGCACATAATATGTTGAAGAAACGTTTCAAGATTTCTTGTTTGAATTGTAGGAGCTTGTCTTATTTCTTTCAAGATTCATTGTTTAAATTAAATTATAAGATGTTGTCTTATTTCTTGATATGCATAATCAGCTACTTCTTCCAATATGCTTTAACCTAATCTTAGCTTATATTAGTAATTAGAAAATTAACAAATGAATGTTCTATCTGTGTGATTACAGAAGAGCAGGATAAGATGATCGGTGATGCAAAGACCAAACAGAAGGAGATGGCAGAGAGGACCAAGAGCCTTGAAGCAAAGATCAAGGATGCTTCAGCCATCAGGGAGAGAGAACTCAAGACGGCCGAACAGGAGGTTACCAAGTCCAAGAAGAAGGCAGAGGAGACCAATAAACAAATGAAACAAAAACAACAGGTTTGTAGTATACTTTAATGAGGAAAGATGAGAGATAGAAACAGATACAATATATAGAGAGAGAGAGAGAGGGGGTGATGGGTGGGTGAAAGATCTCAAAACAGTGGAACAGGAGGTTAACAAGTCCAAGAAGAAGGCAGAGGAGACCAATAAACAAATGAAACAAAAGCAACAGGTTTGTAGTATACTTTAATGAGGAAAGATGAGAGATAGAAACAGACACAATATAGAGAGAGAGAGAGAGGGGGGGTGGGTGATGGGTGGGTGAAAAAACTAAAAACAGTGGAACACGAGGTCACTAAGTCCAAGAGAAAGATGAGAGATAGAAACAGACACAAAATAGAGAGAGAGAGAGGGGGAGGGGGGGTGAAAGATCTCAAAACAGTGGAACGGGAGGTCACCAAGTCCAAGAGAAAGATGAGGAGACTAATAAACAAATGAAACAAAACAACAGGTTTGTAGTATACTTAAATGAGGAAAGATGAGAGATAGAAACAGACACAAAATAGGGGGGGGGGGAGGTGATGGGCAGGTGAAAGAACTCAAGACAGTGGAATGGGATGTTACTAATTCCAAGAGAAAGCTGAGAAGTTTAATAAACAAATGAAACAAAAGCAATAGGTATGTAGTATACCTTAAATGCATGCAGAGTGTTTTCCAAGATAATAATTTAAAGATAGTGAGAGATATGTGTATGTGTAGGGAAAAGGGGAGAAATAATATTGTACAATCTATGTAGATGTATTGAGAGCCAGAGAGCAATAGACAATAGAGATATTAATCAGTGAGATCAATTCATAGATATAAATGATTTATTTGCTTTCACTAATGATGTTGATGCAGAGGGCAATACATATTGCTACTCTTTTTTTTCAAAGTTACATTTTAATTTTCGAGTAAAAAGTAAAAAGTACTGAGCTTTGTTAGTTTCTTATATTTCGTTTTGTAACTAATTACAGCAACCTGGGCCCTGTTTCATAAAACTTGCTATCAATAACAAGTAGCAATAACTGTTATAGGCTACTGAAATTAATGCATTTGATTGGCTGAGGGCAAATTTGTTATAGAAATGGGACACTTGTTATTAATAACAAGTTTTATGAAACGGGTCACAGATACAAGGAAGCACTTCAAAAAGTACATCTAAGTTTGCCAATCAAGAAACCTCCAGCCTTCCCAATCCTTCCCAATCCTTGTACATTAAGATTGAGGATGTTGGATTTAATAGATCCTAGTTTGAAAAGAGAGTGCTTTGAATTTGTCCTGTTTTTATTTGAAAATTCATTGATGTACCTCTTCAGGAGATGAACAGTCTCAAGTTTGAGGTGGATAACCTGAAGCAAGAACTAACCAAGTATGATGACCAGCTGACTGCGGGTGACCAGGCCATTGAAGCCATCCAGGCTCAACAGGAAGAGATGGAACAGCAGGCCAAGGAGTCAAAGGTCAGTGATTATATGACATTGTGACCTTTGAACTTTTCAGGGGGAAGTATATAGAGGTTTGTCTTCTTGATGTTGCTGGGTGTACAGATGTGGGAATGTCATCATTGACAACTACAGCTCTTAAGTTATTTCTAGATGCAATACATTAGTTGTGTTTTTTAATTTTGTTTTCAACCATCTTGCTCATTGGCTAAGGTCATATCTGTGTCCATCACTGGATCAACTTCAAACTTGATATAAGTATCAGTATGCATCTTGATGAGAAAAAGATAACTTGTGGCTCACTGCATTAAAGTTCAGCATGTTCAATTCACATAAAAATCAATATTCAGGTACTGCTACGTTATATATGTAACTAATTGCTTGATTATATTTGATAGCAAATACCCAGTACCACATACAATGTAGAGAATGAATTCTGTATAACATTTAATTGTGAACATTTCCCTGATGTATTACACAGGACAAGGTGAAGGAGACCAAGAAGGAGCTTAATGGACAGAAGGAGAAGCTGAAAGAAAAGAACAAAGACATCCAGGCGAAGATCAGCGAGAGGGAGGCACTGAAGAAAGAAGACCAGGACACTCAGCTCCAGATCAAAGAACAGGAACATGTCGCAAATAAGATCCAGAGAGATAGTGCAGATGCTGTACACAGGGTAAGTAACTGGTCTTATATTGGAGTGGATGGGGTAGAGGGAGGAAGGACTGAGCAAAGAAGACCAGGACACTCAGCGTCATATTAGGAGGAAACACGTTGCCATGAAGATCCAGAGAGATAATGCTGATGCTGTACAAAGAGAAGTAACATATTTTATGGGGAATGGATGTTTGGAGGGATAGAAATATGTCCCTAGGATGAGGTGAAAATAGATAACAGTTATTTCTTGCAATGTCTTGAGAGCAAACCAATCCAATTTTTAAGTTTTTTTTATAGGTAAACAAAGCAAAAGTTTTCTTTAAAGGATAGGCAATAGCTTTTTTTAAAGGACATTATGGGTGTATATCCTGGCTATTTAGTTTCAGGAGTGATGATTGAATAGATTCCTTGTGCCTAATTCCTGGGGAGGATAAGACCCAAAGAACTACAGAGAATCAATCCAAGTTGAAGTCTTTGCTGTATTGATATGTAATTGCACATTTTTGGGTTGATTGGGTAGTTATGTAGGTTCCTTGGACTGATGTTGGTACCTGTTGCATTCTACTTGCAATATACATTACATCATTGGAGCCAACACAACTCTTAAAGCAACCACTGACAATCACTCCACTTTCCTTTCCATCAGGTTGAGAATCTCATGACCAAATATGAATGGATAGCCTCAGAGCGTCAGTTCTTTGGGCAGCCCAACACGGCCTATGACTTCAGTAGCTCCGACCCCAAAGAGAATGGACGCAGGCTGCAGAAGCTCCAGGAGACCAAGGAGAAGCTCGGAAAGAGTGTTAACATGAGGGCCATGAACATGCTGAGCAAGGCTGAGGAGAAGGTGAGTTGCATTGGTAGAACTATGGTCCCGTCAATTGAAAACTTAGATTTTGGTTGATTGTATTTAAGTTTAATGTGGTTTATTTTATATTACACATATTTTCCATAGACCTACCATTGTCAAATTATATTGATAAGTATTTCTAAACTCGTCAGAATAATGTTCTTCATATTATTATACGTTTAACTGCATCATCAACATTTCAATCAATATATACATTGACACTATCTGTTTTTTTAATGCTGCTTAAAAGTATCTTTGAATCTTTCATATCCTAAACACCTGTAGTAGTGAGTATTTTTTCATTCTTTGTCTTTTTCATGTTTCCTATTCGCATACTCCTTTGATTTTCTTCATCCCAGTACAATGAGCTGATGAAGAAGAAGCGAATTGTTGAGAATGACAAACAGAAGATCATGGATACCATTAAAGAGCTGGATGAGAAGAAGAATGAAGCACTCAAGAAAGCCTGGCAACAAGTCAACAAGGTAACGAGTCACACAGTGCAACCTTGTGGCAACATTGTTTAACCCATTGCCTATGGGAACGTGGTGGTCCCTGTGTTAAGTCTATGGGAATGAGAAAATGCAGTAGTCAACGTGTTAAGTCTTGCAATTGTATTTATGTACAAAGAACTATTTTTTAAAGACAAGATTTATGATGCACGACAATCGCCTATATTCCCCAACAAATAATCTTTGTTACAGAACATGTCTTGAAGTCCAATTAAAATATTTTACTAAGTTCTTTTACAGGAGTCAGGCGCCTACATGCTTATGATAGTGTTTGCCAATCAAGGCTAATGGTTCAGGTTAAAATTAATGTACATACTGAATCTACTTGTCCAAATATATGTAAGGGACAGTTTAGATATCTTTAATTCATTTAGCCATTAAAAGCTTTGAATGGTGTGTTTTAAGCGCCTGTAGTCAAAAGTTCAGGGTGAAGTGAGCATGTTTTTGTTGATGCCTGTTATTGCCTTGACCAATCGATGCTATTAACTTGTTTATTCCCTCAACATAGTAAAGCAATTAAACTGTTTGTTTAACCGTAATTGCAATAGACTGGTGTGAATTTATATGATGTCTCATCTTGCTTGTTTCTCTGTAGGACTTTGGATCCATCTTCTCCACCCTGTTGCCTGGTACATCCGCCAAGCTGACCCCACCAGAGGGCAAGGGTATCCTGGATGGATTGGAGGTCAAGGTGGCCTTCGGGGATGTCTGGAAGGAAAGTCTGCAGGAACTCAGCGGAGGTCAAAGGTAAGTTTGACAAGAAAGATGTAACAAAGTTGTCTCCTTTGGGAATCGTTTGCAATCTGAAATGATTTGGATCACTGTTCTCAAGTCACTGATGCTCACAATTTTGTTTTCTTTATACTTATAAGTCTTCACCTTTATATGATTGTTTTTTCACCCCATAGGTCTTTGGTAGCCCTGTCTCTGATCCTGTCACTACTGCTCTTCAAGCCTGCTCCTCTGTACATCCTGGATGAGGTAGATGCTGCTTTGGATCTCTCTCACACACAGAACATTGGTCAGATGCTCAGGACTCACTTCAAACACTCACAGGTCAGTAGTCTCAAACTATTCATCTTTGCGTTAACTGTGTTTAACAGTTCTACAGTTGAGGGTTTTGCTTAAATCCTCGATTATTCAGGGTGGGCTGTATCCACCTTGACTCTCAGTTACAGAATGTTTGAACTTAAGAATGTTATTGCTTATTGTGGATATTTGTGTATATGCAAGTACATATATATTTGATTAAAATTGGTTTTTAAGCATCTTGGTTCACCTGATAACCCACTGTTTGGAAGAAAAAAAGTAAAATAAGAAATATTGGTATTTTCTATTCTAAGTATGTGGCTTTTGTGACAATTTTCTGTCAAAAGTATTAGATTAGTCACAGATTTGTGTAGATTTATGTCTTTCTATGAAAAATCATTAACAGGGACTGATATTTTAGAAACCAGTAGGTACAACAGAATATATTGAAAATATATTCCCAAATAATCTATGTAATTCCATTTTATTTTTCTTGGTCTCTCTGCAGTTCATTGTAGTCTCCCTCAAGGATGGAATGTTCAACAATGCCAATGTTCTCTACAAGACCAAGTTTGTTGACGGTGTATCTACAGTAACACGCTATGCCCAGCAGCAGTCGTCGATCCCGCCAGCCGTTCCTGCATCCTTTGCCCGTGGCAAGACCACCACCACAAAGAAGACATCTGCAAAGAGAGCGAGGACAGAGCCCCTGACAGAGAAGACAAACTGATTCTATATTGTAGTATCCTTCTTGATACAGTACATGTAGGTGACAGAGAACTATTTCTGAACAGATTGGTAGCTTTCATCACCATCCGTTTTCACTGTCGTCAAATGTTTAGTGGCAAGTCGTTTCGAAATGATAAAGTCTGAAATTTAAGCCACTTGTTGTCAGCTATCAAAGGCTACGAATCCAAATACATGTATGGTGTAGTGACATCCACATTTTCTGTGACATGTACTGAATAGCCCTATTAATCCACAGTCTCCCTCAGTTGATAATGAGGGAGAACAATCAGAGCGATTTCTCTGTGATCATAATAAAATGTAATGTTTCATTCATAGGATGACTGGTCATGCATATATTGTAATATTTTGTAATGATTATGCAGATTTGTAATGTGTTTGTTGTATAGTGTAAATAAATCTGTGAAATAGCAAAGAAATGAATGAAGAAAAAAATAGGGAATACATACATGTGAAGAAAAAAAACTATTTGCACAGCATATGCATATGCTTGAGGAATAAATGAAGTTAAGAGGCCATAGCTAATTATTAAGTATTTTCCATTCACATACACCTAGAATAGACCTGGAAGCAGGTGGAAATATCTATCGTAGGCTACTTGCAAGCACAGCTCTCTGTGAAACAAAAATTATTGGTTTGCAAATATATTGAATTTGTATGTATCTCTCAAGGCCATTGCCCTCACAAAGTTCTTAAAGAGGCACATGACATTTTCATATCTACTTCCCAAAGCGATTGATTTCAACCAACCTTTGCCCACTTCTAATTAAAGTTTGTATTTAGCTGAAGCATGGGTTACGAGTTGACTGAATCAGCAGACTCTGTACAATGATATCTTCCTGTACGAGAGATAAGAATGCAAGATGAGACGTGTAGAGATTATGGCATCTGGCTTCTTCAGATCAGGAAAGGTTCATCGCTGTCAGAATTTGACAATTGGAGTCTGGATCAAACACTCCATGATAAGAGGAGGTAGATAAGTGTGCCTTCATAGATAGTGGTAACTGTTATTGTCAAAACATGATAGGATATCGGGAGTGACGCGATAGCTAGCAAGGCAATGTAAATAGTTGATACCACTGAATCAAGGCTGGAAATATTGCTGATTCAGGCCTTGAATCCATGGTTTTCTTCTGTAATCACTGATATTGCATTTGCAGAATCTTTAGAACCCTTCCTCCTATAATCACTGGTTTTGCATGTACAGAATCTGTAGAGTGAGTCTATGATAAGACATGTTAACAGGTCTGCACGAAATAACAATTAATCACAATTGAGATTGATCACCTTTCTATAATTGTGATTAATTGTCTTTTACAGCATATATGAAATAAGCATGTTGATTTTTAAGCACTTGTGTTTTAACAATTGATAAGAGGAGTTCTCATGACATCAAGCCTCATGGATGAGAATGCAGAAGTCAACGGGTTCAAACTGGATCGTTCTTTAATTACCTCATGTTTATATATATGTGCCTAAAGAGCATTTTTGGTTCTGGTATAGATTAAAAATATTTGATAATTTCACAGTGTAATCGCAATTCCATTACTCAACTTCATCTTAAACAAGACTATTTACCAGCAGCAAGAATACATGTTTTTGAAACTGTACATCAGCACAATGAACCATCAATCTCATTACTGTTTTATAGACTTAAAATTTGTCTATATGCTTTATTAATTAGGGCAGATGTGGTTTGCCCTCTTTGTTGTAAAGGTGAGAAACAATTCATTCCTTTAACAAGACTATATACCAGCATCAAGATTATGTGTTTTTGAACTGTACATCAGCACAATGAACCATCAATCTCATTACATTTTTTTATAGTCTTAAAATTTGTCTATATGCTTTATTAATTAGGGCAGAAGTGGTTTGCCTTCTTTGTTGTAAGGGTGAGAAACCAACCTAATGAGCCGCAACCATGTCAAATCTTATCAGTTCAAAGTCTCCAAAATTTGACTTCGATGATCCTTTGCGTCAACTCGCGATTGATAACTACCCTCAAGTAGTCATGATAACTAGGGTACATAACAAACAGATATGGAGTTCTATCTTTAGACCATCAGTCAGGTGTCTTGGAGATTAATCTTTCATCAACCCCGATCTGTAAACATGCTTGCCAGCTTTTGCCACTTTGCGAAATATATGCCCATGCGGTAAAATAATGATTGCTATATATAATCCATCCCACATCCAGCATTTTGCAATGAATGTATTAAGAAATTTGCTATGTTGAATTTAAAAGTTCAATTTTTTAATGCAAATTTCTTAATAATTTATTCAGTAATGTTTGAGCAAGAAAAACAAGTACCGGTATAAGAAAAGAAAATAATCATCAAAAACCTGTAGATCACTGATAGGTGTGGATATAAGGGTTTCATAGTTAAAATGTTCCAGTTTTTATATTTTGTGGGTAATTTCTATTTGTTTTTTGTTACTTTAACATGATCTAAAGTATGAACAGTTACTAATGCCTATGGCCTTGTATGAAAACGTTCCTACCCGGCTTTGAAAAAATGTGGATCCAACATAAGAGATGATAAAATGCAAAATTATAGATGAAACAGATACCTTGCCAACACTTATTCTGCATACATGCTCCCAATTCCTATCAGCGTTTGTTATATTTATGGTGAAAGGTTATTGAGTTATGCCAACATTCTCCATTTTAAAACCAAGTTGCCATGGAGTTGTTTATATGACCTTATGACCCTTGTCAAGCCAACATCCCTTGCATGAATACATACAGAATGAGGGGGAAATAGTAACAATGTGCATTCTAACTCACTGATGTCTATTATGCAGAGAAATCTTTCATAAATGTCTGTCGGTGAGATGAAAATACTTCCTCTTGAAAATCCTTCCATTTCCGTAATTGTTTTTCTTTGATCCGACTCACTCTTCATTGCATTGTACATAAGATCATATTATCGACTGTGTATATAGACTAGTATGGTATTAACTGTGGTTGTAAATTATGCAGTGATGTTTAGATTATCTTTGTAGAAGTATGATGAAGCGAATTCTCATGATTCATAGTGTAATGTTTTCTCTGTAAATAAATGTATAAAGAATGGTGTGTACATTGTATTTATGGTATGTAGTGGGCTCAATGTGAACATAAAGTCATGTTTTAATCCAAACATTTCATGGAAAACTCTCAGAACTGTTTTATCTGATAATTCATACAAAATTGTAATAAAAGTATTTAAACACGTAGATGAGGAGGGAGGAAGAATTTGGTTATTCTCTGATGTACAGATGAAGATAAAATCGTGTGTTTGGAGCCAGAAAGACACCAATTTGTATAACTTTACAGAGTTAACGCCCTTCTGGCTCCAAACGGACCTTCATAGTATCAAATTGAATTAATATTTAATGGATAATGTTCAGAATTAATACCATTTTCCAGTTTTCAGCCATGTACATGGTCATAAAACAGTTTCTCAAATCTCTTATTACCATTATTACCATACACGGTATGAGTGTAAATAGAATAAAAACATCATTTGATTTGCGATAGTTGGAGAGTTATACAAATAAAGGATAGGCAAGTTGTCCATGATATGATAGATTATGGAAGGATCAATCAAATTTGGTGATTTGGTATAAGATATATTGTGAATGATGCTGAAATTAGCCTGCGGGAATGGAAATTGATGATTGAAATACATTTCGATGCTTGTCTGTGTGGACCAAAATGCAGATTATTAAAGTCTAGCACTTTTGTATATTTGTACAAAATACCTGTGTTCTTTGGTCTTTTATTTCTATCTGGTGTACCGAGGTAGGAAGCTGTGCTATCAGAAGAGATGAGACAAGTTTGGCGAGTACTTGAGATAATCATGTGAAGAGAGTGCATATGAAACGTTATTTTACTCGAGATACTCAGTAATTTTATTGTATTAAAAAGGTGTATTGGAAAGCTTCACAATGGGAACAGCTCTTTGTAAAATGCATTCTTTGTTATTAAAAAAGATATTATATTTCAATTTCACAATCTATCCACAAGAGAAATTCTTTTCATCAAGGCACATTTCTTTTATCTGCCTGTGTCCAACTATTAACAAACATCATGTTACATTCCTGATACAGTTCAAAATAGAAAATCAAATCAATAGAATCACATGACACATCATGTAGGACATTCAAAACTGGAGAACACAAGCGCATAATAACATGTTTTGTCTTTTGAGAGCCAGTAGGGTGTTAAAACTCCTTTACTTTAAAGATAAAGACCAGTTCTGGTCATGCGATTGCATCGTGAAAGAATCGTGGAATCGATCAGAAAAGGTTGATCATCTAGCATATAAGTATTGGTGTGTACTGCAAGGTTCTGGAATTATCAAAATGATAAGAAATTTGGCCAAGTCTTGGTAAAGTTACAAGCACTGTACACAGAAAGATGTATATGGGACTACACGACCACGTGCGCGATATCTATTTGGTCTCAATAGATATAATAATTTACCAAATATATCAATTAGTAGGCGGTTTCCCGACTTTCCCGGCAAAATTTGTATCATCACGTATTAGTCAAAACATATTCTTTCACATGATTGGTAATGAGAGCTTCCATTTCATTTTTTTGAGAGAGGGGCATTTCCAAAACTGGTCTTTACCTTTAACATGGATTTTAGAGCCCCTCTTAAGTGTTGGGAGCCCCAAATTCGTCAAAAATTTGATGGCAATATTTCACTTAAATTCACTTAATGTGAAAGAGGATGTCATTTAAGACATACTTCTGCAAAAATTTCCCCCCCAAAAAATGTGTTTGAAGACAAAATATTGATAAAAGAATACATAATTTGGGTTTTCTGTTGTACGCAGAAAACCGAAATTTTGTATTCTTTCATCAATATTCGACTTCAAACACATGTGTTTTGAAATTCCTTGCAGAAATGTGTCTCAAATGACACCCTCTTTCACATTATGATACAATTTAAGTGAAATTTTGCCATCAAATTGTTGGGGCTCCCAAAACTTTAGAGGGGCTTTAATAACACCCTTCTGGCTCTCAACAGACGATTTACAGACAGGAAAAGAATATCATGGGTAGAAGGTTACTGAAACAGCATAAAACAATACCTGGGCCCGGTTTCATAAAACTTGTTATGAATAACAAATACAAAAACATCTATGACAAATTTGCTCTCAGCCAATCAGATGCCATGATTTCAGTAGCTTATAACAGTTACTGTAGCTTGTTACTCATAACAAGTTTTATGAAACAGGGTCCTGGTAATGAATATGCATCATCAAAAGGATGTACATGTGACTAGAGACAAACTAAATATGGTTATATTGTTTGAACAGGAAATGGATAGGAGCCACAAAGAACAAGGGTATAAACCACTTCTTCCTCTCACCCTGGCTGGAGTCTACCTTTTATAAATAATACATGTATATATGAATCAAAAGTTTGTTAAAGTGGACTGAGTTCAATGAGGATTTTTTTTGTCCAATAAATTATATAAAAGTAAAGAAATTAATGTGTTCCCACCCCCTCCCCAACCTCAAAGAGTCATCTACATGAAATAAGTTCAATGAACTATCACTTCAGATTAGAAATACTTTTTCACAATATCTTGGGGGGTTAGAGATAGAGCCACAAAGAACAAGGATATAAGGCTTGTATAAACCAACTCTTCCTCTCACCCTGGAGTCTACCTTTTATAAATAATATATGATTCAAAAGTTTGTTAAAATGGACTGAGTTCAATGAGGAAAAATGTTTCCAATCAATTATATAAAAGTAAAGAAATTAATGTGTTCCCTCCTCCCACCCCCCAACCTCGAAGAGTCATCTACATGAAATGAGTTCAATGAACTATCACTTTAGATTAAAAATACTTTTTCACAACAGAGGCGATGCAAATACAATATGCATAAATGGGGATACACAGATGACACAGACACTGACTGCGAGTGTGGAACATCCGTGCAATCTATGTCACATCTATTAAGATGCCCACTCCTAGATGACCAATGCTGCCTAGCTGGAGGACCTAGTGGCAGCAAATGAGAAGGCCCTTCAGTGTGCAAGAGCCTGGCAGAACATTCAAGCTTAGATGATGGACACGAAAGAAGAACAACAGCTTTTGGGGGGTTTAAATGAAAAAGTAATTTTCATTTTTTTTCATTAAAGTGAACCGTTAACATTGTTGAAGGTTGATGAAGAAACTGAAATTTTTGTATGAAATGTTACTTATTATATTCCTTCTACCGTACTAACCCTCTAACATGCAAAAAATCCTGAAAAAATTATCAAACCACAAAGATATTTATGGTTTTCTTTGAAGGCGTCACTGTGCGACACACCCTCTAAACACAGTAAATTCTCCCAACCAATTTTTGAATTTTCCAACCGTTTTTCCATGAAAATAAGACATAAAACAGGCTTTTTAAAATCTTTCAACACTTAAATGTTTGGAATGGTATATAGAGCCAATTCATTGGTCTGTGAGGATTTACATTCACCTAACATTTAATTAAATTATAATAATATAGTTGGGAGAATTCTGAAATCGATCAGATCAGTTTTTCCCAATTTTCATCATTAATAATAGTCCGTTTTCACTCAAACTTTCAGATTATCTTTAATTGTACATCTAGCATTGAAGTCACTACCTTTGCACCATTTTCTCTCATCTGAACAATGTTACCAAGTCCCTTTAAATACAAAGCACTGGCTAATTTCTGTCAGTCACCTTTTAACTCTTTGATTTTCAAGAGCTCTATTGCTGCATTCTAGATCTAGAATGCTCTCCACTCCTTTGTATCTTTTCCCCATTGCATTATTTAGCCTAAGTATATTGTAAATGATCCATATCCATAAGTTTCTTATAAGGTAACCATGTTTCTTTTCTGCAATAGTTTCTAATATAGATGTACTCATATTTTGAAGAAGTTTCATGGCCTATACAAAGTTTGGTGAAGTGGACCAAAGTTCATAGATTCAAAAGGTTTCCAGCAATTTTTTTTTTTAATATGAAAGAAAACACATGTGTAACTACCACCCTCCCTCCCCCCCCCCAATTGTCTTGTAATGAAAGAGAGATGAATGAACTTACAAACTAGTTTTAACAAAATCTTTTTTCTTCTCAATATTAGACATATTTCATGAATATTTATGATCCTCTTTTGAAAGATATATGGCATGGAAGCCCATAGTGCATAAGATATTGTTCCATAAACATCCTTCATGTAGCGTTAATCTCACATCTTTGTCCATAAAGTTATTCTTATCCATTGTTCGATCCTTGAGAAAGTTGACATGATAATGCTGGGACATCCCTTGCCCTTAATACTCTTCACATTCCCTTCAATCAAGCAAACTTTTGAAGGTTATTTGTTATGTTTCGGGGTAAATCACTACCACTTGTTTCCACCAGCCATGACAGATTGCTTTCATTACATGTTGTTTTTCTTTCCAGATCGCTGGTAGGATTGACCTACATTTCACATCGTCCGTTTGGAGCCAGAAGGGCATTAACTCATGTACTACAACACATCAAGTTAACATCCTTCTGGCTCTGTACGGACAATAGCAAAGTCCGATCCTTGAACTCGCACACCTATTGTGCACAAACTTTATGCAAAATACTTTTGTGCATGGACAGATACTATGTATTACCTTAGCTTATGCTAAAACATGACACTCCCCCCCCCCCAAAAAAAAAGGGGAGGGGGCTTCAAGTAGTACACGATTTTTATATGTTATTCATGCGTGCTTGATTTTAGGCAATTTTAAGTGAGTAAAAGATCTGTAGACTCTGTAGTGTTATTTCATAAAGTTGACAGCCTTTTACCAACAATAGTACAATAGTACAGAGAATTTCTCATGATATACATGCAAGTTGAAATTCAAATAATTTGTCGAAATAACATTCTGACATAATAGCATTACCGGTATAATTAACAAAATAAAAATAAAAATGAATTACAAATTGAGAATAATCATTTTCCAGGAAATACCCCCCCCTCGCCATTATCTTCAGCCATCAAAGCAAGCTAATTGTCACACACTTTATATCTCATTATCGTATTTTAGCTTTCTTCTTAGTGGACAAAAAAATAATAATACTGCTGCAATATCACTCCCCCAATTCAACCACCACCAACCCAACCCAAAAAGTCATTCAAGTAACCTGACTAGCTGACTTGTTTAATTTGTTAAAGCATATCACATTTAAGTCAAACAAGACATTTATCAAGATGAATCTTTTATGCAACAAACTGATGTTGAATGAGTCAAGTAGTCAATATTGCAGAATCCCAAAACTGCTTTAATCATCTTTTAAACATAATCCCAATAATATACAAAGAAATAAAATACATGAAATTCGATGACGCATTTATTTGTCTTTCTACCTGGCCTCTACAATGAGGTCATTATAATTATGATAAAACCCTGATTATTAAGCAATCAATTGGGCAACATACAACTACATCAAGGCTTCTGTCAGCATGTCTGTAATCAAAGCAATGAAAGATCGCAAATACAAGGTTGAGCAAAGGTAAAATTGACCTTCATGTGATAAAATCAAATGTTTGCTTAATCAACAAGTAAAACATCGCTTTACTTTGTGGTTCTTGATATACTGAGCATTCAGCAACTTTGAAGAAAGGAAAGGACTGCGGATTATTTTCCATGAGAGTAAGAGGAAGTCTAAAATCCCTTAAAAATCATACAATCTGTATTTCAAAGCATGACATGTATTTTTAATTTTGAAGCAAACAATAACCATTTCAGTGCTGTAGGTACTTCAAATCACACACACACAAAAAAAAATCATGTTTTGTATAATATCTTTGGACAAAGAAAAGCATGCTTTCCATCATGAAATTTAGAAGAAAAGAAAGAAATTCTGAATTATAACGTTACATCTGATAAACTGTTGCCTTAATTTCTGTATCACTGAAATAAAAATAAATTTAAAATTATCATAAGACAAAATTTCACTCATGATAATGGTACATTTTTGTAGTCTTAGTGGCAATGTTAAGGTAGATACTGTATAAACATGTGAATCATTCAGTTTCAATTAGTACATTATAATATTTCACTTTCAAATTGCATGTTACTACATGTATATTGTCTCTTGTGGATTTCCCCCCAAAAGGAAATCCCATATTGGATTATTAAACTTGGAAAAAAGGATGTAACAAAATCAATGCCATTGTGGTATTACCAGCAAGGAAAGCAAATGAAACAAACACTTGGTAAAATATTTTTTTACAAAAAGAAATTGTGCAAGAACGCTTCAGCAAGTTTTATTCAGCAATGTCATAGACATTATTACAAGTACACGCACATTACTGAAATTCAGCAAATTTCTTTTCCTTTTCTTTAAAAAAAATAGAAAATAAAGAAGTCCTACGTGTAGCATTAAAAGAAATTAATATGTATGTATCTCTTCTCTGATGAATGTAAAATACATTCAACCACAGGGGGAAGATTTTCAAAAATACTAATGAAGCGTTCACGGTTGGACTATACAGTAGAGGGTAAATCTTAGAGAATAATCCTTCTTTGATATCTTTTTTAAAAAACATAAATTAAAAAATTTCCCATTAAAAAAAACCTCACCACATTGTAATATTATATCATATTTCACTTCCTTATAATATATTAAAGAATGCAGAGATGTGGTCTGTTTCACCCATTTTCCTTCCTCTTTATTTACACAAATATATGTTTCCAAAGAAACAAAAACTAAAAGTCAAACTGTTATAAATCTACCGGTATCATTTCCTATGGCCTTGTAGTCTTAGTTTTCAGACATAAACCATGTCAGTCATGGCATGTACATCAATGCAAGGTCTAATGACTGTTGCCTACATGTTACATGGACATGGGCCTTTGTTTCTGTTTTCGGTGTAGATTCAACAGCAATTGTCATTTAACACTTGTGCTAGCTAACCTTGTGTAAATTGCCGGTCCCATATGACCATTCATAATTATTTCATTTCATTTCATTTATTTATTTTCCACATTCCATTTAAAAAACATACAAATATAATATAATGGAATACATAAAGAGACCAACATTACAACAACAAAAAACAAAAACAAAAACAAGTAAGTGACAAAGGGGGAAATAATGAGTAAACCTGTTAAACCAGTATGCAGAGGGGGAACGTAATTAATCATAATGATAATAAATCATCTCAAAAGTGGACTGCTGAAGTTCACTTGGAAAAGGAATTTTATATTTGCAGGTCTTATCTCGGCAATGGGCTTACAAATAGTTGGGTCATGTTAGTTTGTCCTGCACCAGTGAGGCAGTGACAGTCCTTAATATTGCACAGTTTTCTCTTCTTCCCCCCTCTCTCTCTCTCTCTCTCTCTGTCCATCTCTCTCTCTCTCTCTGTCCATCTTTCTCTGTCCCTCTATCCTCTCTAAGAATATTCCCTCACCAACTTGTCTGAGAAGTCAGATCAATGAAGACATTGTTCTTCAACCTTGTTCATTCTCATCATCCTCATTCATGCTTCATCAACCATGTTTAATTCTCCTTCCCTTGCAGACTGAATGAGACGGAACTTCATGTGGTCACAGATGGACCCTGACGTAATGCCCTCTCTTCAAATCTTCATCAGCCTTCTCAGGAGTCACTTCCGACCTCTACAGCTCAACCATATGCAGTTGATCAACTGGTTCTGTTACAAAGAGATATTTAAAAATATGTTGTGAATAGAGGAGGTAGATTAGGCTGGTACTAGCAGGTTAAAGGTTTGGGTTTAATATTTCACATGAAAGAGAGGCCTACAGCTTTGAGTCCTATCTGAGGGAATTGACGATGAAAGATCAATACGTTACCTATGATCCAACCTGGATGTTCCAATTCAATGACTAACTTTGTAATCATTTGTAGGATTTTAAACAAAATTTCACTTATGATCGCTTTCCCCTAATTTCCCTGCTTTCAACTGTAAAATTGATATCCTTACATGTACCTAATGTTGGTATAGTTTGTGTCTGCAAATCATTTCAAATGCATATTTTCATTTATTCTATTTTTCCTCTTCAACATTTCAAAAATGTACATTTTTACAATATGTACAATCAAATGAAGGGACATTGTCACAGATGAAATAAATCTACAATAACTGCTTTTTACTACTATGAAATGTTCAAAACTTCAAACATATATACATGTACATATACAGTAAATATCAAGAATTTAAGATCCAACGAATACTATTGCAACATAATAAGGCTTAATACAATCACTTCTTCATGTTCTAAATGAATTCAATGTACAGTATATCATTTTTCAGCAGTTAGCAGTAGAATTCAAGAAGAAGAAAAAAATTGCTCATAACCGGAAATACACCTAAAGATACTGATCAAACATTTTCTTTTACTTACAGGTGATGTTTGCTGTAGCGATAATTTATGACCTTCTTCATCCAACAACCTTTGAAAGATGATGCCCTTATGTCCACCTCACCTTCCTCCAACTAAGAAAATGGGGAAAATAGATATCAACATTTGAAAGAAAGGGAATGATTTTGTCAAAAAATGACAGATTGTGACAGGTAACCTGATAAACAAAGTCGATATCGCCTGTCTGATACAACACAAGAGTACTTTGTATTTATATGGACAGTGTATTCAACCCATTCCATGTAATGGCCAGCAAATCCAGCCCAAGATCGTCAATGATGCACTGTAAGTTTAGACCAAGAAGAGCGGGATTTTTCTGTCCTGAAACAGGAACAAGTACATACGTTTGTGAAGATTATTTCAAGGAAGGTGCTTCAAGCCTAACATGACCGTGATGCACTGAATATTAATAAAATTTGACTCTTGGAAGTAAAAAAAAAATATTTGTAAGCTGAGTGGCACAATGTGGGTTAATTATCAATTATCTATGTAGTATAAGTGTAGAAAGCTCATCAGTGATCATTTTTAAAGACAAATCTCAAGAAGTTTTGGGCATCCACAAGAGATGAATTTCACCCCTATAAATTATTCAACTGTGCATGTTCATCAACATCTTCACAGAGGCTTTCACACATAACATAATTCATCTTCATGATTGCAGAGGGGCAAATATCAGTTTTGTATAACTTTGAGCCCACTTCCAAGGAATGATTTCCAAGATTTGAGTAACCTGTTTGAGTAACCTGTAACAGTCTTCCTCGCTTTCGCCCAATATTATATGCCAATATGCTGCCATTAAGAGATGCAACGAATTTCAAGATCTGTCTTACATTCCCCAGATTTTCTTACCTCATCCCAGCTGTAAAGCTCCTCGTAGCACTCTGGTGAGATGCATTTCCTAATACACTTTGTTCGATCTCGGCCAACAAATGAAGTGCACTCAGCCTCACAGACCCTTGTGTCACGTTTGAAAAGGTTTTCCTAAAAGAAATTGTCAGCGAAACATTGAGAATTACATTGACACACTATTTATAATACTTTCTTGCTATGGAGTTTTCTCTCCATTGCAGAGCATATGATATGTGTCAACTAAATATAAACAAAGATAATTAATGGAAATGCAATGCCTAACATTCCACTGAAAATTAATTTTACCAGATGTACACAATCACATAAATTTCATGTTGGAAGGCATAGGTGTATTTTCAAGCGAGGGGCTTACCTCCAACTAATGTTCTTTCAATAGGATTCCTATGACAGTAATATTACAAAGAAGACAGAAGAGGCTTTGCTGTAGAACAGGTTGAAATTTTGCTTTGATAATTTTGATTAATTGTTTACATTTTTGGATACTTAGTCTATACAAAAGTTATAGTAACTTAGACAAATTAGAGATTGATTAAAAACTGTTCACCAAAACTAAATTAGAAAATGTAAGCTGAAGATTAATAATACTTAATAGACTTCAACAAAACATGTGTGATGTAATGATCTGCCAAACTTTGGCAGACTCACAGTGCCAAGATCTCCAATCTTAGCGGAGGAAGGATACAAGAGAGAGCGATGCCATAGGGCCTATAAAAAAAAGATGTTGTATTGCCCTTTTTTTTTCAACGGTTTTTTTGATTTTTTTTTTTTAAATGAATAAAAAAGTATGTATTTTGTGTTTTTAAATGGGATATATATATATATGCATAAAATCATCAAATTATTCCCAAATTCTCACTCGTCTTCTGCCCTTCTTTCAAAATCCTGCTAGCATAAACATGCAAGTAGAACCCTGCCTCGTGTACGTGTATATACCATGCACTGCACCAGCTAAAAACCAGGGAGATTTGGGCGACGTTCCTGGTTTTGAATTTTTTGGGCGACGGTCGCTGTTTAGAGTTTTCTACGGAAAGGCTCACAACACTTTATTCATGACACATTTTGAAGGCACTAACAAAAAAAAAGTATCAAAAAAAAATATTTCCGACTGACTGACCCATGCTTTTGGACCTAAAGGGCAATACAACATCTTTTTTTTTAGGCCTAGTCCATACGTTCTGAGGTTTTCTGACAAGTCTTAATGAAAATGATGTGCAATACACTTTAGCTGTCATGTCACGCATCACGCATCACAGACCACTCCAGCAAAGCATAGACCTGGCCTAGAGTCAATACTACGTATGGACCTCTAGCGCTGTACCATGTGCTAATAGGCAGCAATTCTACACGTGAATAGTCAATACACGTATAACACACAAATGCACACAATCATGCCGATAAAACTGTAAGCAAGTTTGACAGTGGACTCGCGATTTTAATTTTTAAATTATTCTTTCTAACATCGGTGAGTTGAAAAAAAAAAGTATTTTACTGCTATTTATAGTATTTAGGTGTCATCAATTGTCACTAAAGTACCGATTTTGAGTGAAATCAGTTTAGTTTTGTACAGTGGTGTTTGAAATGTTGAGATCAATAAAACAGGTTTTAATACACAGCCAGGATAGCGATGCAGCTATGTGTGTCACAGACTAGACTCTGTCATCATCTACAAAACCACACACAAATTCTAACATATGGGGCCGTATTGTCAACATTTCTACAAATAAACCAGTTTTTCATTGATAATTTACACTCACCGATCTTGGCTTCTTTTTGTAGTGGTACCGATTGAATTGAAATATCATTTTTGAGCTGCAAACATCCACAAATATCATCAAACAGAAAAGAAAAACGCCGAAGTTCCTCATCCTCAGTGTTACTGTTATTTACATGTGTAAGTGTTTAGTGTTACCAGCGATTTCTCGTGTTTACAATGCAACGTACATGTATGCTATAACGTAGCATGGGCCTGGGAGCTGTGGGATTGGTAAACATATATATTTTTGTTTTACTATCACGGTTGTATTTTTTTTTTCCTTTTCATTTGAAAAGAAGTACAAAAAAAGTTGTAAAATGTACGAGTAATTCAAGCTATTTTTATCTCTGCATGAGAGACATGCAGTAGTACGTTAATTGTTACCATATTCCTGGTAATTAATTTTGTAATCTTTACTTTTGCACTAAATTATCTACATGTTACACTATCATTTTGAAATTTGTTATCCTATGTTATATTCTTTGAGAATGATCCTATTTGTTTGGATTTTAATCAATAAATTTCGAATTTGATTGAATTTAATGTATGTATTTTGTGGACTATAGTGCCCTGCTCACAAGCTTAGCTTCTAAAGGGGTCCTAAATACCACTCATTATGTGATTTTATCAAGTTAATATGTTGTTTAATGTACTATTACCAGTCTCTTTTCTATTTAAAAGATTATATCATGTTTTGTGTGGTTTTGAATAAATGAACTTGAACTTGATATATTATATTTGTATTCATTGATTTTCTTCCTCAAAACCGTCTCCAATTCTTTGGCGTACATAAACAGGCATATAACAAGGCTTTTTTAAAATTTGATAAACCATTAAACGAGCATTGAATACAACATAATTCATTGTTCATAATTTCACAATGTATAGGACTGAAATATATCACAATCATATGATAGAAATATATTACCGCACTACACAGATATTTCTTCCCCAAAACTAGAACAAGCATTGCTTTTTTTTCTTCAGAAAAAGACTGAATACTTTAACAACAACAACAAATGAGTTTCATATTTCTCAACATATTATTATACAGAATTGAAATTATGAGTTTTTCTTTTATTAAAACACGATCTATCCCAAAACCCTCTCCCTTCCTTTCCTCCTCCGGGTAACTCCTTGGATTTATAAGTCCGATATTATAGGATTTCCAGGCCAAATTCGCGTGTTTGTCATTCGAATTCATTTACTTTGCATTTTGCCATGCCAATTATCATTCAATTTTCCCGTTTTTGTATTTAATTTAGGATTTTGGTCGAAGGGTTTCATATAGATCTGTCATTTAATTTAGAAACTGCTCAACTAGCATTCAAATTAATCGTCACTTGTCGAGGCTTCATTTTTATCATTCAAATTAACACCTGTCATGCGTATTCGAAATATGTTTATTCAAGTTAGGAATGTTAGGGGGAAGAATTGCAACAAACGTTAAAAGTTTTTAAATAATGCAATTGAAATGCATGATTTGTCATTGGGGTCTCAGCTGTTATTCCATTTATTAGTTTTCAGGGCAATGCAGATGGGTGTAGTCAGACATTAAGTAAAGAAGGGGCGAACTCAAGGGATATGGCATTTCTGCACGGACATGTTCATATACCCGGGAAAGGTGGGGGTTACCCTCAATCGACCCTTCTTACTACAGACTTGGAATTTTGCAAAAGTAATTCACATCGTCTCTTACACCCAGCACACCCCTCTGTTTTTCTAAAAGAGTTTCATAGTTTACTTGCCCGCCAGCAGATCGATGGCTAAAGACTTGGCTAAATAATGAATCTTGCTCAAATTGTGTGACTCTAGTCCCTACCCCAGTCACACTATTGTACCCTTCCTCCATAATGAAATTATGATGAAATTATGATAAATTTATGATGAAACACAAGACAAACAACTTCCTTACATGAACATTTACAAACATATATATTGAGACCATCAGGTCCGTAGGTGCAAGTCATTTTTTTATGTCCTTATCAAACTTAAATGCTGATGAATATCAGATAAATCTAATAAGTATAAGTGTATAAATGCAAGAAAATAAAATATGATGAAATCGTAGAGTATAAAGCACCCTTGCTTACATTAGTTTTTATCACCTGACGAAGTGTTGCAGCGGGGCACGAAACGTCGAGATCTTTTAGATTCCTTTTTGACCACATTGCGAGACAAACGAATATCACTAGCGATATTATTTTCGAAAGAATACATAATTTGGGTTTTCTGTTGTACGCAGAAAACCTAAATTTTGTATTCTTTCATCAATATTTGACTACAAACACATTTGTTTTGAAATCCTTGCAGAAATGTGTCTTATGACATCCTGTTTCACATTATGATACAATATTATTTAAGTGAAATTTTGGCATCGAATTTTTGGGGCTCCCAACACTTTAGAGGGCTTTAACACTGATGCACATGACATAAAAAAGCCTTGATTACAAAATTTAGTTCCTGTTTACGGAATAGGTAATTGCCATGATCTCACATGGATTCTAGTGTTTTAAAGGTATTACCAGCCTTTTTAGGCAGCGACAATATTTTTAGCTAGCTCTGGTAAATGACAGACCTTATCTAAGGTAATAATCTGTGGTAGAAATCCTTTCAAAATGATGAATCTCTTCAAAATGATAATTTTTAAAAACACACACAGTAGGCCTACTTGCTTTAAAATCTGCTGCACATCATTTTATTCTTAATGTTAAATAGAGCATGCCACAAAGCTGCACGGCTTTCTCCTTTTGAATTCCTCTTTTAAATGTCATTTTATGAGCTATCTTTTCCAAAACGCAATGTGATGTTTTGCGAGTAAAGAAATGTATTACTTGCTCTATGCATTAGATTTTTAAAAGGTGTGCCAATATGTGCAGGTGTCTCAGAGAGTACTCTTTCTTTTTTCTTCTTAATTTCTTTATTTACTTCAATCGAAGTATATAGCCTATACAATTTTTATTTTAAGCATCTGGGATCAAGTTGACCTTCTTTGTTGTGCACTACGATTACTCATGCTTTAAAATATTGCGAGAAAAATTCTGTCCTAAAGACAAAGTTTGAAACTGACGGCTGACATAATACCTTTAACGCAGATATGAGTCAATGCGAAGTTCATGAATAGAACCGGGCGTAGAAGTTCGAATTATCGACCAGGTTATATAACTAGTTAAAAAAAGATTAGCGTGTGAACCGGTGCATCCCAATATACCATAGGTGTACGGGCATAAGTTTTTTGCAGGTGGGGGAGGGGGGAGGGGGGCTCTTGTGTCCGAATTTCAACCATCCTCTTTCTAATTTTGCGCGAGTGAAGAAAGCGAACGAACAATGAAAAGAAAACATTATATTGTGGTAAGAATTTTTTTTCGTCAACAAATTACATTAGATAAAACAGATATACAAAGGATATATTCGGGCAGGCCCTAGGGATATTTCTTTAAAGTATTTCATTTATTCATTTAAAAAAAATTATTTATCTTATCTATTTATGTAATAATATTATTATTATTATTATCATTATTATTATTATTATTATTTATGGAAGAGGGGTGGGTACTGCGCCGTAATATACATTTTCTCAGGTGTGTGCATGCCCCTGGTTCATGTATTACTGAGTAACGGCAAAATCCTCCAGTTTTTCCCTCTTAGGTTGGTAATTTAGACCCACTCTTTACTTAAATATAATAGTATTGTAATAATCATTATTATGATTAATGAATTACATGTATTATAATACATCAAATTAATAAATAATAATTGGGTCTTATTTACCCATCAGGGTAGCTACATCAGTATTTAAACTGCTCTTCCCAATTAGGGCCCTACCATTGATCATTACCCCCAGCTACATATTGCCCGGTACCCATTTACACCAGGGTGCGGATTGGCAACAGTGGATTAATGTCGTCTTGCCAAAGGACGTTAATGCCGGACTGAGATTCGAACCCTCAACTCCTGGATTGAGCATCAATCGGTGCATAAACCACTACACCACGACACCTCCATGATTATTGGGACCTAAGAAGAGGAGAAACCCTTCGACATCAGTGGAGTCACAGCGTGACATTGAGAATAATGGTAGAAGTGCCGCTTTCAACATGTTGTTCCATCTTTCTTCATAAGCCTACATCCATGATCTTTCAAACATCGGGGCAGTGGTAGCACTACTGTCTGTATGCCGACTTTGGAATAAAGGCCTTATCGAAATACATCAATCATAATACTTTGTGTCGCTCTAATCTTTTCAGTCACGCGCCCGATAAGATTTGCCAAGGCCAGGGAGAAAGTTTACACGAGCTGCGCTATAGCTGCATCATGATAGTTCAACAAGAGTCCCGAAAGTTCGTAGACCTCAAAAACACACTAGTTTGGGAAAGTAAACCCATTCGTACAGCTTTGACGCAATCTTCCGAATATTGCTTACTTTCTTTCAAGTTAGGTGCAGATATAATTATTTGTCCCCTTTTGTCTTAATGCTGTCATAAATTTGCTCAATTGACTAAATCTTTTAAAATGCAAATACATCAAGACTCCGTCAGCCAAGTAAATCATGAGACGATCAAGACATTCCAGTCATAACACAAATATGAGATCAGCAAATATTTTTAAAAAAAATGTTGCATAGCAGTAAAAAAACGATTTCATAGGCCCAACGTTCAAAGATCACTAAATGATTTGGAAACTAATGACCCTTTTGCAATCTTGAGCTATGAAATGACTGCATCATGAGACTAACCACAAACATAATATGCAACCCTCGCCTAGCTGGAATTGACAGCTACATGATAATACATGTACATGGGGTCTCTAATGTTATGTGCAGATTCACTACCGGAGGGAGGAAGTGCCAAAAGCGTAGTAGCCCAAACAGCTGCCTGCATTGTATGCTAATGATCCAAAAATAAACACACGAGCCAATGTAGCAGGGGCAGGGGACCCCTGTTGCTACCTGCTAACACAATAAACTCAGTGGCCGTCGTAATCTTCTGGAGCTGGAAGATGCATGCATGTGATGGACTGTAAGAATAGTTTGAATAATAAACGGTTGTCATTAAAGAGAACTGCATTGTTGACGAGAAGACTTGCATTGGTCAGCTGTTATTATTATCCAGGCCTTTTCTCGTACGGTTCTAAGTCATTATTCCAGAGATATATAGGAAGGGTGTTTATGAATCCTCTTCTTGTCATGTTTCCTGATCAGACTTGCTCTTACTCCTGCCTTCCTTTTTTCTTGGTGAATAAAGATAATACAAGAGACCAATTTATTATTCTACATTATTTGCATAATACATTTTTTTGATCCCCTTCATTATACATGTAGTTGGTAGTTAAAGCAGCAAGAGTGCTGGTATCTCTTTGGATAAAGTTATTATAATCCATTGCCTACATAAGCTAGGCCATTTGGTTTGGGGATAAAGTCGGAATATAATTTGACGATATCAGTACCATACATCGGTAACCGTCCCTCCTCATAACTGTTGAAAATTAGAGCGATGACCACATGCAGCCATTATGTTTCTTAAGGGCGGCTCCAATCGATGTCCGTCAGTAAATAGTATCCAGATGATTATTACAAAAATATGACCTGCGTTCTGTTCATTAAAAACAAAGACCCAATAACACAGTGGCTGGAAGTGAGTTGCACACGCCCCGCCCCCGAAAAAGGTGCTTGGTGAAAAAGGGCCCCTATCACATTAGTGATGGATTCAAGGTCCTCTGACCGCGAAGGCAAGAGCTAAAACAATAATAGCATCTCACCCCCATCTCCCCAAAAGATAGAAAAATAAATAAATAAAATGAATAAATAAATGAGAAACAAACGAACAGTTATCATTTACGTTTTTGTCATGACAAGCAAGAAAAGAGAAAGATTGTGTGTGAGAGAGAGAGAGAGAGAGAGAGAGAGTGGGAAAGAGAGAGAGAGAGGGAGAGAGAGCTAAGGGGATAATAATGCGTGCTCCCCCTGTGCTCCTGATGAACTCAATTATTTTCATATCCAAGGAACAATACTTATATTTTGAGGGGAATTATTTACAGACATACATTGTGTTTTTGATTGTCTCAAAAAGGGCTCCTTTTTTCTTCTTCTTCCATTGTATCTAATCGTCATAACAATAGCGATCTGAACTTTTGGCTCTTTCGTAGGAAGGTACTATTCAACATTCTAAATGTGTATCTTGGGAAGAACATAATTTCTAGTTTCCAGAAAAAAATAAATGTGGGTTAAAATTATATATATATAAGCCTACATAGCAGGGAAAATTACCACCCCCCCCCCCCAAAAAAAAAATAATAATAGAACAACGTATCCCTGTCCGGTCCGACATTTGAAGGTAAAAAACATCATAAATGCACAACTAATAATTAATGGATCTATATCAATTCAATAAACATGATCATAAATCTGTTACATTATGATTTTTTTAATATACACCATCCCCCCCCCCCTCTCTCTCTCTCTCTCTCTGTCTCTCTCTCTCTACGTTCCTGTATTTAAACATAAAATGCATATTGGGGGCGATGCCTTCCTTTCAAGTTTTCCATAGTAGTAGTAGTAGTAGCTGTCTGTCGCGAAGCGACAATGACCGCCTTAACTTTCACTTTACAGCTGTTCTCCATACAGCTCGCTGGCCTGCAGCAGTTGTCCAAGTCTTGATTTTGATTTGATTTTGATCTTGATTTTGATTCGATTTTGATTTGCCTTCGCTTAAGGTTCCGCTTGACCGTGTCCTTGAAGTTTTCCATAGGGCCTACTATATATTATGATGAGGATGCATTGCCCCTGCACGGAGTTGCATGATCATAGGCCTAAAGGTCGATAACATAATCAATCGATACATTATTTGCGACTTTATCCCCCCTCTCCCCTTCTTCTGGGCCTAGATGAAGTATACATTTGTGGGCAGTGGCTCGAACAGTCTTCTTTTTTGGGGGAAGAGAACGCATTTAATCAGACGGTTATGCTCCATAGGCTGTGATTCCAAATTTAATACGGAAAACAAAGCGCCCACCTCAACCCCCTCTCCACCCCAGCATCGACACCCCTGCATTATGAATACGCGGTTAAGGATCAATTTCCTGCTCTGCGGTTGGATGTCCCATTGTCAATGGTGTTTATGAATATAATCAAACAATAAACGGAAGGCTCCCTTAATGATACCAGGCATAATTGATTCAGTCAGTGACAATTAGCCAGAAGAGAATCGAGCTTATAATAATTAATCACCAGTTAATCTGGTTTATCCTGATTTACGATCCATGTAACCGTGAATTGGGGATGGGAACCGAAAGGATAAATGATCACACCCTTTCCGTCTATTCAACTGTTTGTTATGGTTACTAGGATAGTCCATGGGTACATAAATATGTTATAAAAACGAACTAGTTTGACCCACTCCCCGACCCCCTAAAAAAAAAAAAAAAAAAGCCCGTAGCCAAAACTGCGCTAGTGAACAACACGTAATGGTTGTTATAAAGGGGGGCTCGGGGGCTGCCGGCTGAAGCCCCCAGAACGTAGAAAATGAATCTAAGAAACCCAACCCCCTACCCCTTAATAAAACATTCTTCTAACACCGCGCCTGACGACACGACATTAAGACAGAGTGAATCCAGAATTCGGCAAAACGTGGGGCAGCACAAAGGAAGGGTTTAATTTACAATTTAAATATGTCCGACAATCAAACACCCCCCCCCCGTAACAATAGTCATGATGTATTTTAGGTGCCATGATTTGAAGGGGCACATTTTCTGCACATGAGGTGGGGGCTCCATCAAATAGATGGTGTATGGGGGTGCCTGAAAATTCTCTTGAAATCTACGTCTACATAATGATTCGCAATTCTTATCAGTTTTATAATGCAACAAGCATCTTACATGAGATTTGTTTAGCTCAAAAATAACTAAGCTCTGTTATAAAATTATTTGGGGTTTACTTCAATATCAATCCAGAAGGTAATTCAATATTTAGAAGACATTAATACCACATGAAAGATTATACATGTGGTGTACCATCAGTCTATGTGGAGGTTTCGTGGTATAGCAGTTCATTCACTAAAGGGTTGAGAGTTCAAATCCCAGCCCGGCACTATCGTTTTTCGGCGAGACATAAATCCACTTTTGCCACTGCCCACCCAATTGTTGATGGGAACCTGGCAATTGCTAAGGTAATAATAATTGCAGAGTCCGCGAGAAGAGCAGCATTGAAACTGATGTGGCTACCCTGAGTAAATAAGACCCGTTATTTTTTATTAATTATGCAACGACACATAGTCATCGAGAATCTAGTCAGAAATAAACAGTGTTATTTGGGGGTAATTAATCAATAATGACGATGATATCACACCAATCGCAATATCAACAATCGTGCATTGTCCCTATTCTTAACTCCACTCTGAAGATGAAGACAAATATTTGAAGTGTCGTGCTGAAATTGGACCTCTTGATTCTTCTTCAACTCATTAACCCTACTTAACTTCTCATTCTAGATATTAATATGATATCTGAAGCCTGAAATATGCATTGGTTAATCTTGAAGTCTATGTCAATATCGAAAATAGGATGTATATTGATAATATGATATTGATAAGGAGGAGTCACGGAGGTTAAAAAATGACGGTTAAATAAAAATAGAGTCAAGCACAATGCAAAACCGGAGACTTGCACGCTAGCCAGACGAAGATGAAAATAGACAGTTAAGTCCTAGATTTGTTAGATTTTTAACATTCTAATCAGTGAATCATATGACTTTAAAGCCCCATGCACTGCACTACTTGTAGCTACTTGCTCCCTCTATATAGAAAACAATGCCTGAGCGGTCCTCGTTGGTCCCCATGATTCTCTTTTTCTTATGTTAAATGAGATCTGAGTTGATGAGATAACCACCTGTCATTAACCAGCAGGGTGGTCTAATCCCTCTTGGCCAAACTAGTGCAGACGGGCTTTAAGAAGTTTTGTTTTTGTTTCATTGTTAGTGTGTGTGTTTATTTTTTATAGAGAGCAACAAGCAAATACATGTATACATTTCGGAGAAAAATGTTATAATTCGCATGATATTTGTTTACATAATTATCACTGTGTATGTCAAATTACTGTAATTGTCTGCTGAGTGTCATAAGGACTTTTACAAACTTTACGCCCCTCTGCTCCTGAGAACACGAATTCACATAGTCCCTTGAGACAGAAAGACATTTGTATTTCCAAACAGAAAATTAAATCATCTCCTAAAGTCTGGTTGAACCTTGATCAGATTTTGATAAAAGGCTCTTCAACTCCATGCTAGCAACTAGGTCTAAGCAGGCAGCTGAATTCATGGCAACACGAAACAGTGCCCCGATGTAATTATCCTTTCGACCCGATTAGTTTTAAATAATCCAAACAATTAATCCTTTGCGTAATATTTGTAATTTGGATATTGCGCTCTGGTTAAAAAGATTAAACCGAAAGTTCATTTCAGGTGCAATTGTAATGAACGATTATGTACATGATGATGAAATGAGAGGGCACATGAGTTACAAAAAGTGAAATGTCCAGGAAACATTATTCATATGAGTATTATTAATCAGGATCGTTGCGAAACTTGGGGAGATTTTATGGGTGTTGTGACATTCCCAATTCAAATTACTCTGTAGCAAATTTTCTAATTTATCAAGACTGGGTGGCAAATAACAACATTATATTTATCAAAAATAATATCGCTAGTGATATTCGTTTGTCTCGCAATGTGGTCAATAAGGGATCTAAAAGATCACGACGTTTCGTGCCCCGCTGCAACACTTCGTCAGGTGATAAAAACTAATGTAAGCAAGCGTGTTTTATACTCTACTCGAGGACCGGCGGTCAATTAATTCGGTCAATAATATATTTAGCAACATTATATTTGTTTAGTCTTTTTACTTGCTTGCGTGTTGGATTTAAATCACCACATACACACACACACAACAAGTTTGTATGCAAATTTGAATATGAAAATCTGTAGAAGAGTATTTACCTATGCTTTACCCATGTCAATCAATTTTCATTCGTATTTGCTTCTCATTTTGAAACGGTATATTGATTATTTGCATAATATTATTCATGCATAATCAATGATTACTTTATTAGTATTAGTATATGCTTGTGTATTGAAAAATAATCTCCAAAATTGTGGATTCCATTTCAATAAATATGATGTGATTTGACCCCCCGCCCTTGCCCACGTTATTTCTATTTTGAGTCTGGATTGACGTCCCTGATCCTCTTAGTATAATTGTTTCATATTCATACATTTTTAACATTTTGCAATGATTCCACAAAGTAAATGGCATACAAATAAACGTGGATTATATTAACACCCCCCCCCCAAGAAAGTGATAACCTCATATCAATTTGTTTGAATGCATTAAATCAAAAGACTGAACTAAAACGAAGAGGGAGAAAGAGAGACAGATAGAGATAGAGAGAGTGAGAGTGAGAGATGGGAGGGGGGGGGGTAGATTGAGAGGGGCAAAGACAATTTTCGCCCCAAATCGTAAAAGGTAAACAAACATACAAATACAAATAGATGAATAATTACAATGTAAAGCGCTTAGAAACGTAGTATTAATCGCTATACAAATATGACTATTATTATCATTAGTAATATAAATGAATAACTAAATAAATGAATGTAAATAACACGAAACCAAGTCTTGTATTATTGATGTGTTTTCTTCGGCGTATCAATATGAGCTTGTAAATCATATATGTTTACCTTGTTCCATCACTTAAATCACGGTTATACTTGAGTCATGTTGACTTTATTTCCGGAGCAGGCTAAGGCCAAAAGAGTTTATTACCAGAGAATTCAAACGACCTTAATTTTTATGATAAAATGACCTACATGTATTCTCTATTCGACACATCTGAACGAAACACAGGTCGAATAGGAGGAGGAACGGAGGGGCGGGGTGGGGGAGTTCAAGTCATCCAAACCTCCACATCGTTTAGAGATGGAGAAAAACCACCACCCCTCCCCTTCCTCCTCTCCCCCTTCATCCCTAAATTTAGAAAAGTGTTTTGTTGCTGGAAAAAAACATAAACATAATGGGCAGGTTTGTCTGCATTTTAGAAAAATAAGTTCCTGGGGGGGGGGGTAGCTAGACCTCAAGGGTTGTGAAAACTAGCCCCAAGATTACTGAAGATTATTGCCCTTCACGTGTGTGCTGCCTACACCTCGACGCACAGTGTAAATGTTTTGTAACGTCGTTTGGTGCACCTGCGTAATTCTTCTGTATTTTTTTCCAACTGAGAATCGAATTTCTTTCTACGAACTCCTATTTTATAATCCCTCATGCAGGATTTAACCCTGTTTCTTTTCGCTTGTTCTCTTCTCTTCCCTCCTCTTCTCTCTCTCTCTCTCTCTCTCCCTCTCTCTCTCTCTCTCTTTCTTCCCTTCTCTCACTCTTTCTCTGTCTCTACCTTTCATTTTCAATGTCTGGGGCAGGGTTAGGTCAGGGTAGGGGTCAATCTCTCAACCACATGCATGCATGATTTACAATCGTTTGTCATACTACATTTTTTTTCATAGAATACCTTACAAACTTTTCTTTCGCAGTTATTGGGAGAAAGTGAATGGGCATTAAAAAAAAGGTCTTAAATGATCAATCCTACATCTATATATAGACTTTGGTATTTTGAAATAAGTCATATATCTCTGACAATAATTAGCCAATTGTGGTTTCATGATCTGTGCAAAACAGGAAAGTTGTTTTTGCTTTCTTCCAGGCTCATTTAATTGTTCCAGTTTTGTAGATGCATCATTGTGAAAATAAAGATGTTTGTTCATGTTTCTGCACTTTGCAAAGGGGCTTGTAAATGAAAATAGATAGGCATTGAACACCCCAGAAAGTGATAACCTCATATCAATTTGTTTGAATGAATTAAATCAAAAATGTATCTTGACAATGATACACCATATTGTTGCTTTGGTTTGACTTTCCTTCTTCCACATGTGAAGCATGTATGTAATTGCCCCTCCTCCCCTCCCCCTCTCTCTCCCCTCTCTCTCTCTCTCTCTCTCTCTCTCTCTCTTATATATATATATATCTCTCTCTCAGGCTCTCCAAAATCCGAGAGGACGGCCCCGTTCCCCCTCCCCCCATTTTTGTTAATGTTTTTTTTTTGTGGGGGTGGAGCATCCGTTTCAAACCTTGGTTGGATCTGTCTAACCAGGGAGGTGGGAGTTTCACCTCCCTGGTCTAACTTATCCTCAATTGACATCGCATGTTATGAACATATCTGTTTTCAAAGAAGGATGATATTCAAATCACTTGCTGCAATTTGCAAATTATGTAAATATTTTGGGATGTTCAGATTAATTACTTTCATGAACCCTTGTTTATTAGTGTCACATGATATCCAAGTCTCCCCCGGCAGATCGGAATGGTGCCTTTAATCTATATGGCTCGTGTATGACACATAAATGACAATGACTTTCACATGGTTTTTTCTCTCGCTCGAGCTCTGCCAAGAACTATGGGTCAACCAACTTTACGAATTCCTTGCTCAACAACAAGCTCGACAGCGGGTTAACAAACTTTTTGGTCAGAATTAACTGCAATACTGCATCACTACTTCCAACCTCCTATAGGGTCCATGCTCCTCCTATATATTCCCAAACCAGCATTGTATGGAAATATGGTTTAAATATGCGATGTTATGACTTTAATCGAGGTGTGTACATTGTAAACGAAATTAAACTTTATCGTCTTCGAGAATTGTGCAGGTCCTTTGTTCGCCGAGGGACCGAGGGTGATCACCTATACTACTTAAATCATAATTAATTGAAACCAGGTCTGTCCGGCCGCTTGTTTATTAACAATCATCTGACGCATCCATAGTTCTCGGTCTACACTACACACGTGCGTATGTTGTAATGTGCACCTTCTCTACTCATCTTAAAATAATTTTATGAAACACGACATTTTGTTTGTGTGTTACTAATTACATGTTTTATTGATTTTCACGATTGAAAAAAATAAAGAAATCACAAGCAATAATATAAAGAAAATTAAAAGAAGAAGAAATAAAAATGTTAGACAAAAAAGAGAACAAATATGGTACAACGTGTAGGATAAAGGTATATATATATATATATATATATAGCTGCCAATGTTAACAATGTATGAGGCGATGGTTGCTTGAATATTGGACAAAAACAGATTGATCTAAATTTCTTCTATCACTAATAAAAATGATAATAATAATAATTAAAAAACGGTGCTTATGAAAAAGCGCTTTCCATCGAAGTCTCTAAGCGCCAAAGTTAATCATTCTGTCAACTAACCGATCAATCAATCAATCTATCTATCTATATATCTATCTTTCAATCAATCATTCTATCAATCAATTGGTAAATCAATCAACCAAGCGATCAATCAATCAATTATTCACTGTACTCATATGTGTATGTAATGAAGCATAACTATTCATATAACAAGTCAAGTGATCAGCATTGCATAACCTTGCCAGTTCTGGGCTAAACATGTTTTGTCATTTCAGGTGTGGAAAAACCGACATAACAGGAAAGCAACATCTGGATGTGTAGGTCATGGTCTAAAATAAGACTTGGTCCAATAACCCTGGGACCTACTTTCAGAACGTGAAAGTAAAGATAGATAAGTCAGTTTAGAAAAAGGGAAAGTTAAAATAGATACACTGTTGAAATAAAGTTAGAATATTTATTTTCGTACCTCTTTCCACGGATTGCAACAATATGATTTATTCTTGATAATTATAATAAAGTTTATATATTTTTAGAACTTTATTAATCAAACTTTATTGATTAATCATTATACTTTATTGATCAGTAAAGTTCTGAGAAGGTTGTCATAATCAGGCACGCCGGAAGCAGTTTCGAATGGGGGCAAACATTCCATGGGGCTCACCTTTCAGGGGCAGTGGCGTAATGAGCAAAAACGTTTCGGGGGCAGAAGAAAAATCTGCATCACTACCACCCTTATACGTTACATGTAGGCCCCGCGGAACGTTTTTCAAAGTGGAGTATTAATGATCAGGTAGAGCGTAGCGAGCGAAGCGAGTGGAGCGTAAATTGGCGTGGGGTCAAGGGGCGGAGCCCCCGGAAGCTCAGGGGTTTTAGGCATTTAATTATGGTCAGATAAGCGTATGTAGATACCTTTTTGTGACACTGGCAGGTCACTAATTGGCGTGGGTTCAGGGGGTTGAGCCCCATGAAGCTCAGGGGTTTTAGGCATTTATTTATGGTCTGATGACCAATTCAGGGGCCCCTCTTAGGGCCCTTGGTGGGGTCCAGGGGGCAGAGCCCCCGGAAGCTCAGGGGTTTTAGGTATTTAATTACGGTCAGATGAGGATCCAGGGGCCCATCTTAGGGCCCATGGATGATGGTGGGGTCCAGTGGACAGAGCCCCCGGAAGCTCAGGGGTTTTAGGTATTAATGACGGTCAGATAAGCATCCAGGGGCCCGCCTTAGGGCCCTTGGTGGGGTCCAGGGGGCGAAGCCCCCGTATTGTGACACTGACAGGTCACTATTCTTTTTTTTTTCTCTCTTTATTTCTATTTCTCTTTAACAAACTTTTTCAAAAAAATGAGGGGGGCCCCCTGAGCCCCACTGTTCTGCAGGTCCTGACATGAAGGCTTCTTAGTAAGCATATTTTTTAGCCTGACTGTGAATTTGGGAACTTGTAATTTTCCAACAAACGCATAAACAACTATGATTTACAAAAAAATTGAGATAAAATCCCGGAAAATCATTTTATTTCAGCAACATTTGTAAATCACTGGAAGTATCGGATTAGAAATAAACCACGTTTGAATTTTATTTGGGGGGAACTGCCCCCAAGCCCCCCCCCCATCAGTACGCCAGTGTTCAGGGGCTCATGTCTCCTCACCCCTAAAATAAAAACACACACGCTTTCCCATCCTCTCACAATGTTTCCACGATATGCGCGTTTCGCTATTATCAAATCCTCCATTGATAAATATGGGGGTATGCGGAATGTTTATTTAGTCCCCTTTTCTTTGAATGGAGTATAATTTTTGTTGTGATTCAATTCAGGTTTTATTAATTTTTATTTTCTTTTTGGTTAAAAAATACAAACCATTTTTACTCCTTTATTGCTGATTTTTTCGGAGGGGGTGGGGCTTTTTTTTTTGGGGGGCGAATATGCGTTTGCCCCCCACACACACACTTCCGGCGCCCCTGGTCATAATCATGTCATGAAAAGATGTGGACAAAATGTTCGAATTTTATGGGCAACCGTTTATTACTCATCCACATTGAAGGAATTCAGAGCTGGTGGACTTCTTCAATAGAAATGAGCCTTACCTCCTCTATCTAAATGATAATCTATATTATTATGGACCATAGTGGCGTAGCCAGCAAGGTGGAGGCGGCGTCCCCCAACCTTGTTTGAAGGCCCATACATCAATACCGTACGGGGCCGCTCAGATGATAGTAGTAATAAGTAATAATAATTGATAATAACTGGAGTTTTATTTACCCAGGGTAGCCACATCAGTCACACTGCTATTCCTGCGCGCCCTGCAATTATTATTACCCCAGCATTACCTGGTAGCCTACTTGTGGATTATAATGTCGTCTTGCCAAATCACGTTAGCAGGGGTGGCGATTTCTTTTCATGACCGGGGGGGACGAAATGCGAGGGACGAGCAAAAACTTTTTTTGGGGGGCGCAGAAAAAAAATCTGCATCGCCCCGCGAAACGTTTTTCAAAGTGGGGGGGCGTGGGGGGCTAAAGTAAGTATTTACGATCAGGTAGAGCAAAGCGAGCGAGGCAAGTGGAGCGTAAATTGCGGGGGACAAGGGGCGGAGCCCAATGAAGCTCAGGGGGTTCAGGCATTTAATTACGGTCAGATGAGAATCCAGGGCCCTGCCTTAGGGCCCCAGGTGGGGACCAGGGGGTGGAGCCCCCGGAAGCTCAGAGGTTTTAGGCATTTAATTACGGTCAGATGAGCATATTTTGATACCTTATTTGTGACACTGGCATTAATTGCATTCGGGTCCAGGGGACAGAGCCCCCAGAATCTCAGGGGTTTTGGGCATTAAATTACGATTAGATAAGCATCCGAGGGCCGCCTTAGGGCCCTTGGTGGGGTCTAGGGGGAAGAGACCCAGGAAGGTCAGGGGTTTTAGGCATTTAATTACGGTCAGATGAGCATATTTTGATACCTTATTTGTGACACTGGCATTAATTGGAGTCGGGTCCAGGGGGCAGAGCCCCCAGAATCTCAGGGGTTTTGGGCATTAAATCACGATCAGATAAGCATCCGAGGGCCGCCTTAGGGCCCTTGGTGGGGTCCAGGGGGCAGAGCCCCCGGAAGCTCAGGGAAAAATCATGCCATTTCAGCAACATTTGTAAATCACTGGTATCGAACTAGAAATACACCATGTCTGAATTTTATTAGGGGGCAACTGCCCCCAAGCCCCTATCAGTACGCCAGTGCGAGGGAGCATAGTGAACGAGAGGGGTGAAGGTGACGGAAGTGACTACCCCCTTACAGGTTTTTAAAGTTTTGTTGTATTAAATAATTACATTCCTTAGCAAAACTATAGTAGAACAGAAAACAAGCAATATACTTTTTTCACATTTCACATTGATTTTCTACAATATTTACATGTAAATTTTGAAGGATATTATGCGAGGGAGCGAAGCTCTCGAGCTAGAAGATTTTTGCATTTTTATTTGTCTGAACACTGCACTCTTGGGCCCTCCAGAGCCTAAAAGTGTGTTGCGGTCTTTATAGTCAGTATTTGCTATACATTTTTTTATGTGCACTTTTTCAAATTTTCCGGGGGGGACGATCCCCCCCTAAAAAATTGAGGGGGGACGTGTCCCCCGTCCCCGGATCGCCGCCCCTGCACGTTAGTGCTGGACTGGGACTTCGAACCCTCAACCCTTGGATTGAGAGTCAAGTGGATGAACCACTATACTCCACGATACCTCCATACATTCTGCCTCCCCAGTTGGGTGGACCCCCAACCGTTTACCTATTTCTGGATATGCTACTGGATCACATGACAAAATCAAATTTTAATTAAGATTTTGTGAATTCGAATGCATTATTCTAACTGTGATGTGTGTGCGTGTGTGTGTTTTGTTGAAGTGTGTTAATTTGTTTTCCACTCTGCACGGGGACAGTCAAAAAGGGTTCCCTATCTTTATGATATTGCGCTATAATTTTGACATGATTTGTCAGCACAGGTTAAAAAAAAACAGACTTACCTTCCTCAAAATCATACAAAACCTGAAAATACTCGTATGACAAGAATATCGTCTGGCAATATATATCCAGGGGGGTGTTTCACAAAGATCCTAAGTTGAACTTATCTCTAAGGTGGACTTAAAAATTATGGAAAGCCGTTAGCATCTATGAAAAATATTTTTAAAAAGTTATTTTAAAAGGCATAAAATGTTGATTCAAATTATTCATATTTTCTATTATCAAGGAGATTGTATGTGCTTGATGTGGAATTTATGAAAAGTGTAAAATACTTGAATTTTTGCTTTTGAATATATTTTATTTGAAGGCTACAAATGGCTCTCCATAGTTTTTAAGTCCAACTTAGAGTTAAGTTCGACTTAAGATCTTTGTGAAACACCCCCCTGGGTATGCTGAAAACGGAAAAAAAACTCTCTAATTATATTTTCGAACGTCACTGAATGACCTGATGGTCATTGGCAAATCTTCCTTGGCGAACAAACTTTTGAGCAGGAAATTGCGAGTTTTACCCGGGATCCGAGACACACACGTGACAACTGCTAAACTCCATCCATGGCATGGAATATCAATATAATTACATGTATATCAAACTGCCTGTCCTTAATTCATGACCTGTATCTATCTCAATTTCTATAGGCCTATACCATAGGTTAGGGTCTATATCATTTTCAACGAACAGCTAGTATCCATACATATATTTATATGTATTTACATAACTGTATATTCATTGATGTTACCTTTATCTATTTACTTATCGATCTGTAAATTTTCCATATCTATCAGTCTGTCTCCTTTTTAGCTTCATATAATATATCTACTATCTATTCATTATATATCTATCTATCTAAATCAAGGAGTTTTATCTCCTTGTCTAAATGGGAATAAATCTTCTGTTTTGTAACTATCCATCTATCTACTAGTATATCTATCTATCTATCTATATCTATTTATATATCTGTTTATGTAGCCGCCTGCCTGTCTGGTTGTTTACCCCCTCCCTCTCTCTCTCTCTCTCTCTCTCTCTATGTGTCTACATAAAGGTGTAGAGGTGTTCTCTGTCTATTAATATAGTGGATAATTAAGTCTCCGGACTGTGAATCACAAGGTTCATGGTTCGAATCCCTGGCGCAGCCCTTTGGCAAGATATTAATCTACATTTGCCAGACTCGACCTATGTGTAGTTAGTGGGTACCTGGTAGGATTTATCCCTTAAATGCACTGAACGCTACGGTTGCTGGAGGTAAAGAAAGTCTATTGGAAGCGCATGCACGGAATAATGTTATTATATCAAGCATTTCATTATAACTAAGAAACAGCTCCATATTATTGTGGCTCTGCCATGACTGTAGACATATTAAAATAAACCATGCTATTGTTAAATTCTCTTTCTTGTGTCTACTCAAATGTCCTTTTTTATGTTTGCTTACGAAACAAAACAGGGTCGAGTGCCTGAACTTGATAGTTTATTCACCCACAATGGAACATCCCAGGGGAAGAAAGAGAAGGTATGAGAGAGAAAGAAAGAGAGAGAGAGAGAGAGAGAGAGAGGGGGAGGGGGAGGGAGAGGGGGAGAAAGAGAAATAGTATCAAGCCAGTCTGGACTAGCGCAATCATATTGTGTAGGCCCTAATTCATTTTTACCAGCTATTATCATAATTCATGTTTCAATACTATTATTCTGTGACATTAATTTTCTTTTGGTACACACGATATTGGTGAAGAAAAATAATGAATTAATCTTTCAATGAAATGTATAACATTTCTGGTTCGATATCTAGAGCGACCCCGAAAACATTTAACAAAATGGCACCTGGCATAATGAATTTACTCTTGATATATTGCTCTAGTGTTGCTACATAATTTATAATATGTCATAATTTATTGGCAGTGAGATATCAGTCATGCCACTAATTCCGTGACGGTCTGAGATTACTGAGAACAGGTACCATGGAACATTTCTTCGAAAATATAAGCTAGAGAAAATCCCAAATTCGTTTTGTCCAGGAGTTTCTTGTTCCCAGTTCTTGGTATAGAGAAGAGAAGATGTGTATTATCGACTTATATTACGTAACACTTGGCATGATATCACCAAATAGCCGTGGAAATAAATGAAAATCATCGAACTGGTTTCATTCTCAAGCTATATCGTTCGAAGACGTGACTGTTTTGGGTTACAACACGTACTCAGATTCAACATTAAAATAACTCTCTCTCTAAAAAAAGTTATTAATATTTTTGTTTTGATCCATAGTTTTAAGCCACGGTTCAACGATGAGTGAACCACGTCTGTAATGCATGGTACGAATTTGTACTTTAGCATTATTCTATTCGGTCAGCAACAAACCATTTCCAGAGGGGTGCTCGCCGTGGTTTGGAACAGCCTTCCAAGCTGCTCTCCGACAGCCAACCCGCGCTCTCCGTTCTCCCTGCACTTCATTGGTGCAAAAGTTAGCTATAAATTGGTGCTGTTGTTGCATCTCGATTTAATAATTGGAAGCTCTTCAGTCAGGAGAAGAGAATCTATATCTGTGGAGTTCCAGTGGGATAATTCTACCCAATACTGGGACCAATTATGGATTTCAAAACGCTCTTAGTCCTCGCTTGCGTAGCGGCTGGATCTCTAGCTGGTATGTTCCATTTTTGCTTTTCCTTGAAACATTGTTTTTCGTCATATATTTTATTCTTTCTTCATCACTTTACTACTTGATCTACTCGCTGGTATTGTCATCAAAGATAGGATTATTATATTCTTCCTTTGCTTCTCAAACTCTGGGAAAAATATAATTCTGACGATGTTTAAAAACCATCGAGATGAATTCCTTGCATTTCGAGGATTTTACAAGTCTTTTTGTTTAAAAAAAAAAAAAAAAAAAAAAAAATCGCATCTCATGTTAATGTTATAACTTATATATTCCTTTTCACTTAACCGTGTCACATATATCGGGAAAGGCGAATTATGTTTGTGTTGGTTGACATAATTATACGCTAATAATGGTCTACTGCACTGACATGAAGAATAAGAAGTATTAAATGTGTGTGTGTGTGTGTGTGTGTGTGTGAGAGAGAGAGAGAGAGAGAGAGAGATAGAGAGAGAGAGAGGGAGAAGGAGAAGATATATTATAGATACAAAATAGATGGAGAGATGACATAACCATAACTTGCAGCTGGTGTCGTCATTAAACATGACGATTCTTCTTCCTTCAGTGTGTTATTGAACGAAATCTTCAAGTCCATGGTTCGCTTGACAGGTGTGCTTCAACTGCCTGAGAGGTACAACAAAAGACAATTGATTTTACGAACTAATCCTCAAGTGGATTAAGTTTTTTTTCTTCTTGATACTGACGGACGGGTCTACTTCTCAATGCCCTCCCTCAATGATTTACCTTTTGTTTCCGATTGTTTTCTCGCCACATGTTGAGGAGAATTTGCAGTTAATTGAGAGTTCATTTATGAAAAACAACCAGACAGTTTTTTTGACAGGTATTAATTAGTGACATTGTTATTCTTCTGCGAGCCCTGCATGCGTAACTACTTTGTTCGTTAAGTTAAACCTCCACTGCCATTAACCTGACATGACATGATAAACCGGTTTAAAGTTAAACATAATAATTATAACACCTTTAATACAAACTGTTTCGTCTCTCTTCTCAACTATGCCGCAAAATACATGTACATGCCATTTTTAGCGATGGTTCAGAAAATAATAACGAACTTGGTTTGAACTTAAAGAAGAAAAGGGTGGATTGTCTCGTCAATCTCGACTTTTGTCCTTGCCACTTGTTCACATTCAAGTACCCATCTCCATAACATTGTGAACGTCTTTGATCTAGAACCCTCTTTAAAAAGATTTATGATGCCAAGGTCCTTCTTTAGGCCTTTGCTTTTTAGCTCTGGTGCAATATTTCAACTTACAAAACAAGCTCGCAGCTGCTTTTAAAACTCAAAGATATTTGAATAGCCCTGTTCATCACCTTATATTACAATTACGTATTACGTAATCCGAACATGATGAAATTGTCCTTGGTTGATTTTTTTCGAAAGTCTTTGTGATTTTGTTACAACAAGAAAATACAACAAGATTGAAGATTTCCTTGGTCCGCGAAGGACGGGGAATTTAAAACAAGGTTATGATAGTGTTAACGTGTTTTTATACTGCTCTTTGAAGAAAGACGTAGAAGATAAGTCAATAACCTCGCATCTAAACATTGACACGCTGTTGTCAGGTAGGTTTATGACACATTTATTCCAGGGTCCGAATAGGAACGTTCTTGGAAAGTACTTTTTATTAGCAGCATGTAAACAAACTTAGCTTTTACCGAGTAAAACAGCTGGAGGTTTGGTGAGCTTATGATGCGAAGTTGGCTTGTCTCCAAAGGTCCTTAATTCTCCAACACAAATATAATCACTCAACTAATCTGCTTCCTTTCGTATTTTCTTTCTCCAATTCACGAGGTGATGAGGAATATATACAATTAAGCTAGGTTAATATTATAATCACGTCCCTTTAAACGTTTGGGAACAGGCATTCGGTCCTATAATTATCGTTTTTAAATAAGGAACCTTTTTTATTCTTCAAATATTTTCTTTCGTCTAACTTATTATTCTGAAGTACATGTATGATGGGAGATATGTTGACCTGAAGTGAATTCGTGTGGTTTAAATATTTTGTGAACATGCAGCTTTCTTTGTTGAATTTGAAATGTAAAGTAGCAAAATTTAATTGGTGCCAGTATTTGGAACTGTAATGGTTGTATATGAACTTGTATATTCATGATTGTGTTTTTATGGATTAATCATGATGGGAGCAAATATCGTTTTGATGCCGTATATATCATCATGTCTGTTCAGAGATTGAATTCATAGGATTCCACAACCATGATATAACAACAAGTTAAAACAGACATGATCGATATATCGTGATATTATTATGTTCAGTAATTATTGATTGTTTGATTTTATCTTATTTTGTTTGTTATTTACCAGGACCAGTGAGGGAAACACAATGTGCAGAAGAATGCAACAGTCGAGGTAAGAATACATGTTTTTTTTTCTTCATCGCGATCATTGGTTTTAGATCATCTAAACAAAAGACCTGTAGGTTTGTATCATGGATAGACAAACTGTACTAGGGGCATGCTTTATATCGAGTTTTGGATAAGAGAACTCGATCGGTACGTGAGAGACCAAACTTTCACCAAAGGCATGAAGGCCAGAAGAGAAAGAGAGTGAGCAAGAGAGAAGAATAAAGAGATGGAGAGTGCTTGGGAATAGTGACATAGAGGTCAGAAAAGAAAATGGAACAACAAGCAGCCATAAAACTTGGCTGCTGGAAGGAAGGGGCCATGAAAGGGTGCCTGACATGGAGATTTGCATTGAATGGTGTTTTGTTTGTGCGTCACAGTTGAGGGTTTCTCGGTAAAGTATCTCTTTCCTGAACCTGTTGCGCAGCACGTGTATACCCAGCTGATCAATGTTTACACCAACTCGCTTTCCTATTGGTCAGGAAGGAATAGGTCATAGACCTAGAGCCAGCTGTTTGTACGAATTTTGTCATTCTTTTTATTTATTAGATGGGTAACTGTTAATGGGAATTTATAAAAATAGATTTAATTACCATGTCAATAAATTTGTTTTTGCATATTAGATGGTTTATATGTATCTACTAGACGATAAATATGAAAATCTGCCTGTACTGTAGAACTCTGGCTTTCAATTGTGTATAGTTTCAGTACGTTTGAGAACTAGAACTACTTAAGAGTGAGATCTACATTGTCATATTACTTAGCACTGTTTAGCAGCTTTACACTCGGAAATGACCGTATGTATTTTGAAATCTTTTATAAGTTGTATCTCCTGGTATATACTGACTAGGAAGACAAAACAAAATCATTTTTATTCCATATGGCACAAAGGAAAGTGTGAAAGTTGTGAAGCTTCACAAGTTCAGTCCCATTTAATAATTTTGATGTCTCCTTTTTTGACTGAGCTGAGTGAGAATCGAGTGAGAATTGATAGAGTGAGAATCAATCAGTAATACTAAGACAATAGTAAGAGTGGTGTTGATAATGTTTGCTTGCCCTAGTATTGGTTAACAGCTGTAATATGCAATGCATTGCTACTATTGGGCATTATTATTAAAATCAAGAAAACAGTTAAAAGAGGATGTCATAATTTTTATTATGTTAAAGAAATAATGTCTTTAATGAGCATTATGGGAATGGAATTTAAGTGCATTTATGATAATTATATGAAATAATATTTGATTCTAGTGGATGTTGTTGAACATGTTGAGGATTTTACTTTTACTAGAAATTAGGAGATTTGGGATTGGTAATCTAATGAGGATGAGAAATAAGGATGATGATAATCATGATCGATGTTGATGGTGGTGATGGTGATGAGGAGGATAAGGATGATGGTGGTGGTGGTGCATGATGGGAATTAGGATGATGAGGGTGACAATGATGGTGGAGAGGATGATGAGCATGCAGGATGAGGATGGTGATAATGAGAAAGAGAATGAGATGATGCAGATGAGAATGATTTTGGTGATGGTGATAAAGAGGAAGACGATGGAGATGATATGATGATGATGATGAGGAGGAGGAGAGTGATAATTAATGAGGATGAGATGATAAAGTTGATAGGATGATGAAAAGGATGATGATGAGGGTCATGAAGAGGAGGATAATGAAAACAATGATATTGCCAAGTCTAATAAAGGAAAGCAAAAATTAAACCAAGAGCTGTATCCCTATCCGAGGGACTGGATTAAAGCATTACCATCTTTATTCCCCCATTTTTTATACTTATAAAAAATGTTGAAATTGGGACCTCCAAGTTATAAAATCACGTAGCCATAGACTTTTTTCATTCAGATTAATTTGACGAGTACTTATGAATTCTGTGTATAATTTATCTTGTGCAGATGACGAGGGAATGTTCAGAGCTTTCAAGAGCTACTACTTCTCATATGCCGTGGACATTGACAGCAGAGTCAGTGGGCCGACCAGTGACCAGTCCTCTACCGTCCGTATTGAGGCCACAGCTGTCATTGAAGGTCTCTCAGCATGTGACATGGTGCTTAAGGTAAGCAACTTGATGAGCGAATTTTAAGCAACTTGATGAGCGGTGAAGAGACTAGAGAGTAATCATTATTTAATTTGGGGGGCAAATTGGAACCGACCTGACCACTTCAAGAACGATTTTATTGTCTGTCACCCTTGGCATATCATAAAATCTACACAGATGAAAGAACTGATAAGAATAGAGATATGTTAATACCGGTAGTCAGATTTCTATGAATTGGGACAAAGGGCTGTATCACAAAGGGCTATTCTGTTTAATGTTATCCATACAACTGACCATGACTTTCTCTATTTATTTCATTCAAAAAAAATAAAAAATCTTGACATGATATAATAATGTGATATGACGAAGAACCCTTATGTAATGGTCATTTCAAGAAATTTTCACTTTTGTATGAAATAAATGGATAGAAGTCATATGTCGTACAAGGCACATTGCACAGAATTGCCCAAAACTTAAACACTGCCAAACATGTTCATATCATGCAGACAAACAACACCAAACACTTGTAGTCTAAAACATAAAATCATTCTGTGACAATGTTTTACCTCTTTTGTTTTTTTCTCTTGGAGGGGAATTTCATCAAGAATTAAAAAAAAAATATAATTTAATAATTTTCTATAACAGAGCAAATAACTATGTTATTTTTTATTGCCTCATAATGATGATTTACATCGTTTCGTCTCAATTCTTCAGCTCAGCGATATCAGCATCCTAGAGAGACGCCAAGATGGCATCATGGTTCCTGCGGAGACCGCCTCTACCTTCTCCCTTGCCCTTGGGGCTAATCCTCTGCGCTTCTCGATGGAGGGCAACGGCACCATCACCTCTGTCTGCCCTGAGGCTGGGGAAGAGATCTGGGTTCTCAACGTGAAGAGGGGTTTCCTCTCTCACATGCAGACCAAGAGAACTACCTCGAACAATGTTCTGGAAGAGGGTGGAGCTTTCGAGGTAAGAATAAATATGGATTGAGAGAGAAAGAGAGAGAGTAAAATAATTTTTTTTTAAACATCTGTAAACAATGCACATTATTAAAAAATGTATTCATGATTCAGATTCCCCCCCTTCTGTTCTACATCTATGTGTGTTGAGTTGCAGCTGATTACATTATCTTTTTAGCCTCAATCGTTCTTAAACGTTGATCAAGTTTGTAACCAATATTCTCCCTCTGGTCCTTGTCAACAGACTGGTGTGACTGGTACATGCATGCCAGTATACAGTCCTACAGGAGATACGTCGTTCATCAAGAGGAATGACTTCCTCATGTGCAAACACAGAACCAACCTCAACATGTTTGTGGATGCCATCCCTGTACATCTTCTTGCTGTAAGTATTTCCATATTAACCCATCATTTAGGAGCACTTTTTTTCAACTTTGAATTCTATTAGAAGCAGAGCTCTTGCCTGAAATTTAAATTTGAATCGTCTGCCATCAACTTAGATTATTGCTTGTTGCCTATCCAACCTTCAGAGGCCATTCAGTTACAACGAATAGCTCAAATGATCCTGAAATGGTAATAGCAACATTTTATCAATCAAGAGATTTTGGTTGTGAATATTCACTCACAGCAGAAACCTATAGAGAACATCTACTATTTATCCAGTCGTAGTGCCCAACATTCATTGACCTTTGGGCTGGGTTATAAAAAAAAAAATGGGCATTGTAACAAGATTGAACCATACTCTGCATTTTGATTTGTGAGACCATATTTGTGAGGGGCCATAATGCAAGGACAGACAGGTTTTCTGACAGGATTCAGCTGTTACAACGTGGCCCTGAGAACTGATGGTATTTTAAATTGATGTTATTGATTGTATTTTCAATCCTTGACTTACTGGCAAGTGCTTTTTCCAAAAAGCGAGGGTCACTGAAACGCTACAGCTCCTTAGGTTAATGTATCATTCTTACATTTCTCCTAGCCCACTGCAAGCCCTCTAACCAGCAGAATGGAGTGTGAATACCAGACGGATGGCCAAAGCATCAGCTCTGTGGTGTGCCACGAGACACACACCCTCAGACCATTCGCTGCGTCCGACTCTCAACCAGAGATCATGGTTAATACAGTCATCACCAAGACAGACGTCAGGCCAACCATCTCATCATCACTCAGTAAGTTACAAAGAATAATAATAGTAATACAAATTATACTTTTATAGTGCATAATACTGGAAAGTCTCTATGCATTTTACAAATATTATACCCAAGACAGTAAATGACTCTACTGTGAAAGAATCATTAGATTTGTAAATTAAAGGGAACCTTAACGGCATAATAAAAATAAGATAAACTACAGTGATACAAATTAAAATAAACATGGTACAGGAAATTAACTTCATTTTGCAAGTAAAGTATGTAAAGGTCATTGGATACGTACAAATATGTTGACCTCTTCCGTGCTATGAGCAGCAAATCTGGCCCAAGAATACAAGTGTTGACCAATTAATGTCCTTGGACTAAGAATTGTCAAGTTTTTCTTCCAGAAACAGAAAGAGATACCCCAGTTGCGAAAAGTATTGCCATGGAGAAAGATAGTTGATGATGCCCAGTTTGCCAATGAAACAGCTATATAATTCATAAGTTTACTCATAGAAGGAGAATATATAGGGCTAGGTTTAACCTTTAAAATCAATTTCATTTTCATTAACCATTCAGTTGTTTATAAAGGTCATGCTCAGAGTATTCATGCACAAATGAGTTTATGTTTTGTCATACAGTGTTTGAAAGAAGGATGTAGGATATTTACTTATCCACTTTAGGCTTGTAATGATAAAATAAAATGATCAGCTGGGGAAATATGACACCCTGGAATGACTGATGACAAAAAAAGTGCATTAGAGCCTCTCAAAATTAGATGTTTACACCACAATCCTGTGAACTTTAGTTTTCATCATACCACATTATCTTCACTCACCACAGGTGGTGAGTTCGCCCGCAGGACCAGCCTTCTCTATGAGGACCCAATCCAGGTCTCGGAATTGACAGCGATGATGTCCGAAACACGATCACCCAGATCTGCAACTCCATCACCAACGGGATCAGTTCCGAGACTCCCGGTCTCTTCGAAACTCTGACCAAGCAGTTTGGAGTACTTGACACGGATAACATGAACACTGTTATTAACAGGCTCTTCAGGATTTGCCCAGAAATAAAGACAAATGAAGTCATGTAAGTTGACCCTTTGCCCACGGAAACCGGGTGGTCCCTGTATGAAGCCTATGGGGATCAGAGAAATCAGTAGTCAATGGGTTAATAGAATTCTGCCTCCTGCTAATATGTCTTTGAGAGACTTAGTGTAATTGAACTCCAGTAATGTTATTCCAGCATTTCCTGTGCCTTGTAATTGATTGTGTTTTATCATCTGATATTTGTATCAAACTGCAGTTGTCTGTCATGTTATTACTAGAATGAGTAAGTGTAAAGCTAATGAGCTCTATTTAGTCTCCATGTGTGGTACATGTAATAGACAAACATACTTTTCTTTCTTAAAAGTCACTTGAAGAGAAACATTGAGTGGTCTTTGGTTAATATTATTATATGATTTTGTAATGTTGTATCCCTTCAGTAAAATGGTGAAGGATGCTCTGACTGATTGCGACACGGAGCAGTGTGCTCAGGGATTCCATTCCATCATCGCATCTGAGAACTCGGCTGAAAACGAATTCTACCTCAGGAAGTGGTTCATGAAGCTTGTCTTCCACAAGAACCCTACCAAGAACATGATCAACCTCGTCAAGGTACTTATCAAAGAGTAACTTTTGCATTTGACTGTAAACACTTGATCATGCGACGATTGCTCCATGTTAGTGCCTACGCTAACCGCATTCTTTAATTCAGCTCTTGACCAACTCTAAACCTAATCCTAACCCTAAACCTAAACTCAGCCTTAAAATCAATTGCAATCCTAACTCTTACCCTAACCCCTTGATAGAATGTCACCGAAGCAAAGGTTGCATCACCAGTCTCTGATTACAGCTTGAAAATACCGGTAATTGCTTTTTTTGTGAATTCAATGGTTCTCCAAACAAATCATTCACAGGTCCTTCTGACCCTGTACCTTCAGACTTCAAAACACCCATTAAAAGCCCATGTAAAAGTTACCAGAACATGGAATATCTGTCATTACATGGCTATGTCAGTGGAGACCAGGATGTGTGATTACAGCTTGAAAATAGTTGCTGTTTTTCATGAATTTAATGGTTCTCAAAACAAATTGTTCACAGATCCTTCAGACCTTGAACCCTTTTTGTGAATTTAATGGTTCTAAAAACAAATGATTTACAGGTCCTTCAGACCTCTTACATTCAGACTTAAAAAAAAAATTTTAACCAGTGTAAAAGTTACCAGTGCATGACACATCTGTTATTACCATCGTTTGTTTCAGCGCTATGTGAGTGGAAGCCAGGAAGTGAACCTCCCAGCTTATTACGCCCTCTCCTCCATGATCCACCAATACTGTCGCGTGTCGGATGATGACTGCTCGAGCGACGCAGAAATCTTGAGCGCTGCCATTGTCTTTGAAAATAACCTCCATGATACCTGTCTGCCAGAGAGTGACGAGGATGAGAAGAAGGTAGGATATTTGGATACCATCTTAATATGTAGGATGTTACTGTACCTCAAGGGGTTAGTATATTACTGTAACCTGTCGTTTTCATACAAAGATGGATCTAGATATTTGGGCTGTATTATCATTACCAGTTTGCTATCTGCAGTTCTTCGACCAGAAATTAGGTGTTTGTTGATTGAACACAGCTGATGACTTTTTAAAAGTTGGTCTTATTTTAACAGAAAGTACTTACTTCATATGAACCAGGATTTGTATTTCCTCGCATTGTAGTCATTCACAGATTCTGACTTTGATATGTTACTAAACTGTCAGGATGTTGATTTCTACCTTTTTGGGAAACTGCTAGTCTGAACTAAACTCTTCTGCCCTTATGCATCGAAACTTTACTCCATCTCAGAGAACTGTTCTGTCACTGGCAGTTCATTGTCTACATTGCAACCCAGTTGTAACGGATCATATTAACTTGCTTTTGGATTCCATTGTAATGTTACTGGGCTGACTAAATGTTTTCTCAATGTATGCTGTCATATTATTGATGTCTAGATCCTGATGTCTGTGAGGGCCATCGGTAACATGGGTCTCATCCAGAGCAAGAGTCTTCTCAACCGATGCAACAGGGACCAGAACTCCAACCTGCTTCGTGTTGCTGCAATCCAAGCCTACAGAAGAGCATCCTGTAAAGATGTCCCTGTAAGCAATATTTTGTTGATACCTCAGTGGCTCAGTCACACTGTCAAACAGACTCCACACCGCCTGATTATTGGCTATTCTGCAATTTTTTTTTTTTTTTTTTTTGGGGGTTCTTTTGTCCGTTTTGTGTTAGTCCCAGTGGTGTGACTGAGGTATGAGATACCATCCTCTTCTAAGGCAATCTACATTCTACATGTATCTTCAGAAATTTGGTTTTCAAAAGCTTAATATTCATTTTCCTTTGGAATAAACCTAGTTATTTATGGACTTGTTTCTGTGTAAGGACAGAAAATAGACCAGTAATGATTTTTCAAAGCATACAGTACACCGTTGATATTCTTCCATTTGCTATCTTAGGCATGAAAGGAGCTAAACATACAAATCCGATTTCAATGATTCTACCTTGAACCTTGAATAAATACTCTCCCACTAAGAGGATCTAGCTTTTGCCTTAATAATCTATTACACAGATTCGTAGAAAGTAGGTTTCTTTACATGTTGGTGGTTCTCTCTTTTCATCATCAGACCGATCGATTCATGCGTATCTTCAGCACCATCGATAACGATAGTGAGTTGAGGATTGCTGCCTACCGTGCCATCATCAGGTGCCCTCTGAGGAACTCCTGCAGGGCATTGCTAACACCATGGCTATTGAACCAACTAACCAAGGTAGGCTGACCTAAAGATCATGGATACCCTGTTCTTTTGTAGATGGTGTCAGGAGTGAGATCGGTGCTAATGCAACTGATAGGGATGCAACAAGTTTAGTCCCTAATGTACCAGTTGAGATAATCATCTGAATGATCCAAGCTGTATTTTGGTATTGACATGTAGAATAGGATAATTCCTCATATTTCATCATGTTATGACCCCCTCCTTAGATAATATGCAATTTTGAAAGGGAATCAAAGTTAAAAAGAAATGATTAAGGATTTGATGATTCTTATATAAATATTTATGGAGGTGCTATTCAATTTTGAAATGACAAGAATTTACATGTACATGTAGTACTGGTAACTTCAACCCAAATGGTGTTTGGTTTAATGGGGTAGGCTACTCCCAATCTTGACAGTGCTGGTTTGTAATTAATATCCATTGTCAGAAGCAAGTGCATTGAGTAGTTTAGCATCAATCAAATATTTTACATATGTAAATTCAGTTTTTAATTTGTAATTATAGCTATTCAATATCTAAGATAGGTTGTCAAAAGTTTTTCATCATTTTTATGCCTCCGCTACAACGTAGCCGGAGGCATTATGTTTTCTGGTTGTCCGTCCGTCCGTACGTACGTACGTACGTCCCGTTCTCGTGATCGCGTTATCTCAAGAACCAATTGATGGATTACCGCCAAACTCGGGTCATGTAAGTATCTTGCAGAGCTATGAAGTGATTAGATTTTGGGGTCACGAGGTCCAAGGTCAGAGGTCACAGGGCCCATTATGTATGCAAAAATAGTTCGTGATCGCGTTATCTCAAGAACCGATTGATGGATTACCGCCAAACTTGGGTCATGTATGTATCTTGCAGAGCTAATGAACTGATTAGATTTTGGGGTCACGAGGTCCAAGGTCAAAGGTCACAGGGCCCATTATGTATGCAAAAATAGTTTGTGATCGCGTTATCTCAAGAACCGATTGATGGATTACCGCCAAACTTGGGTCATGTATGTATCTTGCAGAGCTAATGAACTGATTAGATTTTGGGGTCACGAGGTCAAAGGTCAAAGGTCACAGGGCTCATTATGTATGCAAAAATAGCTTGTGATCACTTTATCTCAAGAACCGATTGATGGATTACCGCCAAACTTGGGCCATGTATGTATCTTGCAGAGCTAATGAACTGATTAGATTTTTGGGTCACGAGGTCAAAGGTCAAAGGTCACAGGGCTCATTATGTATGCAAAAATAGCTCGTGATCACTTTATCTCAAGAACCAACAGATGGATTACAATCAAACTTGAATTTTAAAAATTGCCTCCATTTTGGTTTGTAAAATTGCTCTATGGCGGAGGCATCATTTTCGACTGCGCGCAGTTGAAGTTCCATCTAGTTCATCATGTTACTGATATCCTCAAGAGATCCTGCTGGCATAAGGTCAATCTTAACCTTTTCCTATTGTCGTATCTTCCAGTGACCTGCTATGTGTCTAGTCATCTTGCCAACCTCAGGAATTCCCAGGACCCCATGGTGTATGACCTCCAGACTGCAATCAGCCAGAGTCCCCTTGCCAACGTTACCAAGTGTGGCATGGACTACAGGAAGTTCTCTCACAACTATGGTCTTTCTTATTTTGATGGTGAGTTTCACTAAACCCATTTATTTGATCGGGAGGATTGTAGTACATTACTTGAAGTTGCAAATAAAATGTGCTGACAATGCCAAAGGTTGTTTGGAGATTCTGTTTGTCTCTCCATTTTGATAAAACTCTTACCGGTATTCAACTTTTTGTTTTTTGCTGCAGCGATAACATATTTTTTTCTGGGGTTTGGATATTATGATAAGTATTATAATAAGCTCTTCAAATTTCACTTAAAACTGAAGATAATGTGATGAGAAGAGTATAATCCCAAAGGATAAAAGAGTAATGAATGTTTGAGATGGGGGAAAAACATCTTCATATCTATTTTTGTATGTACATGTCTTTTCCAAGTGCTTAATTACAGACAAGGTACCCTTTCCTTACACACATCCAAATAGATTTGCCACATTTGCAATTAAGATGTCCATGTAGTTTGAATACAATCACTAAGGATAGAATGAAAGAATTCATGCCTCTCTAAACCTGAAAATGTATAGAAGATGATGTCTACTGCTTCAATACATCCATAGCTTTCTTATATTTTCATAATATTAGATGAGCTGAATAAGTGTTAAAAAAATAATCTTGGAATGTATCTCTTTAATTTGGCATATAATTAATTGTTCTGTTATTTTTGTATGTTCTATCTTACTTCTATTCCTTTGTTTATAATGCAGATGCTTTTATGTGATCTCTTTCTCTGTTTTTGTTTCACAAGTGCGCCTTGAGCATTCGATTTCAAGTGGATTCGGCACCTTACAAATCTCATATACTATTCTTCTTCTGATTATTATTTTTATTATAAAAACTCTTTCTTTTTATTTTATCTATAGACGAGTCTGGCAATGGAATTCACTTCGACAGTGATGTAGTCTTCTCCCCCAAGTCTTATCTCCCAAGGAGTGCCAGGCTAGGCATGAATGTGGATCTCTTTGGTTATGGATTTGATCTCTTTGAGGTGTGTGATACTTCTTTTAAAGGCTCATAGTAGTGGGTTTTCATGGGGAATTCGACCGGTCTTGTGTTTTGCACTGTGCCCTAGCCTACCGCCATAAGGAATTTTTCATAATGTAATATTTCCCTCGCCCTCAAGATATGTTGAGAATTTTTTTATTTGAAGTGCTCACTACCCTCACAATTCAATCTGTGAATTCACTGAGCTCTGTGTTGCAAAATACAGAAATGTGATGCTCACATTATGCCAGAAAAGAAACGGCGCGGTTTTGCCACATCATATCTGGGTATCATATCAGGCCAAGGTCTTCATGTTTAATGACTTTTACCACTGATGGTTCACACGTGCCTGTATGTTTGTTTTGTGTTTAGTTGGATGCAAGGACTGAGGGATTCCAGAATGCCCTGGAGGCCCTGATGGCTCTTAGCGAAGAAGATCGTGAAGCTAACATGATTGAGAGGGTCCAATGGATGATGAATAAGCGTGTCAACAGACAGAGGAGAGAAGGTATAAAGCAGTCTGCTCTCAACAAGATCAAGAAAGAGGTAAAATTATTAATTTGTCGTCTCTCTTGTTTCAGGCTTTTTCATGCTTCATATTGTACCGAATTTATAAGGCTCCATGTTTGTTTGTTTGTTTTTAGAGTGAAAAGTGTAAAATGGATGAATTGTTGCATCTTTCTGGTGAAAAAGCATTTAAGAAAAATTTCAGGAAAAAATATGATTTTATTGTGTGAAAAGAGAAATTTCCACCTCTTCTTTTTGTTGGAATGCATTTAGTGATAGGAGATTATTTTCGTAAATTAAAAAATGTGTCAAGACAATTTTTATGCCTCCGCTACAACGTAGCCGGAGGCATTATGTTTTCTGGTTGTCCGTCCGTCCGTACGTACGTACGTACGTACGTCCGTACGTACGTCCGTTCTTGTGATCGCGTTATCTCAAGAACCAATTGATGGATTACCGCCAAACTCGGGTCATGTATGTATCTTGCAGAGCTAATGAAGTGATTAGATTTTGGGGTCACGAGGTCCAAGGTCAAAGGTCACAGGGCCCATTACGTATGCAAAAATAGCTCGTGATCGCGTTATCTCAAGAACCAATTGATGGATTACCGCCAAACTCAGGTCATGTATGTATCTTGCAGAGCTAATGAAGTGATTAGATTTTGGGGTCACGAGGTCCAAGGTCAAAGGTCACAGGGCCCATTATGTATGCAAAAATAGCTCGTGATCGCGTTATCTCAAGAACCAATTGATGGATTACCGCCAAACTCAGGTCATGTATGTATCTTGCAGAGCTAATGAAGTGATTAGATTTTGGGGTCACGAGGTCCAAGGTCAAAGGTCACAGGGCCCATTATGTATGCAAAAATAGCTCGTGATCGCGTTATCTCAAGAACCGATTGATGGATTACCGCCAAACTTGGGTCATGTATGTATCTTGCAGAGCTAATGAACTGATTAGATTTTGGGGTCACGAGGTCAAAGGTCAAAGGTCACAGGGCTCATTATGTATGCAAAAATAGCTCGTGATCGCGTTATCTCAAGAACCGATTGATGGATTACCGCCAAACTTGGGTCATGTATGTATCTTGCAGAGCTAATGAACTGATTAGATTTTGGGGTCACGAGGTCAAAGGTCACAGGGCTCATTATGTATGCAAAAATAGCTCGTGATCACTTTATCTCAAGAACCGATTGATGGATTACCGCCAAACTTGGGTCATGTATGTATCTTGCAGAGTCAATGAACTGATTAGATTTTGGGGTCACGAGGTCAAAGGTCAGGTCACAGGGCTCATTATGTATGCAAAATAGCTTGTGATCACGTTATCTCAAGAACCGATTGATGGATTACCGCCAAACTTGGGTCATGTATGTATCTTGCAGAGTCAATGAACTGATTAGATTTGGGGTCACGAGGTCAAAGGTCACAGGGCTCATTATGTATCTCAAAATAGCTTGTGATCGCGTTATCATTAGAACCAACAGATGGATTACAATCAAACTTGAATTTTAAAAATTGCTTCCATTTTGGTTTGTAAAATTGCTCTATGGCGGAGGCATCATTTTCGACTGCGCGCAGTTGAAGTTCCATCTAGTTTTCATGTAGAGTTTTCCATATCTTCCTCCTTTATCTCTATTTGTTAAGTCTGGTTATCAAACATAAAAATTCAAAACAACTGTCAGCATGTGTTTGCTATGCATTGAGTAAAGGTAGTAATATGAATTACAAATGTTCCATTTATCTTTAATGCATTGATGACTATTGGTTTTGGTGTTCATGTTGACAGTACGAAACAAGTCATGATCTGGAGGAGGAGACTGAGGAAGCTTTCGTAGCCATGAAGGTTTTTGGTAACGACGTCTTCTACAATGACCGTGATGACTTCCAACGTATGGCTGAGATGTTCAGCAGGGAAAGATTAATGGAGGTGAGATTGATAATGTAGAGATTTTAGAGATATCATGTTAATGTTATTAGATGTGTGTGATTGAGCCGGAAAAGCTGTTGCTCGCTGTTAAAGCGTACATGTTTCATTATAAGGTGGTATGTACATACATATCACCTCTTATATTTGCCAGTTTTTTTCCTCTTTTTTTTTTTGTGTACATTTCTTTGGGAACAGATATCTTAAGAATGGCAATTGAATTTTTGTTCAAGTTGGCCCAATGGTAGATTCTCTTGAGGACTGGACACACTAAACTTTTCCAGGTCATTTGCGTAATAATACGTCATCTAGGCACCATTTTTGTAAATTTCGCATATCTCTAATATATCTATAACCAAATGGCATAACAATTTCATATTTCATATCATGACACTGATTGCACAACATATCAAATGCGCGTGCCATATGAAAGCTAAATTTATTTTTTTTCACATGATTTTAAACTGCTTTCTGTCTTCATACAGATCATCACATCCCTAGTCACACAGAGGACTCATGAATACAGTCTGAACAAGAACTTCAAGACTTCCAAGGTGACCATCCCGACCATGGCTGGTATGCCTCTGGAGGTCAACATCCAAGGAGCATTCAACACCATCTTGAAGGCATCTGGCAAACTGGATGTGCTGGGCATGATGGCCACGCCAAGGAGAATGGCTGTGCAGGGATTGTTTGAACCAAGGTATGTCAATACTTGTTGCTTCGTCTGAAAATGAATTATAATGCTCAAAGAGTTGCACCTGACCTACTTTCGGTGAGGATTGATGGTTGTGATGATTCTAAAGTTTGTATTGTGAGCTGAGAATGATAATGATGAAAAAAAAACAAAGGTATTTATTTCCAGTTTATCGTGACTTTGCTGAGGATTTGAAATGATCTGGTGACCGAGTCTCTCTCTTTGGAAAACAGTAAAGGACAGGTTCCAATATTTGGAGTGCAGGCAAATTATCTTTCTCTAGCATATACAACATAATTCAGTAAATAATTTTTTTATTTTTTTATAGGCCCAGATCATTTACCTTTCAGATAGACACTTGAATGACTTTATTTTTCTCTCAGAATTAATACTTAATCCCTAATTTCTCTTGAACTCCATTTTTGCAGTGCTGCCATCGAGATCAACAGCAACATGATGGTGGATGCCCATTGCGCCCGTAGCGGTTTGTCCCATAAGACCAGCATGGCTTCATCCCTTAGCCTCGGAGGCAGTCTCTCCTTTGAGAATGGCATGCTCAAGGTCAAGGTCACTGCCCCACCAAGACGCGAGACCATCATCGATGCATCGTAAGTATCACATGGCTTTATGAATGCCGGAAAGGGAAAAATTGTTGCAGAGGGAAGAAGAATGTGAAAGAGACAGTTAAGGCAGTTTTCTTCAGATAAATCTTATAATCGACAGGTGTAAATTACCCACTGAACACTACAGGTGTACCTGTCTTTGGGTCCGCTTATTTTTCACTTGTTAACCTGTTAGGTCCTTCATTGGCATTGTAAACAATGTATACACAGTCAGAGATGTCAAGAGTTATCTCACCATTGCAATTTCGGTGAATGGGGAAAGATTTGATTAAAAAGGAATGTATTTGTTGGCATTTTAAATAGAAATATTGAGCTGCTTGTCTACTTTGGTGCAAGACCCCTGCACCGCCTATTTGCAACTTATAACAGTGATAGCTGCCTATGATACCAAATGTACTGTAGGAATTTATGATGTACTTATTGTTTACATGTTTGTCGTAGCACCATCTTTGCTCATGATTGAATTTGGATTTCTTTGTGTCCGCATTGCCAGGTCTTCCCTGTTCTTCATGCAGAGGAATGAAATGGTGCCAGTCTCTGAGTCTGAGGATGCTGTGACATCTATTGAAGAAACCTTGGCCAGTCCCCGATACAACCTTCACATTAGTGGCACCAGGCCAACCATGCCCTTCTCTCTGGTAAGATTTTTTTCTTTTCAGCCCCCCTTACGATTCAATCCTTCAACCTATAACCTCTAAGCAGTCACATCAGACATGCAATTTTTGATACCTTTCTCTGTAGCAAGTAGTTATATGTTATTAGCTACCTGCAACCATGTATTTGTAGGAAAATGTGATTGTTAATAGAAACTAGATATTGGTATTTGCGGAAAGGAATAAACAAAAGGCATTGCAGTTTATATTAAATTATCCATAGGTAGAGAGAATTGACCGACTATGGGCTTTGAAAGTGTAACACATATTTGTGTTACCCACTACTTGGATGATTTTTTAATCATTCTCTTCTTTTCTTCCCTTTTCTTCCCTTTCCAAACAGCCCCAAGCATTCTTCCATAACTGGAGAATGGAGATCACTCTGGACAAGCTTGAAGAGAGCCTCGTTTCCTACGATTTTGAAGCTGGATTCAGAACAGACAAGGTAGGAGTTTTCAGCATGTCTTAGAACTTGTTAACCCATTCCCTACCTGAACTGGGTGGCTCCTGTACGAAAGTTTATGGGAATAAAAGAATCAAGTAGTTAGTGGGTTAAATTGAGAGATTTACTTGTTTCTTCCATCGTGTATATTAAGAAGAGTCATAAATCAATGTTCAATATCAACTTCTGTGTAATAATTCATCGTTGAATTGGGCATAAGATATCTGAAAATTCAACTACATGTAACTTCATAGTAAATTCTTTATACTGTACATGGTTAATTAATGGACGTGTTTCTTATGGGAAGAAAAAAAAAGGAGCATTTTAATAGCCCAAACACAAATTAAAATTGTTAAATTCATTGGCATGATTTATGACCCTCCCATAGCATACAAGGGATTATTGAAACAAAATTGTTGCCAAGTTCAAGGCTAGTACATGTAAGCTAGTGTTCATGTGCTTCCTCATTCCTTTGGTAGCTTGGCATGTAGCAGTGGCAATAAAAGACTTGTCAGGAGCACAAAATGCATAATGATTAGTGTTGTCAGTGAATTAAAAGTTGTACTGTAATTTGAAAAGATAATTTTAAGCCTAATCCAGGAAACAATGTATCTACATGTACCAGCTTTATGTCCTTAAGATATGCTTCTAACCACCTCTGTGCTATAAAATTTTTGATTGTCAACAATAATTATTGATTATAATAGTTATTATAATAACTACCAACAATAATTATTATAATTGTCAACAATAATTATTCTTTTCATGTTCCGGAATCATCTTTTCATGCCACTACATTTCGCTAAACAACCTATATTCTGCATAGGTCAATGAACCCCTTATTCTGGTTGTGTATATTATAGGCTTTTAGGAATGGTCAGATTGAGAAGACGGATCGCTTGCACCTCCTGCTTGGCGCCCCCGGCAGTGAGACCGTTGGTGTTTACAGCATGGACCTGGCTTATCACCGTAGCAACGCCACCCTCCTTATCAACACAGAAACCCCAAGCCATGGCAGCACCTATATCATAGGTATGGAGGTTACAAATTACAGTAGTAGAAACTTATCATCTGTTTTGGAGCCACAGAGGGGCATTTACTTTTTATTATTTTAAACAAAGTTAACGCCCTTATTTGGCTCCAAACAGACGAAAAAGAGCCTACAATTTTCATAATGTAAAGGGTAAATCTGAAGCAATCTTGGTAGGTAATGGAGATGACCTGTTTGCAGTCAGTATACAAGCTATCATTGAGTATGAGTAAATGTTTTGAATTCTAAGCCAAAAAGAACTTGGGCTAGAGTCTATGGAAGATGCATGCCTGTCGAATCAACATCAAATCATACCCAGTGGGTTATCAACTCTTGTAGTTCATCTTTTAGTTTATAAGTGTAAATTCATCAGGGAATAAGAATTACAGTTGTTAAAAGATCCCTATAAGGATAAAAGTGAACAATCTGTGTCAGGAAATACTAACAACTAATGTTTCAAAAGACAAATTCTATTTTTAAAAATACTTCTAGAAGTTTTATGCCTTACACAGATAAGAGCATATTGTTAAACTCAAAGCTTGAATAGGATTAGGATAATATACTACATGTATTTATGCTCTTTGACAGAAGAAATTATACAAACAGATTGTTCTGTGTGCAATATAATTCTTCAATTTCTTTTAAGTCCTAGCTTGAAAAGCTGGGGGATGTCTTCATTCATTGCCTTTATTAGGATTTTTCTTGTACAGTGTACTAGTAATTTTTAAAGCATTTATTACAAATTGGATAATGACACATACTATCTTATCTCTTTGCCAGAAGAAAATATACAAACAGATTATTCCCCTGTGTAATATGGATTCTCCACTTTCTTTCCTGAAGGTTCACTGCGTAATGAGACCAACAGCAAGAGACTTCACCTTCAAGCTACCAGGTCTGATACTACCTACCTCTTCGAGGCCGGTATGGACACTATCCCACTCGTCGATGGTGTCAAGTTTGTTCCTGTCTTCGCTGTGACGATCCCAGACATCGTAAGCTATGCCCTGGAAGGACACATCAGCTGTACTGGAGAGGAGCAGGTTTGGGATCTTAGTCTGGTTGATAACTCCGAACGAAAACTTGCTTCTCTGAAAGGTACGTTGTTCACGACTTTAATTGATATGTGATATTTTTTCATATAAGAATGAAAGTGATTCTCGTACCCAAGAAGATCTGGAAGCCCTGTATCCCTGCGTGATGCAATGCATCCAACACTGGATTGAGACAATCTAATCAAAAGTGAATGTTGTGGCATATTGACTCGAAGAAGAAAAAACTGAATCTTGTTTTTTCCGGGAAGTCTACCTGACGTTATGAAGATTCAAGGGTCTGAGCTTGCCTCTTTAGTTCTTTTTCCTCTTTCAGGGCATTATGTGTATGTACAAAGAGAGTTTTATGAGGAATATCCTTTATCAAATGTGTGCTCAAACAGCTGTATTACTTGGATAATGAAACTACCTGTAGCCTTCATTGTTTCCCAGGAATATATTTTTGTCCGATATTCTTACTCATCATGTACAGGCAACATGTTCAGCATGTCATCTGAGGAACCAAATGAACATCTTGTTTAAATAGTCTGTACATTGTCTATTAGACTATGTGTTTTCATGTCCTCTCTGAATTTTATCTCTAAATGAAAAGCATAACAATTTCTATCATCTATTTGCATCTGTCAGGTTATAGCTCATAGGTATGGAGAGATATACTTTTCTATTTGCTAACATGGTTGATTCACTTACTGACTGAAGCATCACCTTTGACTTTTGCCCTAGGTGACCTTATCAGGAACAACACCCTGCGCCGCATGACCCTATCCGTAACCTTGGTGCCTTCTCTGGCTCCTCCAGGGCGGCTACAAGATGGAGGAAACGCCCTACTCTTCCATGATCACCCCATCTTCAGCCTGGACAGCCTCTACCCTGCCATCTCTCTTAGCATCGGTGGTGGACCTCTAATCATATCGGACAGTGGTACGACCATGAACGAACTCTACCTCACCACAACCAACACAAGACTCATTGAGCTGTCCAGTAAGTACACCACCATTGATCTCCTCCTGCGCTTTCTACTTGTTGACCAATTCAGGACTGGAATTATTTAACAGCTAAATTGATAACTGTTTTTGTTCTTCAAGACTGAGTGAGATGTCCAGTAAGTACACAACCATTGGTCATCGTCTTGGCTTGCGCTCATCTGGTCTCGCTCCAGATACCCATAACACATCTCGGGGATAAGGAGACCGTGCCTTCTCATCCACTGCTCCCTGTTTGTGGAAATCATGCCTCATTTACCTATTTCAGCAAATGTGAAAGTACTAACTTCATTAGAGAAGCCCTTGGCTTTAAATGTTTTTAACTTAAATATGGCATCATATAAATGCTGTGAATGATCATCTTCAGTAAACATGAACATAAGTAATATTATAAATAATCATGAATTGAAATTGAAAAGGAATGAGCAGCCAATCACACTTTAATTGGTATGAAAAAATTATTAAAAAAAAAAGATAGTAAATTGTAGTGCTGCAGATTACCAATATGAACTTATGATTAAAAGTTTTTTCAGGTATTAAAGACATCACAACTGGTACAAAATTGAGGATATCTTCCAATTTTTTGGCCTAAGCCGTTGACTACTGAATTCTTTCACATCAATAAGCTTCAATCCAGGGAACAGCTCCTGTAGGCAATGGATTATCATGTGACTGTGACTAAGATATTTTTACAAGTACTGGGTAGTCAAAATTTTGTTCAAAATTCCCTCCTCAGACTTTCATCTTCAGGTGAGACAGAGGAGCTTCGCTTCCAGGGCAAGATCAAGGAAACCATCCCATTCGGCGTTGAATTTGACATGACAAATGACGAGCAGAGGCATTCGGTAGATCTGACGCTTAGCTCCATCATGGGAGACTACAACATTCGAGGTTTACTCTTCAATAGGTCATCAGATTCCATCTACAGGCTGGAGGTCATCACTGCAGTCAACAGTACTGAGTACTTCAATGTAACAAGTTAGTATCAGTTATGTGTTACCCTTGCTTTAACCAAGTGTCAGATCTGGGCCCTGTTTCACAAAACATACCATTGATTGTTAATGGTAACTGCCATGGAAACCTTGATTTGATTGGCTGTTTAGTGATGTTGCCATGGTAGTTAATATTGATGGCTGTTTTATACAGCGGGCCCTGATTACCCTTTCCCTATTAATTTTATCAAGGACATTTACTTTGTACTCTACCAATGGATTTTCTAGCTTTTGAATTACTGGTGATTGTTTTTGCCTTGCCATTGATTCAGAATGTTATGATATGCATACATGTAGGTCTCATGATTGGGATATAATTCCAAATGATATACCAGACATTTCAGACAAATTTCCCTTTCCATGAGAAAGCAATTTTTAAATATATATTCAATCTTAGAAGTTCCTGCCATTCTACTCTAAGCATACATGAAATATATGTGATATGTTTTAATTTCTATGAACCAGATTTCAGATAATGAAAAAAGTTTAGTTGCCATTTTTTTTTTCCTTAGTAGCCTTTATATGCAGGTTTGACTGTATGTTGCTACTTTTTTCCATTTAATTTATTGATTGTTTATTAAAAGAATCAAGATGCTGGGCAATAATGCCAAATTTACATGATTTACATTAATAAAAACATTGAAAGGTAAATTATTGTTAAGCTACCTGTACATGTAGGTAAAGCATGAATCACTATATCTGTTGCCATGACAGCTGAGTTCAAGAACGAGGTCAATGCTCACCAG